>CM062292.1:219458876-219830301 GCA_031216915.1 Pictodentalium vernedei
GGTAGATGCAAGACCAAAAACGCCTAAACACCCAAAGAGTGAGGACGTAACCATGGGGATATACAGAATAAACATTCTGTAACAAAGTTAAACTCCCATGAAATTTTCAACAAAAAAATTCCAAAAAAGGTCCAAAAAGTATGGGAGCTTAAAAGGGGGTATCAAGGAAGGAGAGGGAGGAAACACTTAACAAACAGTGGCAATTTCATAGCAAGAATGATAACATCAGGCCCATGTCCCGAAATTAGGGAACATGAAATAATTTTCAATAAAAATTATAAGTTACAGCCCTGAACACATCCAACCACGGTTCCTCTCATCCTCTTAATTCATCCTTTGATCCACCAAAATCACCATTACTTTGTGTCTGGCATCATAAAAACAGAGATTTTCAAGCACAGAAGTCAGTTAGCTGTTACTGACAGAAGGGCCAAACAAAGAATAAGGCTTGGCGCCAATTTCGGTACTTCCTTGACACTGCGCATGCGCAGTAGACAAAAGTATGGACGACCATATAGGGCATTAGTTTTTTGGTTTTGGATGCAAATTTGGGGGATTTGGGAGGCAAAATTTGTGGTTGGTTCTGAATATTTAAGAGTTAGCACCAGCTAAGTCTGGGCCATTGGTTTGCAGTATAAAAATATAATACTTTTGGATAATGAAAATTGTGGTTTTCATCAAATGGTCAACTTTTTTTTTTAAATTAGCAGGTTTCAGAGAAAATGTTAGCACTTTTGGTGACCAACCATTTTTCCAACTGACAACAAAACATTCTGTCAGGGTTGGGAGGGGAGGAAACTGTCCTATTCCCATCACCCCATCTAGCTTTGGGCCTGCAAAGAGGGTATCAAGTTACACGTCTTTTAACTGTTGCAAATTCTATGCAGGCCTTTTTGTCTGATATGATCATAAACAGTTGGCTGTTTTGTTTTTATAATAGCCAACTGAAGAAATAAATTCTCTCTGAAAAATGCATGCATCACCATAAAATGAATAAAGTAAATAGTTGAGTATTTCTGGATATGTATATGTCAAGTGAAAAAAAATTTAAATTACAATATATTTTAAAAACAATATCATAATGTATTAAATATACAAATAAAAACACAGAGATGTAAACATCTCACATTTCTAAATTGCTGAAGCACTAAAATATTAAATCCATCTCAAGTCTGGATATTCAGGCCAATGTTGCCATTTCAAGTTTTTTTCACTGTCCACAATGCTTAATTAATTAAGGGTTGAACATATTTTTCATTTCTATGTAAATATATTGTTGTCCATTTTCCACACAAACTTATTAAAATTGGAGTGAAAAATTGGAAATTGAAAATAATTTCTTATTTATCATCCTTACCACTGCCCCAGAAATGCTGTCTACTCTATTCGAAAGAATCAGGCCAAACACTCAAATTTTGACCTCCCCCCCCTCCCCCTCCCTAAAAAAAAGAATTTAACCCATAGTAACAAAAAAAACTAGAGACCTTTATGGTACTCCACAGATGATATCAATACTCCAGGAAGAGACCTACATTCTCACCAATAACCATTCTTTAGAAGTGTCAGTTGAGTGTGAGAAGTTAAATATGGGGGGATGTGAGAGAACAACTCACAGGAGGGAACTTCCTGTCTGGGTCAGTAGTAGGTATGATAAATATAGATATTATTTTAAATTTTCAATATTTATTCACCATTACTAACAGACCAGACATGCTTAATAAATAGAATGTAGGAGGGCCAATACTAGACTATGGAGAAGAATTAAAAGCAAGCTAGCATAGATAACTCAAGAGAAATGGAATCTCTGCATCTGTAAATGTTAACTGGTAGTAAGAATGCTAAATTATTTTTCAAAGGCGATTTGTAAGATGAGTATTTTCTTTCAGATACCATGCCACCAACATGGTGAGGCTTAGTTTTCAAAAAAAAAAATCATAAAAAATTGTTTTTTTACAATTTATTGGAGAGTGACTGCTGGAACTCTCCAATGAATTGTAACAAGTCAATTTTATATAAAATATTTTTTTGCTTCAGCCTAGCAAACAACAAGCTATTTCATAAAGTGTAAAGACACTAAAATGGCTTTCAGCACTTTTCAAGAGAGCCACGATAGTGGCTTCTTGCACTCAACCAGTTAATTGGATACTTAGTGACAGATGCAGGGTCAGTGAAGGATACAAGGATCCTATCCTGGACTAACAGTTATTATTACCTCTTTTAAGACCAAAAATTTCCCTAAATGCTATAAATTAGATTAAGGGAACAAAGCCAGAAAATAAGTAGACCATCATCTGCAAAATGAGGTCCCCAGAGTGTAAATTTGGTGATGCAGGGTAGCATCACCAAATTTACCCTCTGTGAACCTCAATCTGAATCAATGTCTTAAACCTAAACAGAAAGAGGTACCCAGAGGATACATTGGCCCACTGTATGGGATAGCATCAGCAAATTCACCCTCTGGGGACCTCAATTTGCAAATGACAGACTGCTTATTTTCAGGCTTGAAGGGAACCAATATATAAATGTGTTCAGAGGCAATACATTTATATTAAGATTATGAATCATGAGTTATTGTATGGAATGAGCTCATAACTTATAAAATCTTCTCACAAATATACAATACCAAGCATTAGCAATGTTTGGGGCTATCCCAGCAATATAGAAGAGACAAGCTCACATACTTTCCAAATGTAGAAAAGTGTCAGATCTCAAAGACAAACTTATTGCCCTCCTCCCCTCCCTTTTTTATGAGGAGATTTTCTCACAAAAACACAGGATAAGAAGACCTGTAGAACATTTTGCGCCATGGACAGCCTGGCATTGATTTCAGATTTCTGAGATAAGAGGTTGTGTATGTAGAAGGCTGAGTACAGTAAGCAGGCTTCATAATATCAGACAATGCAATTGAATTAGAATATGCCCATGAGAATGACAATGCTCTAAGCTCATGTGCTAAGATTCTATTCACCTTGCTATCCGCATCAGATAGACTGTTGTATGCAATGCACATAACAGATTGAATCCATCTGGAAATAGAATGTACTGAAATGTCTTTCCTGCCAGGATTAAGAGAAAGGAAGCGTCTTTGTCTTCCTTTACCAAATAAACTGCTGCGCCATGAGCGCATGATACGCCCGTTATTAATTACAAGAGGGAACCACACAATATGAGTATACATGTGTACTTGTCAGGTTACATACACTTGCCACCAAAAAATCATGAAAATTGCTCAAAGTCCAACATGTGGAAAATTGCCTATATTTTGATGAATAAAGTCCCATAACTCTGGAATGACAAATTGGACAACGACACAAATCGAAAGGGAGATTCCTTCTATCAACATATACTTGCAACCAAAAAATCATGAAAATTGCTCTAAGCATTTTCAAGTTATTGTTCGACATGTGAAAAATAAAGTCCCATAACTCTGGAATGACTAATCGAACGGTGACACCAACCGAAAGGGAGCTTCCTTCCATCAATATAAACCACCTACCAAAAAATCGTGAAAATCTCTCAAAGCGTTCTCGAGTTATCGTACGACGTGTAAAAAATCAACAATTTTCTAAGTAATAAAGTCCCATAACTCTGGAATGACTAATCGAACAGTGACACTAAACGAAAGGGAGCTTCCCTCCATCGATATACACCACCTCCCCAAAAATCATGAAAATCTCTCAAAGCGTTCTCGAGTTATCGTACGACGTGTAAAAAATCAACAATTTTCTAAGTAATAAAGTCCCATAATTCTGGAATGACTAAACGAACGGTGACACTAAAAGAAAGGGAGCTTCCCTCCATCGATATACACCACCTACCCAAAAATCACGAAAATCTCTCAAAGCGTTCTTGAGTTATCGTACGACGTGTGACCGGACGGACAGACAGAGGTATACCATAATACGACCCGTTTTTTCAAAACGGGCATATAAAAAGCTGGATCTTCTGACATAAGTTCTTAGTGCCCTTACTGGGTATAGTAGAGGTCTACATTATGGACAGGAGGTAAGGCATTGGTAGTTTATCTGGTGACTGTTTTTCAGCTAGAAAAACAACTTGAGTAATAAGAGTGACAGTATTGCCCATACTACCATAATGAACATCCTCAATAGACAGAGCATGAAGTTCATGGACTCTTCCAGTTGAAGCAAAGGCAAGAAGGAATACCATCTTATGTGTAAAATACCTAACCTCTACTGTATCCAAAGGTAAAACATAGCATCTGGAAGCTTGAACAGAACCTAGGTTGGATTCCACTTTCGAATGAGTTGTAAGGACCTGGGTCTTTATATAGAAAAATGTTTTAACAATTTAAAAAATGACTGATCCATGAGAATAGGTATAAGAAATGGTATCCTTTAACCCTTTACCTAACATAAAAAGCAGACAAAACTTGCAAGCAAAATTCTTGAATAACTAATTTTTAAAATTTTTTGTCTCAAAAACATAGGTTATGACCCCTCATTGGAGCGAGCTGGTTCCAATGAGGTGTTATAACCTATGTTTTTGAGACAAAAAATAATGAAAATTGGCGATTTTTTAGAATAGCGCTGGGTGGTTTAAGCCGTTACGTTGGGTAAAGGGTTAATAGTGACCGATTGAAACTTTTTCACGTTAAAAAGGAAGGCCATGAAATCTGCAATATTAGAAATAGAAGGATGCATGTAACTGGCTGAATTTTCATGACACCAGGAATAGAATAGTCTCCACTTCGCAAGGCTGATAATTAGGAGACAGCTGCAAAATGGACGGATCTGAGCTGACCAAAAACGTTTGAACTTTTTGACAACTTTTGTTATCCCATTTTTTACAAATTAAACAGGACTTATCTTGGTTGCTACCAGTACATATCAAACAAGATAGTTGGTTATCATACTTTGGGGGGCACGGTGGCTCAGTTGGTAGAGGTGCAGGCTGCAAGCCGAGAGGTCCTCGGTTTGAATCCTACCTGCAGTAACCACGTTGTGTCCCTGGGCAAGACACTGCACCCCCATTGCCCACGTGGGGGCGCGGTGACGCTGTGTACTAAGTCGTACTACTGCACGTTGATGGTGCACCTGTCTTCAACCAATGCTAACCCTGCT
Organism: Pictodentalium vernedei; assembly: GCA_031216915.1. NCBI lineage: Eukaryota > Metazoa > Mollusca > Scaphopoda > Dentaliida > Dentaliidae > Pictodentalium > Pictodentalium vernedei. Next base: position 219,463,961 of record CM062292.1, read on the forward strand.
TGTGTGGAGTTAGTATGTTGGGGAGCTGACAGTTGCTCGCCGTTGCTCAGTGGTTCTCTATGGGTACTCCAGCTTCCTCCACTCGTAAAACTGTCGTGGTCATGATTAGCCATTGTGCAGAAATATGTGACCTTAAACACCAATAAATAAATAAATAAATAAATATATCATAGTTTGACTTCTTGATAAAACAAACTGAGCAAAATTCAGCCATTATTCAAATTTCTAATACAATTACTATAAATCTCGAAATTTGATTGGTTAATCAAAACAAGAGGCCCCAGGGGGCCTGAGGGCGCTCACCTGACATGGTAGCCTAAATATCAACCCAGAGAATTGATTTCCACAAGTTGCATCTGCTCCTCCTAAGAAAAGCTGAAACCAAATATCCAAATATTCTGACCAGTGGATCTAAAAAAAGATTTTTAAAGAATATTCCTCATACTGAACTAAGTCATAATTCGGGCTTCCACAGGGAGCCCATATATGAACCCTGGGACTTGGCTTTAACAAACCTGAATCTCACACCCCTAAGGATTCTGCACACCAAATATCAAAACATTCCGACTGCTGGATCTGAAGAAGAAGATTTTTAAAGAAAATTCCTCATTTTGAACCAAGTTACAATTCGAGCTCCCACAATCAGCCCAAATATGGACCTAGGGACATGGCTTGAACAAACTTGAATCTTACCCCCCTAAGGATGCTGCATAAAAAATATCAAAAGCATTCATCTGCTGGATCTGAAGATTTTTAAAGAAAATTCCTCATTTTGAACTAAGTTGTCATTCAGGCTCCTATAGTGAGCCCAAATATGAACCAAGGGACTTGGCTTGAACAAACATGAATCTCAGCCCCCTAAGGTTGCTCCAAAATATCAAAACATTCCAACTGCTGAATCTGAAGAAGAAGATTTTTAAAGAAAAATTCCTCATATTGACTAAGTTATAATTTGGGCTCACACAGGGAGCCCAAATATGGACCCATGGACTTGGCTTTAACACACTTGAATCCCCCCCCTCCCCCCAAGGATGCTACTCACCACATATCAAACCATTCCGACTGCTGGATCTGAAGAAGAAGATTTTTTTAAGAAAATTCATCATTTCAAACAAAGTTACAATTCAAGCTCCCACAGTGAACCCAAATATGGACCTAGGGACATGGCTTGAACAAACTTGAATCTCACCCCCCTAAGGATGCTGCATACCAAATATCACAAGATTCTGCCTGCTGGATCTTGAGAAGAAGATTTTCAAAGAAATTTGCCTGAAATGCACTAAGTTTGAATTTGGGCTTCTATAGTGAGCCCAAATATGAATCCAGGTGGCCGATTTGAACAAACTGGAATCAGATCCACTCCACAATGTTGCATACCAAATATCAAAAGATTCTGCTTGCAGGATCTGGAGAAGAAGATTTTTGAAGAAATTTGCCTGAAATGCACTAAGTTTAAATTCAAGCTTCTATAGTGAGCCCAAATATGAATCTAGGGAGCCGATTTGAACAAAATAGAATCAGATCCACCCCACGATGTTGCATACCAAATATCAAAAGATTCTGCCTGCTGGATCTGGAGAAGAAGATTTTTTAAGAAATTTGCCTGAAAAGCACTAAGTTCAAATTTGGGCTCCTATACTGAGCCCAAATATAAACCCAGGGAGCCGATTTGAACAAACTTGAATCAGATCCACCCCACAATGTTGCATACCCAATATCAAAAGATTCTGCCTGCTGGATCTTGAGAAGAAGATTTTCAAAGAAATTTGCCTGAAATGCACTAAGTTCAAATTTTTTTTTACCAATTCTTTCTGTTGGTCCTAAGGAAGCTTCACACCAAATAAAAATTCTCGGTGCCGTGCAGTTTTGGAGATATGGGCGTTTTAATTTTTTTCTATTTTTAGCTCCTGCGGTTCCCATGGGGCTACGGGAAAAAAAAAATCAGCATAAATTAGGTACTTATGACCCAATAAGCCCTCACATAAAATTTGGTTCAAATCAGCCTCTTGGTTTGGAAAATAGAAATTTTGGGCGGGGCCAAAAATTTTGCCCCTCCCATAACGACGCCAAGTATAGGCCCACAAACTTCTCTTGAACAAATCTGAGTCTACACCTCAAAAGGAAGCTGCACACCAAATATCAAGTCTCTGCTACTGCTGGTTCATGAGCTGGTTCATGAGAAGAAGATTTTTTAAGATTTCAGCACACTTTTTGGGTGTGGCCCTACCCATGGGCGGGGCAACTTGATTTGAACAAAATCAAATTGCGATGTCATAACAAACTATTATCTCAAATATCAATTAAATTGGTTCAGCGGTTTGGGAGGAGAAGACGCAAACACCATGTTCACGGACACCGGACGCCGGACGACGGAGGGTGAGTGATCACTATAGCTCTCCTGACTGAAAGTCAGGTGAGCTAAAAATTTGTGAGAGTAAAATCGACATAACCTGTTGGAAAGTTTGTGTTGTCAAAAACTATTTCAGGAAAGTCAAGATGTATTCATAGGCGTTCTATTTTCGTTTCACTTGGAGTCATTGATTACCGTATCCAAGGTAAACAAACACCGTGAAAGCGTTAACTTTTTGTAAAAAAAAATGTTTTCTATCATTCTTATAATTAACTGTAATTAATATGGATGAAGTTGGAAAGTTAATTATTAATATGGAAGAGGTTTGGCAGAGACTGATGAGGAATGAAATGAGTTGAAAAAACTGATTCTGACAGGCTTAATGGTAATCGTGTGGAACCAGTCAGTGATATTATAATTTATAAATAGCGATTTTTTTTTTGATGAAAAATTTATGGATGCTATGTGCAAAATAGAAAACCAAAATTCTAACAACTGGCAATAATAATTTCAATTGTTCAAGGCCAAATATTTCCGACCGATCCGCTTGCAATGTTATAACATCGACTTTGGTCCTTTTATTTTCTAATTTGTCACCTGCATTCGTGGCACCAACATGTACATCTACAGCAACACATTCACCCCTGAGAGAGGTGAACTATTTGTTCTGCAACAATTATGTCAATACCAGTAGCCTAATTCCACAAGCCATCACTTCCCAGAAACAGTTTGAAATGAATGTTATTGCTGATAAAATTACTAACACTTTTGGAACTATTTGTATAGTGGCAGCATAAAATATATTTCATGATTTGGTTCGGAACTCCCAAATGACATCACAAAGACTGTATTTTTAGATTTAAATTGTGGTCTTCAACAAGGCATTGTTTTATATTTGGGAGATAAAATACTATCTCCATTTTCAGCCAAATTATATTAGAATAGTGATAACTATGTTGTATTTGATTGTTTGGGGCTGTAAACGATGGTTTTTCTGTTGCAAATATCCATTTTACCAGCTCCGCTAACACGTCGCTGGCAAAACTCAATTTGCAACAGTAAAACCATCGTTTACAGCCCCAAACAATCAAATACAACATAGATATCCCATAATTTATGATTGCACACAATTAGGAGACAAAAAAAAAAATTGACTGAAATACAGAATTTGGTACACTAAGTTTTGAAAATCTTGTGCTCCTATATATGCATTAACCAAAAATCTTGTGCTCCTATATATGCATTAACCAAAAATGTTCCGATAAAAAAATTCAGTTGTGAAAATAAAATACACAAAGTGACACCAAGTTGCAATAAATGAAGCTGTGGTGTAAGTTGCTCAATGTGGATATCTCTTCCTGGAGCTGTGCGCAGATGCAGATGTCACCATACAGGACTCCAGTTTTTTTGGTTACTTTGCCTTAATTTGGGAGGCTGGGGTTCAAAATTTAAGCATTTAGCCTGATTCTTTCGGATGGTGGATAAATATACATACCTGTTTCAGTTATCAGTATGCCAGTCAAAGTGCTCAGTGGTGCTCACACAGGGTTCCTACTGATATCAGAGAATAATTACATCCCACTGATATCAGAGCAGTGCTATTTAACCCTTTACCCAATGAATCGCTCGCATCCGCCGCGTAATATTGAAATTCAGCAGTTGAAAAAATATTATTTTTCAAAAAATTTCAACAAAACCATATCATGTGACCCCTCGTTGGAACCAGCTCGTCGTGCTCGTTCCAACGAGGGGTCACATGATATGGTTTTGTTGAAATTTTTTTAAAAATTTGAAAAAATGATATTTAAAATAATAAATTTTGATATCGTCTGCGTTGGGTAAAGGGTTAAGCAGTTTTCAAGGAAGTGAACAATTTCCAAGGACTATCAGGGCTGTTAAAATTGGGCCAATGATCATTTTGTTCACCTAAAAAAAAATCAACAAAACCATATCATGTGACCCCTCGTTGGAACGAGCTTGTCATGCTCGTTCCAACGAGGGGTCACATGATATGGTTTTGTTGAATTTTTTTGAAAAATTTGAAAAAATGATATTTAAAATAATAAATTTTGATATCGTCTGCATTGGGTAAAGGGTTAAGCAGTTTTCAAGGAAGTGAACAATTTCCAAGGACTATCAGGGCTGTTAAAATTGGGCCAATGATCATTTTGTTCACCTAAAAAAAAATAAGGTGACCGATTTTTTGTTCAACTACATTACAAGATCTTTGACAAATATGTGTACTCGAATTCCCATTTTATTCATTTGTTAACTGATTATTTTTGAAGGACTGAATCTGTTATTCAAAATTTGAATCAGGCAGTCTTCAAAAATTTGTAATAAAGCAAACTTATATTAACAAAATATTATTTGCATTTGAATGAAAATGAAACATGAGCATGGAAAATGTTGACTTTTGCTCTGGTACCCTTTTGAAAGCCCTGATAGTGGCATATAGCACTCAACAGTTAACTCATCCAGAACCATTATCAACTTTGTAATGATGATGAAACATTATGGCATGACAATGAAATGTCATGTAACACACTGTTGATTTTCATTTCCAGACAACTGTTTGTAAATTACACAGGCGGATGCAGCCCATTTGTTAGGTAAAGCATTTATGAGAAGATGAGGCTGTAAATAATAATTTAGCAAGCAGAATGAGAAATAACCCTAATCATGCAGCCCTAAAGGTTGAAGGGTTAAATTATAACTGATGATAATAACTGATTCTTTCTATAAATTCCAAACAGATTGGCTGATATATTTCCAACTGTAAATAAGTACCAACTTTATCAATGAAAAATATTCAGTTAAAGGGATGTTAAATTACCCTTCACCTAATATAAAAGCAATACCCATCCATCCCAATTTACAAAAATCATCATTCAAATTTTATTATTTTTTCAATTTTTACCTCCAAAATATAACTTACTACACCTCGGTGAAATGAGATTAATGATACTGAACTTTACAGAATTATTTTTTTAACCAGTACTCAAATGGATTGAGACGACTGAACTGTTTGGTACAAAATAGTTCAAGAAAACAATGTTGAAGCAGTTTAAATTATGATGCAGTTAATTCAGTCATGAAGCATAAATGTCCATGATCAAAATATAAATCTACTACGAGATTGAGTCATTTCTTTCATAAACATACAAGCTTGCAAATAAGTAGCCTGTCAGGCCAAAGAAAATATGATATGGTTCCAGTTTTCCAACTGACCCTAATTATCAGGCCCAACCCTAATCTTTTTTTTTGATGACTTGACAAAAAACAGAAAGTTCACTGTATTGAAAGTGCTTTGCATTTTAAATGAAACATACTCAATCTTCATGTGATCATCACTGATGCAAAGCTTCATGCCACATTGTTGCCAAGAAGCCAATAATATTTATGCAACTTATGCATCAATGGCTGTTACATGGGATATCACATGTATGAGTGTATTTGACATTTATCTGCCATTGTTTACACATCACAAAAACAAATTTAATTTTCAAAATATTAATGAAAAAAACCCCCCCAGACCCACCAACCAACCAACCTTACATTTTTTGGAATGTAACCAGAACCACATCATTTATTTGTTTGGCCTCATGGTCACTGACAGGCATAATTTCATGCTTAACAGGCACCAATTTATGTATGCCTGACATAATGACCAGCACAATATCTGAATATGAATCATCACAAAAAATATGTCCCAAATTTTGTTTGCTCTAACACTGAATTCTTGACTTATTATCATTTATTGGAAAGCTCTATTATTACTGGCAAATCTGCATGTGCATTTAACATACGTATGCAAATTACAAACTTAACATAATGTTATGTCACATTGACAGGCACAAAAAAATAATAATTTGCAGGCTTCAAACTTAAAAGCTTAGGTGTTCTGTACTGGAATGGACAGATTTTGGCACAATTCTTTGCTTGTGTGTTATTATACAATAACTCAATCAGAAAAAATCTAATCCCATCATATATCACAAGGTAGTATTTTAGCACAGAAGACGTATAGATCCATTGTCTGCACCAAGTAATAAAGTTTTATTCAGTGGTAAAACAGCCATGGTGGTCAGAACACCTTTAAATGTATCCGCCATCAACTTTGTGCTGGTAAATGAGGCCTGAAAAGATAAGAATTATAAGTGTCAAAGTGTCCATGTGATACAAGGTGTAAAAATGTGTAGTAATGGAATGTAAGAGAGACACAGGAAATAAAAAATCAGGAAATAAAGACACAGAAAAAAAGTAACAGGAAAAGAAGTAATGAACAGAAAGAAACACCACATTTTCTGTTTAGACTCTTAACTGGTAGAGTGCTGGAAGCCCATATTTGGGCTCTACTCTGAAATGCAGGTGCCATATCATAAAGGCTTCATATTCAGAGGATGTGCTTCCTATTTGAAATGGAGTGAAATTATTTAGTCTGCACGGATTTGCCTTGTTATAATTTATGGGAGAGTGGGGTTTGGCACTCTCCCATAAATTGCAACAAGGCAAAGACATATGAACACATTTTGGTGGCTAAAAATAATTTAGCACTCTACCAGTTAATGACTATCACCAGAAAAATCCCTCTTAAAAAAGCCTTACTTTTTTATCGTACATTTTATTTTATTTTCCAAAATTATGAAGGATATCTGTTGAGGAAAAACATTCATACATATGAAAAAAACATATCAATGAAAATAATTCACAAAATCAGGTATTCAAATCCACCATTTATTTCCATAAATTTAATTTTCAGACCATTTTCATGAAAATAAATTTTGAGATTTGAATCCCTAAAAAATTGAAATCAATCTTTTAACTGAAAAATCACACTCAACCTACAATGTAATATGATTATTGTTGTTATTGATCAATTTATTTTTTCTGTTTCATTTTTCTTGTTACTTTTTGTCTGATGAAGAAATTGTTTCTTTCTTTCAATTTCTTTTTGTTCTCATTCTTTCTTTCCATTTACCACAGTAATGGAAGATCAATAGCACAAATGAAATAATAAAAATTAATTACACAAGAATGCTTAATCTGACCCTGTATACTGCACTTCCCTTATAATCAACAAGAATGCTGCTCTTTCAATTCCTCTACTGCTGCACAATCAAGAAAAGACACTGATTATATTGCAATTGACATGACAGGGGTCTGAACCCATGCCAAGAGAGTCAGCTTCAGCACCAACTGCCTATTAAAACTAAACTAAATCATACATCCCACTTGGCCACCAGTTTGCCAGCAGCTGAATGGTGTGCATAGTTTAAAATATTTTTGCTAAAAAGTTGTTAATTTACGGGCTGAAGTAAGATGGGCCAAATAAACCAAGTACGTATGTCTGATCTAGTACAGTTTGAAGAGCAGGTGTAAGGTATGATACAAGAAAAATGCATAATTCCAACAGTATTGAAAAACACACAATGATATCTTTGTTAGTAACCGTTTGTTTGTGTCTTGCCTATAAATGTATCCTTCCATGGATGATCCTTTCATTTTTAAAGATGATAACAGTAAACATATATATATTGTGTGTGAATAAATTCTTACAAATGGAATAGATGGTGAGGAAAACTTGTCCAATTTTTTTAATCAATATAAGGACTCATGAGCAAATGTTACTTTGAGTGAAATAGTAGGAAAGTAATTTTCTTTATAACTTTTTGTTTCCAGTTAAAACTTGAGGCTCTAAAGAGCCTGTAATCGCTCACCTGGCAGAACTACATATAAAAATGTGATTTCCCATAGGGTTTCTGTCAGGGACACCTGAGGCCCCGTAAGGCCTGGGCTGACGTGGGGTTATTTAGTCCCGCTGATGAAGTTGCGGGAAAATTAGACCAACGTGGAGGGTCGGAATCCAAGTGTCGCGAACTCGGCGCAGAGAGCTGAGTTAGACCGACGCCGTGATTCCTTCTCTGCCAAATTGGCCTGAAATAGGTTCGATTTCCGTTAGGGGTGATTCCTAATCACTTCAGGCTGTATAATGGAAAGAATGATTTAAAGTAACAACGATTCTTTTATTTACACATAAAAATAAATCCGTTTCAATATTTCAACAATCAACAATTCGATTCTTTTCACAGAAAATGGGTCGCTACGGTTAAATAATTCTAAACAATCATATAGTCATTCTATAGCCCTGTACTGGCACTATAGTCTACACACTGGAAATGTTACTACCGTGAGCTCGCCATAAGAGCTTCACAAATCTGAAATGTTATTACTGTGAGCTGGCCATAAGAGCTTCACCCGCTTAGGCTCAAATGTCAACGTCTGCGTGTAACTGTACCTCTGGCTATCGGAGGGTTCCGACCAGCAATGTTCGTCATCTATAAAGACACCGTACTTCTGATTTGGGTCAGATATTGTCTACTCATACCTTATGTGCCTTTTGAAAGTCCTCCGTGAAAGTCCTATTGAAATATTCACCGTTCCTGGTTGAATTCACGATTCACAAATGCCCTTTTTGTGCTAGGGCGAAATTGTCACTCACACCGATTTCCAGTCGGTATTACGATGCTTCGACAGCAAAACAAACTACTCAGAACGCAATCAGTCTGACGCTTCAAAGGGTTAATACGCACAATACATTTAACCTACACTTCTGACTATTGCAGGCCGATACCTGCTACTCGACAATCTAAACTTTAACGTTCCACCTGGGGTGTTCCTTCTCACGAATTCGGCCCCGTAGCCGCCTATCAACATTAAGCTAAATCAATCATGGAATGCCCTCTCTGGCGATTCCAGCCGTTTCAGGGTCCTGTGATCGAAGGTACCCTTATGCCAGGAAACAGAGTCAGCCTGTCCTGGACTTCACCAACGTGTGTGTGACCCCAAGTGTGTGTTTAATGCTCTGCTCTTCCAGGTATATATACTTTTTACCCTAAACTGTCAGGTGGATGGACGCTCATCCATCCATCTGTCAAAATGGTGGGAGATGGCGTATATCGAGACAGAATCAATACAAGTCATCTCGCGCGTGACTTAACGGTGACTTCACTTGTCGAGAAAACTGATTCGTTCTTGCCATCATTGTTACCTAATGATCAGGTGACGATACGATAGACATTTCTATCGTTTTAGAATCTCGTTTCTCAATTGACCGTGACGATATCTTGACACCAACCGATTACGTCTCGTATAAATTAAATGAGATTAGACCTTATCTAACATGCCGTTTCTCCCCTGGGTCCCTGCGCTAAAGCTGGATATACACCACGTGTGTTTTCCAGCTTTACAGAGAAGTGAAATTCATGTAGGTTTTTCGCCTTGATGCGGAATATATTTTGAACTTACAATATCTTTAAATATGAGGCCCCTTGCCCCTATATTTAGGCTGGCTTTGCCCTGACAACTCCCTTCCCGAGAGAAACACCCTGTGTATCTCTTAAAACGCAAGGGGCAAAGCCACGCACGCTCGCCTCTCACACCTTTTTACGATCTACCATCATGTTCAAGACTACAAAACTGTACCCTAGTGGTCGTGGGGTTCATGACCGGGCTCATGCGTCGGCCATACCGATTCCCACGACACACACGCTACCACATGCTCCCGTCTTGCGGGTTTACATATGGAGAGTAGCCTTATTCTTAGATTTGCAGCACTCTCTCTCTCTGTAATACTATATATTTACACCTAAACATACACATTTTTATACACGTTCGCCCATTTTGCAAACAGTTCACTTGGCACTCACTCCGACGAGTAACACCGTCCGCGCCTTTGCGTCAGATGGGTTAATTCCAACGGAGTGTAACTTCGCCTCCCATTCCCCTATGACTTGTGAAGGGGCAAACGACCCCTGCATTATGTTGAGCCTCACCCTCGCAAAGCTCAACCATGGGATTAAATTTGTGCCTCACACACTCACACATTCAACACACAGATTTCTCGACCGCGCCTTTGCGACAGACGGGGTTAGTGTGCCTCACATTCACAACAAACCCTCGTCAATAAAAACAAGCGCGGTTTCCCCGGGCCTTAACACCGGGTTTGTGCATCCCATACTTACAAAACTCGACACACAGACTCCCCATCCACGCACACATGACACACATGGCAGTGTATCTCACATTCGCACTCACAACCAACTCTAGTCAGCAGTCAGAGCAATAATAATACTAAAATAAGAAAATTCCTCCGGGCCTTAACACCGAGTTTACGAAGCCCATCACCTCACCCACAAAAATATTTGCGACTGGAGCCCCCGTCCCAGACACCAGGCCCACAGCCACCCAACTATTGCTTCTTTATAACCACCGACCATTGGTAGGGGCCCGGTTCCCAGTATCCCCTTGGGTAACCCTTGACACACCCCTACTTCTCGCCCCGCCATTTCTACGGGTATTCCACCAGGGTCCCCATACCCTGTCGTTGTCGCATTCCCAAGAGCTTCCCTTGGCGCTATATCCCCCAGACTCACTCGTCCCGGCGATTACCGTCGTTCGAACGACACTGGCCGTCCTTGGCCCTTGTGCCGTCGACCCCCCGGTCCATTGCGACGACTTCTTGCGCAAATTGGGCACTGTGCGCCCCCGGCACTCTCTACGTGGTCTCCGCCACCTAGGATGCTTCTCCTTTGATTTGTGGACCCTTTCATCGGCCCCCTGGGCGCCCATCTTAGCGGTCCCATCCACTTTAACAAACTCAACTTGTGTTGACCCGTGCCCCCTCAATTCTGGGGAAGTTTGCCCAGCCATTTGCGTGGGTCTGGCCTCCCCCCTCCACACAGGTGACACCGACTTCTGGGGGAGCTCAACTCTCCCACATAAATTTGCTTGAGGGTCTTTCCCCAATGATCCCATCGGTTTCCCTCGCTGTTTAGCGTTTAGCCTGGACCGTCTGCGGCCCCTTCTCCTTAATTGGACAGGAGTCGTCCCTCCCGAAACTTTCCGACATATCGTCGTGTAGGGGCCATCCCCTGGACCATCGGATTGGTTCCCCCTGGGAACCTTCCCTTCCTTACTCGTTGGGCCCTCACTTGGCCCCCTACCCCTGGACCATAACTCATCAGGGCTTGCCCTCACCCCTGGGATATTACCTATGACCAGGTCATACACAGGTGATTCAATGCACATGGCTTCCACTTCGCCACAATAAAATGGGGTATCCACAGTTATCCTCGCGATGGATCAAAATACACAAATGGTCACGCCCCAACAATTGCTTGTCGTCAACCAGTTGCTTTCTAACCGCTGCAGAGGAGCACCCAGAATCCCGGAGCAGACGGATCTCCCTTTGTCCCACATACCCTGGGTACACTGGCATATCAACCTTCTCCTGCGAAGTTGTGAGCCTCTCACACATGCCACTTATTATCGGGACAACCTTCCCGTCTTCCAGCCTTAATTCTCCCTCTTGTATACATTCCCGGAGGGGACTGTGTTCTGGACCGATAGTTTGACAGAACGCTGCCGTCTGCCTACTGGGCCCTGGATCTACGCGGTCACCTTGCTTCCAACCCCTTGGCGCTGCGTTCCCGGCCCCCTGCTGAGGTGGTCTAATGTTCCCTGTGGTCCTAACCTGCTTCTGCCAGCAGTCCCTGGCAATATGACCCCGCTTGTTGCAGATAAAACAAGTGGTGTCCTTGGGAGCGCTTCCCTTCCGGCTGGTCTGCGACGCAGGAGGATCGGGGTGGTGTTGCCTTACGGGTGCCATTGCCAACCCGTTTGCCCCACCCCTAGCCGATTTGGGTGCGTTTACACTCCCACCGTGGGCCTCGATGTAGCGTTCTGCCACAGTTGCCATCTCATCATAGGTGGGCGGACCCCTTTCCTTGATGAACAGGCCCAACTCCTTGGAGCATGTAGTTAAAAACTACTCCCGGAGAAATAGATCTCGCAGAGCTCCATATGACTCATTCACTTCTGCGAGATCAGTCCAGCGGTCAAAGTACCGCCTAGCTCGGGCAAAATAATGAGGTATTGTTTCTCCCTTCTCCTGCTTAATTTCTCGGAACTTGGTCCGGAATCCTTCTTCAGTGAGCTGGTATCTCTGAAGGATGGCATTCTTCAGCTCACTGTAGTCGTTAAGAAGTGCAGGAGGCATACTGGTATAAGCCTCGAGGGCTTTACCTGACAACAAAGGGCTCAAGCACATAGCCCATGTGTCTTCTGGCCACATTTGACTGGAGGCAAAACGCTCGAACCTCTCCAAGTACGAGTCCAAGTCATCTGTGTTTTCATTGAAATGAGCGAGATGGGGGCGTGGGGCATGAATTGCTACCCCTGCACTCCCATCCCCTGAGCGCCGACTTTCATTCTCCACATCGGCCCTTGCTCTGAGGAGCTCTAATTCTCTCTCGTGCCTCTGTTGTTCGAGCTCTCGTTCTGCCTCCCTTGCCTCCCTTTCTAATTGGGCTTCCCTCTCTCTCGCCTCATTTGCTAATTGAATCTCTCTCTCTTTTTCGCCTCTCTTGCGTCTTTCTCACGCTCTCGTTCTAATTGGGCTTCTCTCTCCCTCGCCTCTCTTGCTAATTGAATCTCTCTCTCTTTTGCCTCCCTTGCGTCTTTCTCACGCTCTCATTCTAATTGGGATTCTCTCTCCCTCGCCTCTCTTGCGTCTTTCTCACGCTCTCGTTCTAATTGGGCTTCTCTCTCCCTTGCGTCATTACGTAAGGCAATCTCCTTAGCCTCACGTTTCTGCTCATCTTTAACGAACTTATGAAGTTCGGCCCCCTCAAGGCCCATTTCCTTGCCTAATGATACCAGTTGGGCGAGGGGTGTAACAACATCCATTTTGATTTTTTCTTTCTATCTTCAACACTCGTCAGAAGGAATGAAGAAGGAAAAGAAAGAAAGAAAAAAAAAATATGGCAATTAATCTTAATTTACCTGTGTAATTTAACGTAATTAAACGCCCAAATATTCTGAAACCTACCGCAGTTATAGTGGCTATTACGTATCCTCTTGGGGACTACTGTATTGCGATATTAAACCCTTGAACGGCATCAGCTGACCGAACGCGTCAAAACATAAACAGAACCGCCGTTAAAATAAAACAAAATTTCCATATAGCCATTTTTTACCTTTTAGAAAGATCCTGGTTAGCGCTCGCCAATCAATGTCAGGGACACCTGAGGCCCCGTAAGGCCTGTGCTGACGTGGGGTTATTTAGTCCCGCTGATGAAGTTGCGGGAAAATTAGACCAATGTGGAGGGTCGGAATCCAAGTGTCGCGAACTCGGCGCAGAGAGCTGAGTTAGACCGACGCCGTGATTCCTTCTCTGCCAAATTGGCCTGAAATAGGTTCGATTTCCGTTAGGTGTGATTCCTAATCACTTCAAGCTGTATAATGGAAAGAATGATTTAAAGTAACAACGATTCTTTTATTTACACATAAAAATAAATCCGTTTCAATATTTCAACAATCAACAATTCGATTCTTTTCACAGAAAATGGGTCGCTACGGTTAAATAATTCTAAACAATCATATAGTCATTCTATAGCCCTGTACTGGCACTATAGTCTACACACTGGAAATGGTACTACCGTGAGCTCGCCATAAGAGCTTCACAAATCTGAAATGTTATTACTGTGAGCTGGCCATAAGAGCTTCACCCGCTTAGGCTCAAATGTCAACGTCTGCGCGTAACTGTACCTCTGGCTGTCGGAGGGTTCCGACCAGCAATGTTCGTCATCTATAAAGACACCATACTTCTGATTTGGGTCAGATATTGTCTACTCATACCTTATGTGCCTTTTGAAAGACCTCCGTGAAAGTCCTATTGAAATATTCACCGTTCCTGGTTGAATTCACGATTCACAAATGCCCTTTTTGTGCTAGGGCGAAATTGTCACTCACACCGATCTCCAGTCGGTATTACGATGCTTCGACAGCAAAACAAACTACTCAGAACGCAATCAGTCTGATGCTTCAAAGGGTTAATACGCACAATACAATTAACCTACACTTCTGACTATTGCAGGCCGATACCTGCTACTCGACAATCTAAACTTTAACGTTCCACCTGGGGTGTTCCTTCTCACGAATTCGGCCCCGTAGCCGCCTATCAACGTTAAGCTAAATCAATCATGGAATGCCCTCTCTGGCGATTCCAGCCGTTTCAGGGTCCTGTGATCGAAGGTACCCTTATGCCAGGAAACAGAGTCCGCCTGTCCTGGACTTCACCAACGTGTGTGTGACCCCAAGTGTGTGTCTAATGCTCTGCTCTTCCAGGTATATATACTTTTTACCCTAAACTGTCAGGTGGACGGACGCTCATCCATCCATCTGTCAAAACGGTGGGAGATGGCGTGTATCGAGACAGAATCAATACAAGTCATCTCGCGCGTGACTTAACGGTGATTTCACTTGTCGAGAAAACCGATTCGTTCTTGCCATCATTGTTACCTAATGATCAGGTGACGATACGATAGACATTTCTATCGTTTTAGAATCTCGTTTCTCAATTGACCGTGACGATATCTTGACACCAACCGATTACGTCTCGTATAAATTAAATGAGATTAGACCTTATCTAACATGCCATTTCTCCCCTGGGTCCCTGCGCTAAAACTGGATATACACCACGTGTGTTTTCCAGCTTTACAGAGAAGTGAAATTCATGTAGGTTTTTTGCCTTGATGCGGAATATATTTTGAACTTACAATATCTTTAAATATGAGGCCTCTTGCCCCTATATTTAGGCTGGCTTTGCCCTGACAGTTTCCATGGTAACTATGAGGCACAATTGTGGCCATGTTTGCAACATTACTTCAACATTACATGAGGATCATTGGTAAAGATATCCCAGTCCTCAATCATGTGAAGTTTCAAAACATTTGACCTTGTAGTTTCAGAGGAGAAGAGTTTTCAAAATCGACCAATCAGAATCAAAGAATGCCTCTGGCGCCCACGTTTTTCACCCAACAGGAATAATGAAAGTGTCAATGACACTGTAGCTTAACTTGTCTGTGTGTTGTTTTTGAAGAAAAGGATAATGTTCAATGTTTATGAAAGGATTATGAAATAAGACAAGAGTTGTGACAATTGGGAATATGTTAATTTCTGTTCCCTGTTTGCTATGTTTTTAATAAAAATAAAATGAGGAGTAGACTGTACTAAAGAACTGAGGGGTGGGTTAATGTGGGTGGACCTCACAGTTAATGTATGTGGCCCTTACAGTTAACGTATGTCAACAAAAGTTACCAAGTTACAGTGAAATTATTTCAAAACGAGTCATCCTATCAAGTTACATTGAAATCCCTTCATAAAAATGGCCTGTAGACTGTGCTGAAGGTTTTCGGGCTTCAGACCTGTGTGGCCATCACGGTTAACCGATTGCAACTAAAAGGGGACATTCTCATCTCGACATTATACTGAGTCATTCTACCAAGTTACAACGAAATCCCTTCACAAATACGACCTGTAGTCTGTACTAAAGTGTTTTAGGTTTTGGGCTCGGGCAGCCATCATGGTTGAATGATCACGACCAAAAGGGGACATTCTCATATGGGCATTATCTGGAGTCATCCTACCAAGTTACAATGAAATCCCTTCATAAATATGACCTGTAGACTGTGCTCAAGGTTTTCGGGCTTCGGGCCCCTGTAGCCGTCACAGTTGACCTATCACGATCAAAAGGGGATGTCATCATCTAGGCATTATATGGAGTCAACCTAACAAGTTACAATGAAATCCTTCCATAAATACGACCTATAGACTATGCTATAGGTTTTGGGGTTTTGGGCTCGGGTAGCCATCAAGGCTGAATGATTGCGACCAAAAGGGGACGTTCTCATCTAGACATTATTTGGAGTCGTCCTACCAAGTCACAATGAAATCCCTTCATAAATATGACCTGTAGACTGTGCTAAAGGTTTTTGGGCTTCGGGCCCCTGTAGCCATCACAGTTGCCCAATCGCATCCAAAAGGGGACGTTCTCATCTAGACATTATAGGAAGTCAACCTACCAGGTTACAATGAAATCCCTTCATAAATACGACATGTAGACTGTGCTAATGGTTTTCGTGTTTTGGGCTTGGGCAGTCATACTGGTTGACCGATCACGACCAAAAGGGAACGTTCTCATCTAGACATGACCCCAAACCTGCATATGAAATATCGTGACGATGAGACAAGAACTACGGGGTGTAGCCTGCGCTAAAGGAAAATGTGAACAGACACACAGACCTCCACACGCGTGATGGCAATAGCTTTGTCAAGTTAAGCTAAAAATTAGTAAGAGCTGTAGAGAACCTCTCATAGACCATGGCTGCCAAGTTTGGTTCACATTGGCTCAGTAGTTCCAGAGAAGAAGATGAAAATGTGAATTCCCATAGGGTTTCTATAGTAACTATAAGCCGCAACTGCAGCCATGTTTGTAACCCGGATAACATTAAATGAGCAACGTAGGTAGAGGGTGTCCCACTCATCAACCATGCAAAGTTTCAAAACATTTGGCCCTGTGGTTTCAGAGGAGAAGACTTTTCAAAATCCACCAGTCAGAATCAAAGAATGCCTGTGGCGGCCATGTTTTCAAACCCATGGGAACAAAATGACGATCGTTTGTAGAGGAACTCCCATAGACCATTCCTGCCAAGTTTGGTTCACACTGACTAAGCAGTTACAGAGAAGAAGATAAAAATGTGAAAAGTTTATGGCCGACAGACAACGCACAGTGACGGACGCCAAGTGATGAGAAAAGCTGACATGGCCTTTTAGGCTAGGTGAGCTAATAAAAGCAGATCGATGAAGAATTTTGTTATGTTCAGTTTATATTTTGTGGACAAACAATATGCAGAAAAATGAAAAAATTTATAGTAATTTATATATTTTTTATACTTACCAATGACCCAGACTCAGCCGGTGCAAACTCTAAATTATTCAGGGCCAAACACAAATTTTGCCCCTTCCAATACCCAAAATTTGCATCCAAATCAAAAAATTCATTGTCCTATATGGTCCTCCATACTTTTGTCCACTGTGCATGCATGGCAGTCTCAAGGAAGTACCGAAATTGGCGCCAAATCCTCATTCTTACAACCAGTGCCTGGTAAATGTTATATGATCAGCGGGGAGGTATGAGTTCCCAACTCATGGGAGGGCCATCCCTGTCTGGGTCATTGGTAAGTATAAAAAATATATAAATTACTATAAATTTATTCATATTTTTATACTGTACCAATGACCCAGACTTAGCTGAATAGAAAAAAAGGCTGGAGGGCCTAGGACATAAAGGAAAATCCAATAGGCTCAATTACATACATAGAATTATCCCCTCAAGGAGAAAAGGAGAAACAGGATTTACATACATCTTTCTTGTTTATACAAAATAAGAAAGACATATTACCAATCCGTAATTGAGCACAATAATATCAATGATCTCTATTAACATCCAGTATAACCCATTATACTAATTTCTTAAAGGAAAGCCAATAAATAAAGATAGTCCAGAGAATGATACTCTTTATACTCATTTAAAGTGTCCGAGGATTGTATATTAATGCTTGTATGACACGTGACATATACAAATGCTTCACACCGAGCTACACTTTAAAAATATTACATAAATGAGGTAGACATTAGCTTTACACTTTAAAACCATCCCAGCACCGACTCGGAATTACTGACTCCAGAGGAGGTATTCCCTTGCTTTTCACTATAAAGCAGGTGATATAAGGGAACAGCATCCCCCCCCCCCCCCCCCTTCCCCTTGCTCTGGGACAATCACCCCAGAATGAAGGGGGCAGCAGGACAGAGTCACTGCTGGAACAGAAAGCCTGCATAACTATAGTTGCAACTGTTTAGTGGACAACATTCTGAGCAACAGATAACGGACCCAAACATCTAAGGTCGCCAGAAATAGACTCAATATTTCTAAGGTAAAAATTTGTGAACGTAGAAGGCTGAGACCAGTATCCAGCCTTCATCAGATCAGTAATAGCAATACTATTAGCATAAGCCCAAGATGTAGACAGCGCTCTAACTTCATGCATTGAAATCTTAAGCACAGACTGCTGTGTAGAAGATAATCTTTCATAAGCAGTACGAATAGTCAACTTAATCCACCTAGAAATAGAATGGACCGTGATGTCCCTTCTATTTGGAAGCAGTGACAGAAAGAAACGTTTTCGTCCCTTTCTGATAAACTCAGATCTACGTTTGTAAATACGCATAGCTCTAACTGGACACAGCAAAGGCCTATGGCCATCTGAGGAAGGAAGAGCCTTAATAACAATAGGCTCAGGGTACTTATTAGGAGCCTGATTCTTAGCCAAAAATCCCACATTGGTAGTCAAAGTAATAGTATTACCAACACTACGATAGTGAGAATCATCAACAGATAGAGCATGAGTCTCACTAACTCTTCTAGCAGAAGAGAAGGCTAAGAGAAAAGCTGTCTTATAAGATTAAGTATTTGAAGTCTACCGTGTCAAGGGGCTCAAATGGCACTTCTTTTAGCTTCAGAACAACCCAAGCTAAATTCCACTTAGGAATTAACCTAAGGGTTCTAGGTCTATTTATCGAAAAGTTTTTAATTAACGATAAAGAGACATTAGATCCAATTTGTAAGCTATCATGATGAGCATTAAGTATCCGATAGCATAGACCTATAACCCTTAATAGTTATTGGCTGCAGTTTGATCTCATCAAACAAGTAGACCAAAAAATTAGCAATGTCTGGAATTTAGGGATCATAGAAATCAATTGAATGAACCCTACACCAACGAGAGAAAACTTTCCACTTAGCAGCATAATTTAGCGAAGAGGAGGTCCTCCTACAGTTAGAAATTGCATCCACTGCTCGTCCTGTAAATTGCTTGCTGTGCAAGAAGGACCGCACAACGGAAATACGTGAAGGTTGAGACCTTGCGGGTTGTGATGCAGTGTGCGCGATTTCCCCTGCAAAAGAAGGTCCTCCCATGGAGGAAGCTTCCGAGGAATGTCCCATAACAGACACCTGAGTAGATTTATCCATGATCTCTGGGGCGACAGAGATGCTACCAACAGAATCTTGCAGTGAGATTGCTTGATTTTTAGCAATATCTGTTGAATCAATAGAGCTGGAGGATACGCGTATCCGATCATTCCGTCCCAAGATATCGAGAGAGCATCTACTGCGAATGCTCGAGGATCTGGGCATGGCGACACATACGTCTGCAACTGATTGTTGAGATGCGTTGCAAACAAGTCTATCATTGGATGATCCCATTGGTAGCAGATCTGATTGAATACTCGCTTGTTGAGAGTCCATTCTGACGGCAACATAAGACCTTTCCAAGAAAGGGAGTCTGCTAGAACGTTCAGATGACCCGGAATATGACGGACCGACAGAAGAACCTGATGCTCTAGGACAAACAGAAGGATTCTTTCTGTTAAGTTGCATAACGGAATGGAATGAGTGCCTCCCAGGTTCAGAATGTACGCTACTACTGTCGAATTGTCGGACAGTATTTGAACATGTGAATTCTGAATTATGTTCATCCAATGACGTAGCGCAAGCCAAAGTGACATCATCTCTTTGATGTTTATGTGCTTGTTCAGAAATTGCGGATCCCAAAGACCCTGGCACCTCAAATCTGTTGGGCTCAATGTCGCACCCCAAGCTGTTTGACTCGCATCCGTCATAATCATAAAAAACGGACCCGGCAGTTGCATTGGAACTCCCTGAGTTAACCACTGAATATCTGCCCAAGTCTGAATCTCTTGTTTTACTTGGTTTGACAAGACGATGTTCGTTTCGAGCGAATGAATCTTCACACTCCAATTCTGAGTGAAAAATATCTGGAGTGGACGAGTGTGTAGGTGCCCCATCGGAATAGGCGGCGGCTCCGAACAAACCTATCAGTCGCATAAATTGTCTCGCTTTTACAACATCTGAGTGTAGACAAAAGCGAGCATAACAATTGACTAATTTCGCTCTGGGTAACGGAAGACGAACCAGAATGTTGTGCATCTCGAAGCTCATTCCCAAGTGAATGAACGACTTGGACGGAACTAGATCTGACTTCTTTTCATTTACTATGAAACCGAGACGTCGGAGCAATTGAAGCAGACTCTGAACATCGTTCTGAAGAGTTAATCTGTCGCCGTACCTCTGAAGAATGTCGTCCAAGTAGGCCGACATTACCGCAGACAAATGAGCTCGGAAATGAGTCATTACCAAGTTCATTATTCGAGTGAAGGCCCAGGGCACTAGATTCAGTCCGAAGCACATTGCTTGGAACTGATAAACGACTCCTAGGACAGCGAAGCGAAGGTACTTTCTGAACGTCGGATGTACCATGACGTGAAAGTACGCATCCTTGAGATCTGTGCTCGCAGCATAATCGTTCACTCGAATGCTTGCTCTCACCAATCGAATGGTCTCCATATAAATTTTCGGAGCCACGATGAGCTTGTTTATCCAGCTTAGATTTATAACTGGATGGAACGAGCCGTCTGGTTTTGGTACCAGGAGCAGGTGACTGTAAAAACTGGGAGGTTCCTGGTTTTCTACGACCTCTATTGCGTTCTTCTCCAGAAGATATTGCACCTCCGACAGAAGCAAATCTCTCTTCTGAGGGTTTGACGGAAGCTGAGTCCATCGTGGACTTCATGTTAACGGGGGTTTTTCTCTGAAGGTCAGTTTTAGACCTTCCGAAATAACCTCCTGAACCCATCGGTCGTCCGTAATTGACAACCAATTGGTTAAGAATCTTGACAGCCTTCCGCCCACTGGAGCGCAATAGAGGTTCTGACCTTCACCTCCTGGACCTGCGAGGCATGCGGGAGGAGAAACTGCATCCTCCCCAACCCACACCTCGACCAGTCGACCTAGGGGCATCTGACCGGTTGTCTCGGCCAGCATTACGTCCCCTACCTGAGTCGCTACTCTGACGGTCTCTGGAGTAAGAACTAGAGGCTTTTTTAGATCCTCTATAGGAGCTTCCCTTGGATGTACTCGCCCCAGAAGTTCCTGACTTACTCCTCTCTGCTGAGTCCGTTTTTTTAGAAACGGACTTAAAGAGCAGAGAGTCTGAAGCTTTCTTAGTAATCTGATCGTAGATTAATGAAAGCTTGCCATCAAAGAGAAGTTCTCCTGAAACCGGAACGACTCGAAGAGAGTTTTTCACCTTACAATCCACCCAATTGGATGAAGCCAGAGCAGCATCACGTCTGACTAACTCCAAATTTGCCACTGAAAGGGCGGAGTTATATGTGGAAAATGCGATTGCCCTAGAAAGAACTCTCAAGGAAGTTTGAACATCCTGGAATTCTTTACCATCGAGACATTGTGGTAATGCTCTGGTGAGGTGATCTGCGTATGATAAGGTGTCTAACTGGTTCTGTTAGACGAGATTGCTGTCTCCAACGTACTGGAGAGAATCAACATAGACACTGGCAATGACAACTCCAAGTCTTCTGCCTGGTCGTCTAAACGCAGAGGAACTCTCGGAACGCCCTTTCCTGCCGTTTCAAATTTATTTCTACATTTAATGAACGGCAGATGTAGAGCATTTTTCGATAAGAAACTGGATCTGCCAGTCTAAGAGGCTAGCCTAAAAATAGCGTCATTCAGCAATTCAAACGTCCGTGAGACATTGCTGGAATGGACTGGAAACTCAGAAACAGTCCGGCCGAAGAAGTCTGTGTCCAATGACACTATCAGTCTCTTATCTGGTATCGCAGCTCTCTGGTCCGATGGAACAACATCTGGAAGGTGTTGCCGGATAAAATCTACAGCCACCTTATGTTGTTCCAGAAGGGAAAAATCCAGCTCCGCAGCTCAACTCCGCAGATTTCCTTTCACCATCCGACTGGACCAGATGCGAATCTCGGTCATCCCTATCTGACACTGCAGGGGAACGTACCGACCCAGCTTCCTCACACAGTTCCTGATCTGAAAGAGTTTCCGACGGTTGCTGGGATGCTGCGATGAGTTGCGCTATCTGCGATAGCAAGTCTGTCACGGAGGCCTGTGGAGCTGCGGTCTTACATTGTTTAGCTGCTGGAAGCTCCTGGGACTGTTCCTCTTGCATAATTCTTTTATGCGTACGTCCCCACTGGTAAGGCCTTGTGTCCTTGGCTACCGGATGGAGTGACCTGGTCAACATGGAATCCTTTGTCGGCGAAGCAGGCTGGATATCTGAGGTCACGTAGCCAAGGTGCGGTCGTGTGTGCTGGCGTGTGGAAGAGGAAGCCAATAGACTAGCCAATGCCGGCTGCCTATGCAACGGAGCGTCCTGAGCAGGAGGAATGGACGTAAGCTCCGACTGACGAACGTTATGTACGACAACATCTGTCCCCAGATGTTGTTGTAAGAGAGAGGGGCCTCTCTCGCTCGCGGTCCGGGTAGACCTGAACGAGCTAGCTACCGGACTAACTGGCTTCCTCTGATCCATCCTCTGATCCATCGTCGCTGGGTGTGCATGATCCGAGATTATAGTGCTCGCAACACCCTTTCTCCTCTGCTGGACAGCAACATCACCCACATTACGAGTGATAGATCCGGCAGGCGAGTAAGCTGGCGACAAGGTCATCAACCCTAAGGATCTAGGCACTTGTCTGATTTCCTTGAGCACTTTTGCCGTTAGCTCTTCATTGGTTTGCGACGATGGCAGACACTTACGGAAGACATCACGGAAACATCACCCTGTTCTTGTTCCTCGGAAAAAGAGACTGAAAAACTAGAGAGACCCTGTGGCGAGAGGACTGGCATGGATCTCTCACCACTAACAATATACCGTGACACACGTATCCAATGTTTGTCATCCCAACTGGAACACACTGAACAAGAATTAGTGCGAGTACAGTGACTACAGCAAATACAATGAGCATGAGAATCAGAGGAAGGAAGACTTCCTCAATTTACAATTTGAGCAATATTCTTTCATAATTAAAAGATATATACAGCCATAGTACTTGCACTAACCCTTCAAAATACAAAGATACACAGTAATAATATAATCCATATCAAAAAAATTTTGAAAAATAATTCAAAAGAAAATTTTCGAAAAAAAAATTTTGACATGAGCCCAAGTTCCCAAAGGGAACAATGAGCCCAAATGGATTCCCAAAAAATCCTAAGTGTGGACAAAAATTTTAAAACATTTCTAAAAATTAATGTTACACTTACGGACAATATTAATGTATCTGACTATATAATAAACCTTACAGAAGACAAGGAATCACTGACAGAAGTAACCGTTGTCAATGTAAACAAAAGTCAATAAGAACCGGAAACAAGACTCCAGGCACTGAAAAACATGGCCCAAAATCAGTAACCAATTTAAAACACTATCCGATGTAAAACCGAATCTTCCACAGAAAAGGCTGCAATACATCGGATGGTAGATGCATGACCAAAACGCCTAAACACCCCTAGGGTGAGGACATAACCATGGGGATAACAGAATAAACATTCTGTAACGATGCTAAAACTTCCAAGAAATTTCAATAAAAAAATTTCAAAAATTATACCAAAAGCATGGGAGATTAGCAAGGGGGGTATCAAGGAAAGGGAGAGAGGAAACACTTAACAAACAGTGAAGATTTCATAGCAAGAATGAAAACATCTGCCCCCATGCCCCAAAATTACGGAACATGAAATAATTTTACATAAAAATTATAAGTTACAGCCCTAAACACATCCTTCCACTGTTTCTTCCTCTCATCCTCTTATTTCATCCTTGGATCCACCATTTCCTTCATGATTTTGTGTCTGGCATCATTTTAACTGAGATTATAAGCACAGATATCAGTGAGACGTTACTGATAGAAGGGCCAAACAAAGAATGAGGATTTTGCGCCAATTTTGGTACTTCTTTGACACTGCGCATGCGCAGTGGAAAAAGTATGGAGGACCATATAGGACATTTTAATTTTTTGATTTGGATGCAAATTTTGGGGATTGTGGGGCAAAATTTGTGTTTGGCCCTGAATAATTTAGAGTTAGCACCAGCTAAGTCTGGGTCATTGGTACAGTACAAAAATATATCCAAAAATAGGTAAAGATAACTAAAAAAACTGTATTCACTCATCCATTTTCAAGCTGTCACTGTCTGAGAAACAATGTATGTATTGTTGTGTAGGGCTTTAAGCATGCAAAGTAATCAATGTAATTCATATCAGGTGAGTTAAATCATTATATCAGGTCCAAGTTTCAGAACAATACAGAAATTTTAGGTTATTTACCCGCTCATCTACTGCTGAATGAACTCCAATCCTATTCCCAGTTGTTGCTGTCACCATCTGACTTCTATAAAAATTAATACAGTGAACTGGATCACTGTGATCTGAAATGAAGCATTTAAAAGAATCTAAGACAAAATTACAAACTATTTGGTTTTCAACTTCAGAACCATCCAATGACTGTTTTCTGGGATTCATAAACCGGCAATATCCTGAAAGCATTATTGAGAAAAGTGCCATTCAAATTTGATTTTTCCCATTCTTGCCTCAAAAATATAGCTTCTGGCCCCTCATTGGAATGAGCTCATAGAGCTCATTCCAATGAAGGGTCATAAACTGTACTTTTACACAAAAAGTTAAGCTATGTGTTTTAAGTAAAAATTAAAAATGTTTTGTTACCTTTTTGCAATTGTGGTTTTAGAAAGAGTTAAATAAAACAGAAACTATGAGAAGGTGTCAAAAATCATCTGTATTCAGTTTCAGGTTGATACGAAGACTTAAAAATTAAGTAAATATCCATGTTTTTTACATATAATTATGTTACTAAGGCTATGGAAAAAACAATTATTGCTTCACAGGCCCCTCCCTCGTATTGAAAATCTGCCTCATCACTTTTTTTCCACTTGGAAATCTCTTAGATGATACAGTGGAACCCACTTAATTGGATATCTCTTAATTGTATATCCCTGTTAATTAAATATAATTTTCAAACACAAAACCATTTACCATACCTTCAGTACAAATTTGATCTGTTAATTGCATATGGGTTGTAGAGTAAACTCCAGTTAATTGTATATAAATTTTTGTAATATATCGAAAAAATTACTGTAACATGTACCAAATTCCCCTTATTTATCAACCTCTTTGGCCTCACTACATCCAATACAGGCATTTATTCTATTATATCTTGTTTGACAGAGCTCTATGAGCTCTGTCAAACAAGATATAATAGAATAAATGCTCAGTTTACCCCCTGAACACAGGAAACTGACCAAATCCCTGTTAATTGTATACTCCTGTTAACTGAATAATTTTCACTGGCAAAATGGATATTCAATTAAGAGGATTCTACTGTACTATTTTCCACTTGTAGGACTAATAATTTATTAATTTAACCAACTATATCTTCTTTGAGAGAGCTCTTTGAGATCAGTTAAATAAGATATAATTGTTTAACCCTTTACCTAACATGAAAGGCAGACAACACTTGCAAACAAAATTCTTGAGTAACTAATTTTTTTTTCATTTTCTGCATCAAAACATAGCTTATTGCCCCTTAATGGAATGAGCTCATTCCAATGAAGTAACATAAGCTATGTTTTTGAGACAAAAAAAGAAAAAATAATGAAAACTGAGCAGTGACATTTGTGTATAGTGCTGACCACTTTTGGCTGTTACTTTGGGTAAAGGGTTAAATTTGTAACTGCATTGACTAAAACATTTACTGCTAAAAACATTGTTTTTTCCACCTAATAGTCTAAGAAGTTAAATTTCTAATTCCAACTATTCACAGGACTATTGTCCATGTAGAAAGAAAAAGAAAAAAAGCCTCTCTCCCTCATCATAATATAGAGCAAATATTGCTTGAGAAACAAGAGTTTTTTTTCATAGGCCTAAACAAAAGCTTTATAACAAAGATGAATCATACCTTTCAAGATGCTAACTTCCCTTCCATCATCAACATTCCACACTTTCATTGTCTGATCAAAGGATGAGGATACAAATGTACTTTTGTTGTAAGCTTTCAGCTGGAAGAAAATAAAATGTACAGAGAGATAAAATGGTTTCAATTAATGGTTAACTGTACAGTGATCATAAAATGAGTCTGATCTCAATCAGGTTGAGATTTGTTCACAAAACACTTGCAATAGTAGGTTTTTATTTCAAGAATAAAATACTGTGAAATCAAGAGTGAATTAAAAAAAAACAAAAACAGAAATAGCATCTGAGATGCAGTGTTATTGCATTTCTTTCTTGAAAGACGAGATTCTATAGTACTGTGTGGAGGTATGAAAAGAATTGTGACCAGTTTGTGATTCAGTCATAATTTGGAGCAGATTCTCTATCCATTTTTGTAATCTCAGTACTGTACCTAATTAACCCTTAACCTGCTGAGTATTTTAAAGATATATTTCATTAAATCTAGTCATGGCTGCTTCAAAGCAGCCATGACTAGATTTGTTAAAAAATTTAACTCAAGATATCATTGGTGAGAAAATCTATGTCATTTATAGGGGCGGGGAATTTGATGAAATGTGCCCAAATAATACTTATTTCAGTAGTAAGAGAAATCCTGTCTTTGGGAGGAATATCAGCCAGAAGCATGTAACTTAAATGGCTAAATTCATTCAGCAATAGACATAAATGCCTATAAAGCATTAACCTGTTACTTAACTTGAAAAGCCACTGTGCCAGTGAAAAATAATAAATTTAAAATAATTTGTATATTTTTAATACTTACCAATGGCCCAGACTTAGCTGGTGCAACCTCAATATTATTAAGAGCCAAACACAAATTTTGAACCCCACAATCCCCAAAATTTGCATACAATACCAAAAATTAAAAGTCCTATCTGACCCTCCTCCATACTTTTAGTACTTGCACATGCGCAGTACCCAGGAAGAGCCCGGAATTGGCACCAACATCATTCTTCCTAGTTGTGCCTACTGAAGTCATAACTCAGCGGGAAGGTATGAGTGCCCACTCATGGGAGGGCGATCCCCATCTGGGCCATTAGTGAGTATTAAAAATATACAAATTACTTTAAATTTATCATATTTTTATACTAAAACCAATGGCCCAGACTTAGCTGAATTGTAAATAGGCAGAGGGCCTAGGACTTAAAGAAATAGCAGACCAAAATACAGCTCCTTAGCCTGCATTAGAACTCCCAAGATGAAAAGGAGATTAAAAATTTAAGGAATTACCTATATGTCTCTCTATACAACAATAGAGAAGACATACCACCAAAATAAGGAGCAATATCCAAGTAATTCCCTATTACTTAGCATAATTGATTACGCTAATTGGGTGTAACGAGCCCCCAATTTTAAGGCTAGTCTGGAACAAGACACTTAAAATTAGGAAAAGCGATTCCGAGAGTGAGAGACTAATGCCCACAAACACACGCCATATATAACGTAACAAGCTGTACATAAGATCAGAATAATCTACAGACAATAACAGGTTCATTCATAGTTATACACTTATTATAAGGCCAGAAGAGGTAAAGAGAAAACCCCCCTCCCGCTTTTTTGAAGGAATAATCTTCAAAACAAAGAGGGAAGCGGTCTGAAATCAGAGAAAAAGTGGTACCGAATATTAACTAATTCACCTAAAAGGCACCTGGCTATTAATTATTATTAATTTAATGGTGCTTAATGCCACATCAGCAGTTAAGGCTATATCATGGCGATCCTGGTTATTAAAATCGCAAGCTTCTAAACGTATGCCGTATCCTGAATATGTAGATAGGTCAAAAACTGGTGATATTAATATGTTCAACCTTAAACTTGTCCAATTGAATCCTAATGGAAAGGTTATCTGATAGAACTTATATGCTTCTGAGCCAACCAACAGGCAACCACGTTCAGGTGTACAATTAATTCCAATAAGTGTGGAAGAGTCAGAATTTTCACACTGACCGTATTATTTAAAGAGGAATATACATAGGATTTTAGTTGTATTTTACGCCATATATTACTTGCATGGTTTTACTGACAGTTAATCTCATTGCACTGAATGCACTGCGTTCAAATGTATGACTGGTTAATGTTTCAAGCACAACTGTATGTAAGATAGGACTGAATTGATGGTTTGCAATCCTGGTTTAATTGCTAATGCCCCCTATCCAGTAGTTCAGGTTCATTAATCCGGGTAATTAAGAAAACAATCTCCCACAAAATCCTTTGTTGGGACATTCTGCTTTGTTGTCAACAGATCGAGTCACAAAGTTCTTATTCCATGTTTATGAATCTAATCTCCGATTATATTCTGACTTTATAGATAATTTGGATCGTATTGGTACAGTTGGTGTTGGAGCTAGAGAAACCTCTGTCAAATCGATAGGGGTATATTTTTATATATGTAAAAAAAGTGATGTGGACTGAATAAATTGTTAAACTGGATCACTGAATTCTTATATTAATGGACCCGCAGAAATGAACCCTGTTACATAATGAATCACCAAATTGTAACAGCTCAATATAAGAATGGGAATTTTCCTTGTGTACCGTTTCCGGTTGAAGACTGGATTCAGAGCACGGAATGGGATACTATTAAAAACCCCATCACAGACCGTCCCCAAACAATTCATTATTCCCCAGGTCCGTTAAAATCAATGACTGCTTCGAAAAAGAATATACCACTCTGAATAATGAAGCCAGAAATAGAGAACGTATGCACAGATGGCCTGTTGGAAACTCCATAACTGATCCAACTAGCCCCAAAATTCTCATAAGCTCTAAACTAAAGCAGAGCAAGAATGAATAAATCATATCGAACCCCCCTCACCCGCATTACTTAAATTGCTTGATAAGTAAGTCTGGCGCAGTAATATTAAAGCTTGGAACAGTGACAAAATCCTTTTTCACATTTGAAAAAGAAACTTCATGCAACATTCCCAAAGCTATAAAGCTATACTGCTGCTGCTGTTCTCAATAAAGAGTAATACAGCTAAAAAGCCTACAGTTCGTCAAAGCAAGCATAATCACACTAACCCCACACGACTCGTAACGCTTTAGTGTTAGTTATCTAGAATAGTATAGAAACCGTAGGGCACCATCACGTCTGATAGACTCCGTAATGCCACTAAGGATGGAGAGGGACGTGATGAACATGGTACTATTGCAAGGAATAAACCTGCTGAAACAGTGTCAACATATCCCTTGAAATCAAGACAGTATGCCATTGCGCCAAATAATACACCATATATAGATTATAGCAGGAAATATATTCCTGAAAGGAGTTAACTATTGGCATTCGAAAGAACGCTCATTAATCACACTAGGTTAATATGGCGTCATCAATAGGGCTAACGGCCTCAGACAACTAACACAAAAACAATTCCGTTAAGGAGAGAACAAACTCTTCTCTTGTAACGGTACCTTGTCCGAGAGGACAGTGGTCTCAGCCTGGCTGAAGCAGATAAAGGTCGTGAAGACAATTAATGGCTGTTAACTGCGGCCCTAGAAGCTCACTAAAGGAGACTTACAACTCTAGCCGCTAATGATAGGGAAAAAACACCGCTCATAATTCTAGCTAGGCTACTATATTGTCAATAATAAGACTAAAGTCAGTGACACTAAGGAAAACACTGAGAAGGAAAATATGCACTCTTTCCTTTAGCAGTTCTATTCCCAAGAGGCAGCAGACTCAGCCTAGCTAAGAAAGCTTATAAGACTTCATCTCTGTGAAGACAGATATCTAGGTGTAATTTTTGCGACTTTAGAAAGCTCACTACACAGAGACTTACAACGTTAGTCGCTCAAATTAAGGGAAAAAGGGATGCCCTTGATTCTTATAAGGCGTCAACAAAAGGACTAAAAGCCCCAGATGCCAAAGAATACAACGCTAAGAAAGAAACAATGAACTCTTTCCTTTTAACGGCCCTAATTCCAAAAAGACAGCAGTCTCAGGTCAGCTAGCGCAGATAATAAGTCTTCATCCCGTGAAGACAGATACCTTGGTAAAACTTGCGACTTTGAAAGCTCACTAAACGCAGACTTACAACATAATTCGTTCTATGAAGACAAATATTTGTGTCACCCGCAGCCTTGGAAAGTTCACTAAGTGGAGACTTACAACGTTAGCGGTAATGTATAAGAACAAGAGGCTGCAGGGAGCCTGAGGGCGCTCACCTGATATGGTAGCCTAAATATCAACCCAGAGAATTGATTTCAACAAGTTGCATCTGCTCCTCCTAAGAAAAGCTTATACCAAATATCCAAAGATTCTGACCAGCGGATCTAAAAAAAAAAGGATTTTTAAAGAATATTCCTCATATTGAACTAAGTTATAATTCGGGCTCCAACAGGGAGCCCATATATGAACCCAGGGACTTGGCTTTAACAAAATTGAATCTCACCCCCCTAAGGATGCTGCACACCAAATATCAAAACATTCCGATTGCTGGATCTGAAGAAGAAGATTTTTAAAGAAAATTTCTCACTTTGAACTAAGATACAATTCGAGCTCCCACAGTGAGTCCAGATATGGACCTGGAGACATGGCTTGAATAAGCTTGAATCTCACCCCCCTAAGGATGCTGCATACCAAATATCAAAACATTCCGACTGCTGGATCTGAAGAAGATTTTTAAAGAAAATTCCGCATTTTGAACTAAGTTATCATTTGGGCTCCCACAGTGAGCCCAAATATGGACCTAGGGACATGGCTTGAACAAACTTGAATCTCACCCCCTGTAAGGATGCTGCATACCAAATATCAAAACATTCCGACTGCTGGATCTGAAGAAGATTTTTAAAGAAAATTCCTCATTTTGAACTAAGTTATAATTCGGGCTACCACAGTGAGCCCAAATATGAACCCAGGGACTTGGCTTGAACAAACTTGAATCTCACCGCCCCTAAGCATGGTGCATACCCAATATCAAAAGATTCTGCCTGCTGGATCTTGAGAAGAAGATTTTCAGAGAAATTTGCTTGAAATGCACTAAGTTCAAATTTGGGCTCCTATACTGAGCCCAAATATAAACCAAGGGGTGCGTTTTGAACAAACTTGAATCAGATCCACCCCGCAATGTTGCATACCAAATTTCCAAAGATTCTGCCTGCTGGATCTGGAGAAGAAGATTTTTTAAGAAATTTGCCTGAAATGCACTAAGTTCGAATTCGAGCTTCTATAGTGAGCCCAAATATGAATCTAGGGAGCCGATTTGAACAAACTTGAATCAGATCCACCCCACCATGTTGCATACCAAATATCAAAAGATTCTGCCTGCTGGAAATGGAGAAGAAGATTTTTTAAGAAATTTGCCTGAAATGCACTAAGTTTGAAATCGGGCTCCTATACTGAGCCCAAATATGAACCCAGGGGGCTGATTTGAACAAACTTGAATCAGATCCACCCTACAATGTTACATACCAAATATCAAAAGATTCTGCCTGCTGGATCTGGAGAAGAAGATTTTTTAATGTTTTTCCCATTGCCTGCGGTGTTAATAAGTGCTGACTCAGCACTTTTTCAAAGTCCTAAAAAAAGTACCTTGTGATCAAACCGATAGGGATTTTTTTAACCATTCCATTCTACTGGATAAAAGTAAGCTTTATACAAAATAAGAATTCTCTGTGCCGTGTAGTTTTGAAGACATTGCAGTTTTAAGGTTTTTCCTATTTTTAGCTCCCGAGGCTCCCACGGGACAATGAGAACAATTTTTTTGCATCAATCAACTACTTATGACCCATTATCATCTCATATCAAATTTGGTTCAAATTGACCTCACGGTTCTGAAAATAGAAATTTTAGGC
Source organism: Pictodentalium vernedei (assembly GCA_031216915.1). Classification (NCBI taxonomy): domain Eukaryota; kingdom Metazoa; phylum Mollusca; class Scaphopoda; order Dentaliida; family Dentaliidae; genus Pictodentalium; species Pictodentalium vernedei. The sequence continues at coordinate 219,495,927 of CM062292.1, forward strand.
GTGGCCAAAATTTTTGCCCCTCCCATAACGAAGGCAAATAATGCCCGACAAACTTCTCTTGAACAAACTTGATTCTAAACCTCAAAAGGACTCCGTATACCACATATCAAGTCTCTGATACTGGTGGTTCATTAGAAGAAGATTTTCAAAAAATTTGGCCATTTTTTCCACACCCCTCTGCTCAATATCAGCCGAAACCTAATTTGCATAAAAATCAAAATGCCCCTATATTACCACTACTTACATGAAATTTAATTAAAATGTGGCCAGTGGCTTAGGAGAAAGAGGCTCAAACACCACCTTCATGCAGGACGATGGACGGACGGATGGATGACGGACGAAGAGTGATCAGAAAAGCTCACCCTGATGTCAGGTGAGCTAAAAACACCACTGTAAAATACATAAGGCCACTATGACATCAGCCACTAATGATATAGAAACACAGACCGCTCTTAATTCGAATAAGCCGAACTAAGGCGACAACAATAGGACAAATTGCCTGTGATGCCTAGGAATACTACCCTGAGAAGGAAAACATAATCTTTCCTTCTAACGGCCTTATTCCAAAAGGCTAGTGGTCTCAGCGTAGGAAACACAGCCTAGAAGTCATATTTCGGTGAAGACAGATATCTGTGTGTTACCCTGCAGCTTTAGACAGCTCACTAAATGGATACTTACGACGTTAGCCGCTAATGTATAAGAAAAGACCTCTCTAACAGTACACAAGGCCACTATGGCATCCACAATAGCACTAAAAGCCTCCTATGCCTAGGAATACAACACCGAGAAGGAAAAGACATACTTACTCCTTCCAACGGCTCTATTCCAAAACGACAGCTGTCTCAGCCTATCTACGAATGATCGATCTTCTATTTGTAAGGAATAGATCATTGCCTTTCTTATGCTACTGCTAAGCCAAGGGAGGCATCGTTAATCAGACCAAAAGCCTTCAACACCTGAGCCAAAAGATCTGGGAGGGAAAGATCTTTGTCTTTCCTTCGTCCGGTATCTTAGGCTGTTTTTTGCCTAGCAAACGCAGACTTTTGTTCAGATGGAAAAAAGATTTGAAGAGCTTATGAATAAAAATTCATAGTCTTAATGTGCTGTTCTGTGAGGGATGGAGAATCAACCTCCGTAGCCCTCTCACCATCTGAATGTTCCATCTGAAAACATGGTCAACACCATCCGAATGTACAGGTGACTGGACCAACCCAGCACCATCAGACAGCTCAATACTGGAGCCTGTTGATGGCAGAACCTGCAACTACTGGAATGCTGCGATACGCTCTGTAATCTGCGGCGGCAGGCCCGTGAACGAGGCTTGCAGAGCAGCGATTATCCACTTCTTCACGATATGCTGCTCACGGGATGGAGATCTGACCCCAGATCTTTCAACGCATGTCCCGTATAAAAATGCCTTGGATGAATAGCTACAGGTTAATCCAACTTCAGTGGTGAAGACTGGGAACATCTCCATGGAACAGCATGAACATGCGAAGTCGGAGGGCTAGTCTGCGGTCTGACATGCTTCATCGATGAAGCAGAGGAAGAAGCCATAATTAGCTGCAACAGGCCCCGGCTGCAGTGTGGAAGGAGCGTCCCGAATCGCAAGCGTGAACAGGCATCCCAACTCACTAAAGTTTCTCAATTCGAAAACAGTCGACTCTGACTGCGGACGGAACTGAGAGGGTTCTCAAGCTCACGGTCTGGCTCCAGTCCTCGCCGAGCATTCCATTTAGAAACTTGTAGGCTTCTACTCCTTAGCATGCTTTTTCATGGAAGAAGAGGAAGCCGTAACAACAGCCGACCCCAGCTGAAGTGTGGAAGGAGCATCCCGGTTTGCAAATTTCGGACGGATGCTCCGACACATTGAAGTAAATATCATGAGCACCTTGGCAGCTAGCTCTATTTTACTCATCAGAGTGGGGCTCATCAGAGTGTGACCACGGCAGCATGTAACAGACAGGTGTCAAAGTACCATCACCATGTTCTTGTTCCTCTGAAAAAGAGACTGAAAAACTAGTATTAGCCAGCGGTGAAAGCTCATACATCGGAACTTCAGAGCCCACCACACAGGCTGACACCCATTTCCAACATTTGCATCCCATACTACAAGTATTGAAGGAGTGCCACGACTATCGGTAAACAACACGCCTTCATCCCGAGACTTCCTTATAATGTATACAATAATAATGAAGCCCAAAACATAAGTCTGCTGCACTCCCAATAATAATACAGAATAAACATCACAAGGATACATAACATAGACAATCAAAAAAAATTTTGAAATAAATTATAAAAAAAGAAAAAAATTTCAAAAAATTTTGCATGAAGCCTAAGTGCCCCAAGAGAACCTCATGAGCCCAAGAGCATCCCGATAGAGCCTAAGTGTGGACAAGCATTAACTAATTAAAAATAAACTACTGGAATAAGATATAATATGTTTCCTAATAGAAAAAACAAAAATTGTTTTTACCTGAACACTAAAATTAATACGAATCCAAAACGTTATTGAACAGACAACAAAGTCAAGAGGATAAACCAGAAACTAATTAACAACAGGCACAACAAATGCCCAAAGTCAGTAACCGATCAACAACCACCTGATGTGAAGCTAGATCTTCATGTGAAGAAAAAACAATGCATCAGATAGAAGATGCAAGAATACGAAACGTCCTGAACAGCAATGAACAGGACGTAAACATAGGGGATAAACAGAATACCTATTCTGTTTTACAAGTTAAACTCCCAAGAATTTAATAAAAAAAATTCTTCAATAAAAAGCTGAAAGAGCTTGGGAGTAGAAGAGAAGGGTTCAGGAGAAGAAAGGGAAGTAATACTAACAAAACAACAGTGGAGTCACATTATAATGATGATGGTCAGAAGCACAACCCAAAATTGGGTGATATGAATAATTTGCATATAAAATTATAAAGTTACAGCCCTGAACATCCGAAACCACCGTATTTCACTTCCAGCATACTGCTACACTGTTGATACCATGAAAACCATCATTGATTTGTGTCTGGCATCTTCAAAAATGAGATTTTAAACCATGTCAGTTTAGTTGTTACTGACTTTGGGCCAAACAGACGAATGATGTTGGCGTCAATTCCGGTCTCTTCCTAGGAACTGCGCATGCACAAGTACTAAAAGTATGGAGGGCCAGATAGGCCTTTTAATTTTTGGTTTTGTATGCAAATTTTGTGGATTGGGGGGGTTCAAAATTTGTGTTTGGCCCTTAATAATATTGAGGTTGCACAAGCTAAGTCTGGGCCATTGATTTTAGTATAAAAATATATTCATTTAACAGAAGTATTCAATTACCAGTAATTTCATAATTTTCTGGTGTTCCATTGAAAAAGTGAGCATTTATTCTATTATATCTTGTCTGACAGATCTCATAGAGCACTGATGAACAAAATAAAATAGATTAGGCCCCACAAAGTAGATCTTCTGTTTCTCAGGTAATTTTTGGAAAAATTGCATGTGGGCAGGTGTTTTATTTTGTTTTTTATTTTTGTAATTATTTTTTTGACATCAAAAGTTCATGTTCTTGGTTTGTTTTATGTTTTAGGCCTCATATTGTACAGAATAGCTTGGCTGGTGGTTATTTCATCCCTTAAGTGCAAGAAGGCTTGCTAAAGCATAGCAAAGCCTTGTTGCACTTAAGGGACAAATTTATCAATTTTATTAACTTGGGTAAAATATCAAACATAAATCATTGAATTTTTATTTTTTTAAAGTTTGCATTGGTTATAAAAAGAGAGCATGCAGCAGCCAAAATGACTATGCAGGAGGGCCCAAGAAGCAGATTTTAAACTTTTTTAGGCCTAAAACACTTATGGTGGATGTATTGGAGTTGAGTAGGTCCATAAATGTGAGGAAGTGAATAGATGTCAGAGTAATTTTTTTTGATACTCCACAAAGTTTTTTATTCAATTAATGGGGGAACACTCTATAACATATATGCAGTTAACAGGTCAAATTTGTGATGAAGGAAAGGTAAATGGTTTGGTGTTTGTAAGTAATATGCATATGCAATTATCAGAGTTATTCAATTAAGAAATATAAAATTAAGTAGGCTCTACTGTACCTGTGAAATATCTCCTTCATGACCTTTCCAAGTCCCCATTAAAATTCCTGACTGGAGATCAAGAAGGGAGATAACACCAGAAGAGAATCCCACAGCAATCCAATTACTCTCTGGACTGACTGCTATTGCTCGTATAACGCCTGAGGAGGAAGGGTTGCATTTATATTCATGTGCATATTTTGACATTCTCAAATCTAAAAACCTATAAAATACAGAAAAAAATGTATGAGGCTGACAAACTCTTTTGGAAACAAGAATAAGCCACTTTATTTATTTATTACAGGCCTTGCAAAATTCATCAGACCTCATGACAAATCTCGTAATATTTCAACTAGTGAAACAAAAATCAAAGGAATACAGGACCAAATGCCAGGCTTCGAAAAATTTCATCACGAAGAATCAAGATCTTGTATTTTTAGAAGAACTTATCGTTTTTTTTAGTATTTTCAGTGTTTTCAATGAAAATGATAAATTTAAAGTAATTTGTATATTTTTTAAACTTACCAATGGCCCAGACTTAGCTGGTGCAAACTCAATAAAATCCAGGGCCAAACACAAATTTTGAACCCCCCCCAATCCCCAAAATTTGCATACAAAACCAAACAAGAGGCCCCAGGAGGCCTGAGGGCACTCACCTGACATGGTAGTCTAAATATCAAACCAGGGACTTGATTTGAATAAGCTGCATACGCCCCTCCTAAGAAAAACATATACCAACTAGATTAAGCGATTGTGCCCACATAATACACATGATTTTCCTTCTATTTTCAGTTCCTGCACTTTTACGTCCCAAAATTGGGAAAAACGCAAAAAAAAACAGATTTTTTTTATTTTTGTTTGGAAATTTTAGAAAGTCCCAAACAAAATATTTTCAGCCTAAAATTTTTTTTGTCTTAAAATTGACCAAAATGCATAAAAAAAAAAATTCTGGATTTTGGTCCAAAAATTTCTAAGTCCCACCCGGCCCCCAAATTTTCAGTGTAAAAAAAAATAATTTTTTTTATCTTAAAATTGACCGATATGCATAAAAAAACAGAAAAAAATTCCAGATTTTGGTCCAAAATTTTCAAGTCCGGAACTGGACCCCAAATTTTCAGCCTAAATATGAACCCAGGGACTTGGCTTGAACAAACTTGACTCACACCCCCCCCCCCCCCCCACCCCCTAAGGATGCTGCATACCAAATATCAAACGATTCTTATTGGTAGATCTGAAGAAGATATTTAAAGAAAAGTCCTCATATTGCACTAACTTGAATCTGACCTCCCTGGAGATGTTGTATACCAAATATGAAATGATTCTGACTGGTGGATCTGAAGAAGAAGATTTTGAAAGAAAAGTCCTCATACTGCACTAAGTTAAAATTCGGGCTGTCATAGGGAAACCAAATGTCAACCCAGGAACTCGATTTGTACAAACTAGAATCTGACCTCCCTGGAGATGTTGTATACCAAATATGAAATGATTCTGACTGGTGGATCTGAAGAAGAAGATTTTGAAAGAATAATCCTCATTTTGCACTAAGTTAAAATTTGGGCTCCCATTGGCAGCCTAAATTTGAACCCGGGGACTCAATTTGAACAAACTTGAATCTGACCTCCCTAGAGATGATGTATACCAAATAGGAAAGAATTCTGCCTGGTGGATTTGAAGAAGATTTTTTTGAATTTTGGAAAGAAATTCATGGGTGCTATCAGAGTTATGCCCCTTGTGGTGCCCCCTGTGGGTGCAGCAAGTTTATTTGTACAAGTTGGAATTGACATATGATAGGGAACATGCACACCAATTTTGGTGCAATTTGATCCAGTAGTTTGTGAGGAGTAGTCGATAATGCAAAGTCCACGACGGACAACGACGACGGATGACGGACGGCAAGTGGTAAGTTAAGCACCCTTCGGTGAGCTAAAAATTAAAGTCCTATCTGGTCCTCCATACTTTTGTTCACGGCGCATGCGCGGTAACCAGGAAGGTACAGGAATTGGCGCCAAGCATCATTCTTTCTATAGTGCCTGCTGAATGTTATAATCAGCATGGAGGTATGAGTGCCCATTCAATGGAGGGCCATCCCCATCTGGGCCATTGGTAAGTATAAAAAATATACAAATTACTTTAAATTTTATCATATTTTTATACTGCAACCAATGGCCCAGACTTAGCAGCTGAATAGTAAAAAGGCAGGAGGGCCTAGAGGAAAATCCATTCTCTCAATTATTTCAACAAAGAATAGCTCCTACAGAAGAGAAGACAGAGGAATTACATATGCCCTTCTCTTATAAAAAATAGAGAATGACATAACACCAACAATGTAATTGATAATTATATAATTTCTCCATTTAATGCCAGCATAACCCCTTATGCTAATTCGGTGAAGGAAACCAATTATAAAGCAAGTCCAGAGAATGAGATACTTTATACTCATTTAAAAGTGTCAGAGGATTGTATAGAAATGGGGGCGTGGTGGCGTTGCGGTAACCGGTTCTCGTCAGATCACCGAAGTTAAGCAACATCGAGCCTGGTTAGTCCTCGGATGGGTGACTGTCTGAGCGATCGATTCGGACTCCCACATTGTGTCCTTGGGCAAGGCACTTAACCCTGATTGTCCACATGGGGGCACGATGACGCTATGTACAAAGGCGTACTGCACGTCGATGGTGTGCATGTCTTCAACCAATCTAACCCTGCCTGAGCTGCAGTGCGGAGTTATGATGTTGGGGAGCTGGCAGCTGCTCGTCGTTGCTCAGTAGTTTTCTCCGGGTACTCCACCTTCCTCCACCCGTAAAACTGTCACAGTCATGATTCGCCATTGTGCATAAATATGTGACCCTAAACACCAATAAATAAATAAATAAATTGTATGGAAATGCTCGTTTGACATGTGACATATACAAATGCTTCACAGTGAGCTACACTTTAAAAACAGTACATAAATGTGACATAGTTATTGCTTTACACCGATCTACACATTAAAACCACCCAGCACCGACGCTGGCCTACTGTCTCTGGAGGAGGTATTCCCTTGCTTTTCACTATAAAGCCAGATAACATAAGGAAAAACCATCCCACCCCACCCCCTTCCCCTTGTTCTGAAGGAAAATCCCTCAGAACGAAGAGGGCAGTGGAACAGTGTCAATGCTCGTGCAGACTGCCTGAGATATCTTCTGGATGTAAAATTAATGGATGACATACTGAGCAACAGAAAGAGGACCTAAAAATCTAAGGTCACCGGAGATGGACTCTAAATTTCCAAGGTAAAACTTGGTAAATGAAGAGGGCTGTGTCCAGTAGGTAACCTTCATAAGTTCAGTAATGGCTATACTGTTAGAATAAGCCCAAGAAGCAGACAGTGTTCTAACCTCATGCACTGAAATCTTACTGACAGAACGTTGATCTGAAGACAGACTTTCACAGGCAATACGTATTGCCAGCTGAATCCATTTAGCGATAGAATGAACAGATATATCCTTTCTGTTAGGAATCAGTGAAAGAAAGAATCTTTTTCTTTCCTTTCTAATAAAACATGATCCACGTTTATAAATGTGCATTGCTCTAACTGGACACATCAAAGGTCTACGGTTGTCCGAGGATGGTAAAGCCTTCAAAATAATAGGCTCTGGTTGCTTAACCAGAATCTGATTCTTAGCCAAGAATCCCACTTCCATAGTGAGGGTAACAGTATTACTCACACTACGGTAATGGGAATCATCAACAGATAATGAATTAAGGTCACTCGCTCTTCGGGCAGACACAAAGGCTAAGAGAAAGGCCATTTTATAGGTTAAGAATTTGAACTCTACATCATCTAACGGCTCAAATGGAGCTTCTTCAAGCTTCAACAGAACCCAAGCCAAATTCCATTTAGGAATTAATCTGAGGGTTCTAGGTCTATTAATAGAGAAATTTCTAACTAGCTTGGGTAAAGAAGAATCTGATCCAATAGCCAAGTTATCATGATGAGCATAAGTGTCTGATAACATAGACCTATAGCTTTTAATTGTGGCGGGCTGCAAGTTTAATACGTCAAACAAGTAGACCAGGAAATTGGCAATCTGAGGAATGGACGGATCGTAAATGTCAACAGACCGGACCGTACACCAACAGAAGAAATCCCTCCACTTCGCTGCATAATTCAACGAAGAGGAGGTCCTCCTAAAGTTAGAAATTGCATCTACTGCTCGTCCTGTAAAATGTTTTCTGTGCAAGAAGGACCACACAAAGGAAATACGTGAAGTTGAGACCTTCCAGGTTGTGATGCAGTGGGTGGGATTTCCCTGGATATAGAAGGTCTTTTCGAGGAGGAAGCTTCCGGGGAATGTCCCATTACAGACACCTGAGAAGATTGATCTAGGGTTTCTGTGACGACAGAAGTGCTACTAGCAGGATTTTGCAGTGAGACTGTTTGATTTTTAACAGAATCTGCTGAATCAACGGAGCAGGAGGATATGCATATCCTATCATTCCGTCCCATGAGATCAATAGAGCATCTACTGCATACGCTCGATGATCTAGGCATGGCGACACGAACATCGGTAATATATTGCTCAGGTGTGTCACAAAAAGATCTATTATGGGACGATCCCACTGGTAGCAGATCTGTCTGAATACTCGCTTGTTGAGAGTCCACTCCAATGGTAACAGGCGACCTTTTCAAGAAAGAGAGTCTTAGTACATTCAGACGACCCGGTATATGATGAACTGTGAGATGAATGTGATGACTCACAGCGAATAGGAGAATCTTCTCCGTTAATTCGCATAACAGAATCGAATGAGTGCCTCCCTGGTTTCTGAGATAAGCCACTACCGTCGAGTTGTCTGACAGAATCTGAACATGGACATTTGCTACTTGAGCAATCCAATGTTGTAGTGCTAGCCAGATAGACATCATCTCCTTGATGTTTGTGTGCTTCTCTAGGAACCAAGGGTCCCAAATACCCTGACACTTCAAGTCTACAGGACTTAGGGACACATCCGAGCCCGTGAGACTGGCATCCATCATAATCGTGAAGACTGAATCTGGCAGTTGAAGCAGAACTCCCTGAGTCAGCCACTGGAGATCCACCCAAATCTGAACCTTTTGTTTTACTTGGTCCGTTAAAACAATCTGGAATCGCACTCTAGTTCTGAGTAAAGATTATCTGGAGGGGACGCGTGTGCAGGGAACACATCAGAATAAGATCCGCAGCCGCTCCGCACAGTCCCATCAGACGCATAAACTCCCTCACAGTCACTGCGGGAGAGTTTAGACAAAAGCGAGCAAGCATAACAACTGACTAATTTCGCTCTGGGTAACGGCAGCCGAACCAGATCATTGTGAGTCTTGTAGCTCATTCCCAAGTGAATGAAGGACTTGGACGGAGCTAGATCCGACTTTTTCTCATTTACAATGAAACCAAGACGTCAGAACAACTGAAGCAGAGTCTTCTGAAGAATAATTCTGTTACCGCATCTCTGAAGAATGTCGTCTAAGTAAGCCGACATTACCACTGCTGAATGAGCTTGGAAGTATGTCATTACTGAGTTCATTATATCGAGTGAAAGCCCAAGGAGCCAAGTTCAGACCAAAGCACATCACTCTGAACTGATAAACCTCTCCTTGCACAGCAAAACGCAGGTACTTTCTAAATGCCGGATGTACCAGGACATGAAAGTAGGCGTCCTTTAGATCTATGCTTGCCGCATCGCCGTCCACTCGAATGCTCGCTCTTGCTGACCATATGGTTCCATATAGAACTTTGCAGCTATGATCAATTTATTTATCCAGCTCAAGTCTATTACCGGTCCAAACGAGCTGTCTGGCTTTGGTACGAGAAACAGGTGACTGTAAAAATTTGGCGAATTTTTATTATCGACGACCTCTATTGCTTTCTTTGTTAGGAGAGCCTGTACCTCTGCAAGGAGAGACTCTCTTTGGAAGAATTCGCTGGAAGATTTGTCCAACGCAGTCTTCTTGCAAGTGGTGCTATGCTCGGAATGATAGCCACAGGCGTGCCAAGGCTACATTTCTCACCCACAGATCTTCCGTAATTTCCATCCAGTTTTTTGTGAAGTTGATACCCTTCTGCCAACTGGAAAGCAACAGAGGTCTAGACCATCACCTATACGACTTGCAAGGCTTGCGGGAGGAGCAACTACATCCTTCCCGCAAAGAACCTCATCCCATCGGCCTAGGGGCGTCTGACTTATAGTCTTTATAAGACTTGCACCCCTTTCCCGAGTCGTTATATTGACGACCTCTGGAGTAACTGTAAAGAGGGTTTCCTAGACCCTCGCAAGGAGCTCCCTTCGATGATCGGGAACTGGAATGACCTTGCCTACTCCGACCAGCTGATGCATGTTGTTGAGATGCTGATCTCAGTAGCAGTGTGCTGGAAGCTTTTTGGTAGCCTGTTCATAGACTAAGGAAAGCCTGTCATCAAACAGTGTGTGTCCGGAGACCTTTCACACTGTCATCGATAATTGATGATGACGCAAGGGCTGCATCACGTCTAACCAACTCCAAATTTGCCACTGAAAGAGCAGAGTGGTACGTGGCATACATGACTGCTCTGGAAAGAACTCTTAGCAAGAAACTAACATCCTTAAATTCCTTTCCATTTAGACACTGTGCCAGAGCCCTGGTGATATGATCTGCGTAGGACATAACATCCAGAATCGCTCTATTAGATGAAATAGAAGATTCCATCACATCCGAGCGTAATAGAATGATGTAGGCAAGGATATATCCAAATCTCCAGCCTGCTCATCCAGATGCAGAGGAGCTCTCTGAACATCTTCTCCAACCGTTTTAAAATAACATTCTAATTGAAGATGCAGATAAGAAACCGCCTTTCTTTTTCAAACTTGCTAGGTTGAATATGGCATTGTTAATGTGGCCGAAGGTCTTCGACACGTGCCAAGATATTCCCGGGAAGGAAAGAACATCATCTTTTCTTAGTAGGACATCTCTGTCTAGAGATGACAGCGGTTTCTGACTAGCAGACGCAGCTTGCTGATCAGGTGGAACAAGGTCAGGATAGTATTGATGAATGAAATTCATTGCTACCATATGTTGTTCCGAAAGGGAAGGGTAATCCTCCTTCTTCTCCCTTTCACCATCCGACTGATTCAGCTGAGAATTTCGGTCAACAGCATCTGAATGCTCACCACCGGAGTCTGCGGAAGGCTGCACTTGGTGTGAAGCTGCGATGAGCTGCGCAATCTGGGACAGCAAGTCTGTTACAGAGGCTTGAGGAGCAGGGGTCTTCTGTTTTTTCACTGCTTGCTGCTCCTGGGACGGAGATCCGGATGTAGATCTCTTCTCCGAACGTCCCAATGAATGAAGCCTCGGATCACTAGCTACCGGATGGTCCGACTTCATGGGCGAAGACTGGGAACGTCTTCGTGCACCTGTCTGGATATCCGAAGTCGGGTAGCTAGTGTGCAATCATGTATGCTTATCTGAACCTTACGACCTCGGCTGCAGTTTAGATGGAGCATCCTGAGCGGTGAGTGTTGACGTTAGCTCCAACTCAGTCAAGTTTCTCAAAACAACATTTGGCCCCAATGTTGCTGGGTTAGAGAAGGCTCCTCCGCTCGCGATCTATCAGACTTCGCCGAGCTTCCCGAAAGAGAAACTTGCAGGCTTCTTCCCTTTTGCTGTCGTCGCTGGGTGAGCTTTAGTGTATGAGGTGCTCGCTCTACCCAATTCTACACTTCGCTCAACCACAATGGACTTACCCGGTGTCCTGGCCCCCACTAACGGGGTAACTTCTTCACCGGTCGAGTTAGCTGCTTGCAAAGGATAAAGAGCACTAACTAGAGGCCTTATCCCTTGCTTAATATTCATGAGCACCTTTGCAGCTAGCTCTGTTTGCTCATCAGAGGGCGACGACAGCAGCACATTATGGATGGGTGTCGCAATTCCATCATCATGTTCTTGTTCCTCTGAAAAATAAACTGAAAAACTTGAATTATCCTGCGGTGACAGCTCTGGCATCGGAACTTTGCCGCCAACGACATACCGCGACAGCGTCTCAAACGTCTGGCATCCCAATGTACTCAAGTAGGACAAGAATCTGTAGGAGTGCATCGACTACAGGCAAGACAACAAGCATGTAAATCCGAGGAAGACTTCCTCATCTTGCATTTAGAGCAGTAAGCTTTCATAATTAATTACAATAAAAAACAAAGTCGATAGCACTCCTACAAGTTCAACAACAAAAATACATGATAAGGATACATGAAAATAGCAATCAAATTAATTTCGAAACAATTATACAAAAAAATTTCGAAATTTTGTTTTTGTTGAAAATGCCTAAGTTCCCAAAGGGAACATCATGAGCCCAAAGGCTTCCCGATAGAGCCTAAGTGTGGACAAATGCCAATTTTTTTGAGCTACACTACCAGAATCATAATCAATGTATCCTACAATAATTCTAAAGTATTATAATACTAAATATTACATGTTAAGGGCGTTGCCAAATGTAAACAACGTCAATAGAAAAAAATGGAAACAAGACAACAGGCACACAAAAAGGCCCAAAGTCAGTAACCGATTTAAATGTTACCAGATGCAAGCTAGATCTTCATACAAAGAAAAAACGATACATTGGATAGAAGATGCAAGACCAAAACGACCCAACACCCCGAGGGTGAGGATGTTAGTGCTCAAACGACTATGGAATTTCAAAGTCGACTAGTCGGCACCCCAAAGTCGAGTCGACGTCAACTAATCGTCAAACCCAGACTTCGGAACTTGCACAACAACCGGGCAACAACACCGCGTTACATGAGAAAAAGACTCTTTTTTAGTTCCCAACAGGCTACCCCCTGCTTCGTTACAAGGACAAACCATGAGCTATGCGATGTGGCAAAACAAACGTGTCAAACACATAAACCTCCCTATTTTAGTGTAGAACTGTTTGGTCCACTTAAAAATAGTCGGTACCGTAGTTGTTCTCTGAATTAAAGTTTTGACTACGGGTGCCGGTCATCACAAAAATGTCCTGAAAATTACAATTGTTCAATCAAAATAAAATTATGAGAAAGTGTTTTGGAGTTGTTTTTTTCTCAATTTAATCTTTTCACATTTTCAGCTAAAAAAATAAAATTCCCAAACTACATGGTTTTGTGTTATTTATTACTGTCAGCCCTCATGTTTATCAGCTTTATGTTGAAGACGAATGGGAAATTCCTAGTTCAATATTAATGACAGTGACCCAAATTGTTCCTTTTCATTACTTTAGAAAATGAGTTGAGAAATTACCTGATGTGATCCCTGCAAAAATAGCTGCTCAAAAATAAATATGAATTCATTCCCCGAGTTGTAATATCCAGTTTGATCCATGCTACATGAAAGTCTGTTTTGAAAACAAAACAAGGGAAAGCCATATTGTTTACAACAATGGGGACATATTATGTGCACCAGGGCGGTCCATTTAAAAATAGTTCATTTATTTATGAAACATGCCCACATGTTTTTATCAAATGCATTGTATGCCAAATCTATTCTCATACTGACGCAGTTAAGTGAAATCAAAATTATATAAACTCGAAATATAAACAGACGTCCCCTGTTCATCTTGCTCTTGGAGAAAATGAATGACACAGGTTGGGGAGGGGCTCAGACATCCCCTGTTCATCTTGCACTTGGAGAAAGTGAACGCCACAGGATGGGGGGGGGGGGGAGGGGGGCTCAGATGTCCCCTGTTCATCTTGCTCTTGGTGCAGTTATCCCACAACTTACTAACAATGAATTAAGTTGTGTGGTGACCGCAAGAAAAATTCTCATTTTTTTTTCTTCTCTGGCCATAACAGTCAGGTTCAGTGTTGATACATCAATAACTGGGAAGTGGATATTGCAGATAGTTATCCGCAGCCAACAATGTTGGCTGCGAACTGCCCCCTGTTCATCTTGCACTTGGAGAAAGTGAAAGCAACATAATTTATTGTTTGTTTTTTTCACAATGGGAGTTATGAATACTGAGGGCACCTTTTTTAACGCTAGTAATACAAAACGCAGTTCAAATATTTTTTTTAATAAACACAATTCAAATTGGAAATTTAACGACTGAACAAACATGTTTCCAGGTGAAAACAAATTGACCACGTGTGTTTTTTACCTCATTTGTTATCATTAACATTTTGTTGATATTTCGTGCTGATTTTGTTGATTTTTTTTATTGAAATGTATTTTTAAATGATTGATGATTCCGATGGAAAAAAAACGAATAAAACAAACACATAAAAGTTTATGTACATTATTAATTTATTTAATATCAATGGGAACACAACATACACTGACAAGATCAACTGTTCTGTATACATATCATTCCTGGCTGGTCAACTTTTCATTTACATTCGGTCTCATTCGTGGATAAGCCCACCCCCATTTTTTTTTACGTGGCCCTGGGCTTACTGACGGGTTGGTACGGTACTCGGCGCTGTCAAAGTACAGAAAATGGAACCGAGTAATTTTTGGAAAAGACCGAAAATGTTGGTTGGGTACATCCGGGTTACCAAACAAAAGAGGGAAAAAATGAACATTGAGGGCCAGTTGTTTTACGAGAAACATTCAAGGATTTATATTTTGATGTTGGCACATCAGCATTGGAAGAGTCAAACCAAGACAATGAGACACTGCGCGGGAGTCAGGGAGCGTGACACAACACGTGCTGCAGACAAACTTTCTGTAAAGTTCTTCGAAGTTTATCGAGTTTCCGGTCGTCGGTTGTTACATTGTCGCAGCCACTATCTGAAGCCAGCGATCAGCAGCACATTTTTTTTTCCAAGCATTTTGTAACCCTATTTCCACGGAGTTGTGAATTCATTGATCTTTGTAATGAGATTTTGACATCATTTTGTTGGCTTGCGAGTCCTCCTACTGTGTTTTGACTAGTCAACGACAAAAACCAGAGTCGACTATAGGCGAAAAAAACGTCGATGTCGACTAATCGTTTGAGCACTAAAGGACGTAACCATGGGGATAAACAGAATAAACATTCTGCAATACACGTTAAACTCCCAAGAAATTTAATAAAAAATTTCAATAAAAACAGCCAAAAAGCTTAGGAGTTTAACAGGAGGGTTCATGGAAGGATAGAGAAAGAACACTTAACAAACAGTAGCTATAGGTAAATCATTAACAAGAATGATGACGTCAGGCGCATGTCCCAAAAATGAGAAACAATAAAATAACTTAGCCCTGAACGTCTCAAACCACCGTTGTTCACTTCCATCATCCACTTATAGCCTTGAATCCACCAATTCTTTCATTGATTTGTGTCTGACATCTTCAAAAACGGAGATTTATAGCACAGATGTCAGCTCATTGTTTACTGACTTAGGGCCAAACAAAGAATGATGCTTTGCGCCAATTCTGGTACCTTCCTGGTTACCGCGCATGCGCAGTAAACAAAAGTATGGAGGACCAGAGAGGACTTTAATTTTTCAGTTTTGTATGCAAATTTTGGGGACTGGGGGGTTCAAAATTTGTGTTTGGCCCTGGATTTTATAGAGTTTGAACCAGCTAAGTCTGGGCCATTGGTTGTAGGATAAAAATATGAGCATTTCCACATATTTTCTTAAAGATAATTATGTTGAAACCTTATGAACAAAAGTTAAAAAATTTATAGCAATTTATATATTATTTTAAAAAATGCGGGGATATTGTCATGATCTCCGTCCGTACGTCCGTACTTCCGTACGTCCGGTTTTGTAATTCGAAACGCTGTAACTTTCTACAGTTGTTCGATAGGGTCTGTGCAACCCAAAAATACAACTTTTAAATTTTTGTGCCACCAGGTGGCTTCTGTGGAGCCACTTAAAAAATGCGTTATTTTTTCACTTTTTTGCTGAATAGTCCCAACCTATGTAATTTGGAGTTCTAAAATTACACTAGGGTGTTGCTAAATGATCTGTAGATATGTAGGAAGGTTTCGGATTTTTCGGGTGCCATGTGGCTGTGCCACCGTAGCCACTTTTGTGTTTTCTTAGACCGTTTCCGGCAAAAGGCTCGTAGGATATGTAATTCGAAATGCTAAATCCATGCTCAGATGTTGCAGTAGGGTCTATAGATGCGCACGAAGGTTTCGGATTTTTTGGGTGCCACGTGGCTGTGCCACCGTAGCCACTTTTGTGTTTTCTTAGACCGTTTCCGGCAAAAGGCTCGTAGGATATGTAATTCGAAACGCTAAATCCATGCTCAGAAGTTGCAGTAGGGGCTATAGATGCGCAGGAAGGTTTCGGATTTTTCGGGTGCCAGTGGCTGTGCCACCGTAGCCACTTTTGTGTTTTCTTGAACCGTTTCCGGGGAAAGGCTCATAGGGTATGTAATTCGAAATGCTAAAACCTTGCTCATATGTTGCAGTAGGGTCTATAGATGCACACGAAGGTTTCAGATTTTTCGGGTGCCATGTGGCTGTGCCACCGTAGTCACTTTCGTGTTTTCTTAGATCGTTTCCGGCGAAAGGCTCGTAGGGAATGTAATTCGAAATGCTAAAACCATGCTCATATCTTGCAGTAGGGACTATAGATGCGCACAAAGGTTTCGGATTTTTTGGGTGCCATGTGGTTGTGCCACCGTAGCCACTTTTGTGTTTTCTTAGACCGTTTCCGGCAAAAGGCTTGTAGGATATGTAATTCGAAACGCTAAATCCATGCTCAGATGTTGCAGTAGGGGCTATAGATGCGCAGGAAGGTTTTGGATTTTTCGGGTGCCACGTGGCTGTGCCACCGTAGCCACTTTTGTGTTTTCTTGAACCGTTTCCGGAGAAAGACTCGTAGGGTATGTAATTCAAAATGCTAAAACCATGCTCATATGTTGCAGTACGGTCTATAGATGCACACAAAGGTTTCGGATTTTTCGGGTGCCAAGTGGCTGTGCCACCGTAGCCACTTTCGTGTTTTCTTAGATCCTTTCCGGCGAAAGGCTCGTAGGGTATGTAATTCGAAATGCTCAAACCATGCTCATATGTTGCAGTAGGGACTATAGATGTGCACAAAGGTTTCAGATTTTTCGGGTGCCACGTGGCTGTGCCACTTTAGCCACTTTTATGTTTTCTTAGACCGTTTCCGCCGAAAGTCTCGTAGGGTATGTAATTCGAAATGCTAAAACTATTCTCAGATGTTGCAGTATGGTCTATAGATGCGTACGAAGGTTTTGGATTTTTTGGGTGCCACGTGGCTGTGCCACCGTTGCCACTTTTGTGTTTTCTTAGACCTTTTCCGGTGAAAGGCTCGTAGGGTATGTAATTCGAAATGCTAAATCCATGCTCAGATGTTGCAGTATGGTCTATAGATGCGTACGAAGGTTTCGGATTTTTCGGGTGCCACGTGGCTGTGCCACCGTAGCCACTTTCATGTTTTTCTTAGATCGTTTCCGGCGAAAGGCTCATAGGGAAAGTAATTCGAAATGCTAAAACCATGCTCATATGTTGCAGTAGGGACTATAGATGTGCACAAAGGTTTCAGATTTTTCGGGTGCCACGTGGCTGTGCCACTTTAGCCACCTTTATGTTTTCTTAGACCGTTTCCGCCGAAAGTCTCGTAGGGTATGTAATTCGAAATGCTAAAATTATTCTCAGATGTTGCAGTATGGTCTATAGATGCGTACGAAGGTTTCGGATTTTTTGGGTGCCACAGGCTGTGCCACCGTTGCCAGTTTTGTGTTTTCTTAGACCTTTTCCGGCGAAAGGCTCGTAGGGTATGTAATTCGGAATGCTAAATCGATGCTCAGATGTTGCAGTACGGTCTATAGATGCATACGAAGGTTTTGGATTTTCCGGGTGCCACGTGGCTATGCCACCGTAGCCACTTTTGTGTTTTCTTAGACCGTTTCCGGCAAAAGGCTCCTAGAGTATGTAATTTGAAATGCTAAAAGCATGCTCAGATGTTGCAGTAGGGTCTGTAGATGTGCACGAAGGTTTCAGATTCTTTGGGTGCCACGTGACCGTACCACCGTTGCCACTTTCGTGTTTTCTTAGACCGTTTCCGGCGAAAGGCTCCTAGGGTATGTAATTCGAAGCGCTAAAACCATGCTCAAATGTTGCAATGTTGCAGCGGGGTCTGCAGATGCACACGAAGGTTTCGGATTTTTGGGGTGCCACGTGGCTGTGCCACCATTGCCACTTTCGTGTTTTCTTAGACTGTTTCCAGCGAAAAGCTCCTAGGGTATGTAATTCGAAACGCTAAAACCATGCTCAAATGTTGCAATAGCGTCTGCAGATGCGCACGAAGGTTTTGGATTTTTCAGGTGCCACGTGGCTGTGCCACCGTTGCCACTTTCATGTTTTCTTAGACTGTTTCCGATGAAAGACTCCTAGAGTATGTAATTCGAAATGCTAAAAACATGCTCAGATGTTGCAGTAGGGTCTGTAGGTGCGTGATCTCCGTCCGTACGTCCGTACTTCCGTACGTCCGGTTTTGTAATTCGAAACGCTGTAACTTTCTACAGTTGTTCGATAGGGTCTGTGCAACCCAAAAATACAACTTTTAAATTTTTGTGCCACCAGGTGGCTTCTGTGGAGCCACTTAAAAAATGCGTTATTTTTTCACATTTTTCTGCTGAATAGTCCCAACCTATGTAATTCGGAGTTCTAAAATTACACTAGGGTGTTGCTAAATGATCTGTAGATATGTAGGAAGGTTTCAGATTTTTCGGGTGCCACGTGGCTGTGCCACCGTAGCCACTTTTGTGTTTTCTTAGACCGTTTCCGGCAAAAGGCTCGTAGGATATGTAATTCGAAACGCTAAATCCATGCTCAGAAGTTGCAGTAGGGGCTATAGATGCGCAGGAAGGTTTCGGATTTTTCGGGTGCCACGTGGCTGTGCCACCGTAGCCACTTTTGTGTTTTCTTGAACCTTTTCCGGCAAAAGGCTCGTAGGGTATGTAATTCGAAATGCTAAAACCATGCTCATATGTTGCAGTAGGGTCTATAGATGCACACGAAGGTTTCAGATTTTTTGGGTGCCACGTGGCTGTGCCACCGTAGCCACTTTCGTGTTTTCTTAGATCGTTTCCGGCGAAAGGCTCGTCGGGAATGTAATTCGAAATGCTAAAACCATGCTCATATCTTGCTGTAGGGACTATAGATGCGCACAAAGGTTTCGGATTTTTCGGGTGCCATGTGGCTGTGCCACCGTAGCCACTTTTGTGCTTTCTTAGACCGTTTCCGGCAAAAGGCTCGTAGGATATGTAATTCGAAACGCTAAATCCATGCTCAGATGTTGCAGTAGGGGCTATAGATGCACAGGAAGGTTTTGGATTTTTCAGTTGCCACGTGGCTGTGCCACCGTAGCTACTTTTGTGTTTTCTTGAACCGTTTCCGGCGAAAGGCTCGCAGGGTATGTAATTCGAAATGCTAAAACCATGCTCATATGTTGCAGTAGGGTCTATAGATGCACACAAAGGTTTCGGATTTTTCGGGTGCCACGTGGCTGTGCCACCATAGCCACTTTCGTGTTTTCTTAGATCCTTTCCGGCGAAAGGCTCGTAGGGAATGTAATTCGAAATACTCAAACCATGCTCATATGTTGCAGTAGGGACTATAGATGTGTACAAAGGTTTCGGATTTTTCGGGTGCCACGTGGCTGTGCCACTTTAGCCACTTTTATGTTTTCTTAGACCGTTTCCGCCAAAAGTCTCGTAGGGTATGTAATTCGAAATGCTAAAACTATTCTCAGATGTTGCAGTATGGTCTATAGATGCGTATGAAGGTTTTGGATTTTTTGGGTGCCACGTGGCTGTGCCACCGTTGCCACTTTTGTGTTTTCTTAGACCTTTTCCGGTGAAAGGCTCGTAGGGTATGTAATTCGAAATGCTAAATCCATGCTCAGATGTTGCAGTATGGTCTATAGATGCGTACGAAGGTTTCGGATTTTTCGGGTGCCACGTGGCTGTGCCACCGTAGCCACTTTCGTGTTTTTCTTAGATCGTTTCCGGCGAAAGGCTCGTAGGGAAAGTAATTCGAAATGCTAAAACCATGCTCATATGTTGCAGTAGGGACTATAGATGTGCACAAAGGTTTCGGATTTTTCGGGTGCCAGGTGGCTGTGCCACTTTAGCCACCTTTATGTTTTCTTAGACCATTTCTGCCGAAAGTCTCGTAGGGTATGTAATTCGAAATGCTAAAACTATTCTCAGATGTTGCAGTATGGTCTATAGATGCGTACGAATGTTTCGGATTTTTTGGGTGCCACAGGCTGTGCCACCGTTGTCACTTTTGTGTTTTCTTAGACCTTTTCCGGCGAAAGGCTCGTAGGGTATGTAATTCGGAATGCTAAATCGATGCTCAGATGTTGCAGTACGGTCTATAGATGCATACGAAGGTTTTGGATTTTCTGGGTGCCACGTGGCTATGCCACCATAGCCACTTTTGTGTTTTCTTAGACCGTTTCCGGCAAAAGGCTCCTAGAGTAAGTAATTTGAAATGCTAAAAGCATGCTCAGATGTTGCAGTAGGGTCTGTAGATTTGCACGAAGGTTTCAGATTCTTTGGGTGCCATGTGACCGTACCACCGTTGCCACTTTCGTGTTTTCTTAAACCGTTTCCGGCGAAAGGCTCTTAGGGTATGTAATTCGAAACGCTAAAACCATGCTCAAATGTTGCAGCGGGGTCTGCAGATGCGCACGAAGGTTTCGAATTTTTGGGGTGCCACGTGGCTGTGCCACCGTTGCCACTTTCGTGTTTTCTTAGACCGTTTCCAGCAAAAAGCTCCTAGGGTATTTAATTCGAAACGCTAAAACCATGCTCAAATGTTGCAGTAGGGTCTGCAGATGCGCACAAAGGTTTTGGATTTTTCAGGTGCCACGTGGCTGTGCCACCGTTGCCACTTTCATGTTTTCTTGGACTGTTTCCAATGAAAGGCTCCTAGAGTATGTAATTCGAAATGCTAAAAACATGCTCAGATGTTGCAGTAGGGTCTGTAGGTGCGTACGAAGGTTTCAGATTTTTTTTAGTGCCACGTGGCTGTGCCACAGTTGCCACTTTCGTGTTTTCTTAGACCCTTTCTGCTGAAAGGCTCCTAGGGTATGTAATTCGAAACACTAAAACCATGCTCAAATGTTGCAGTGGGGTCTGTAGATATGCACGAAGGTTTTGGATTTTTCAGCTGCCAAGTGGCTGTGCCGTTGCCACTTTCGCGTTTTCTTAGACCGTTTCCGGCAAAAGGCTCCTAGGGTATGTAATTCGAAATGCTAAAACCATGCTTAAATGTTGCTATGGGGTCTGTAGATGCACTGGAAGGTTTCGGATTTTTCAGGTGCCACGTGGCTGTGCCACAATTGCCACTTTCGTGTTTTCTTAGACCGTTTCTAGCGAAAGGCTCCTAGAGTTTGTAATTCGAAAGGCTAAAACCATGCTGAGATGTTGCAGTAGAGTCGGTAAATGCGCAGGAAGGTTTCGGATTTTTGGGGTGCTACGTGGCTGTGTCACCGTTGCCACTTTTGTGTTTTCTTTGACCGTTTCCGGCGAAAGGCTCCTAGGGTATGTAATTCAAAATGCTAAACGCGTGCTCAAATGTTGCAGTAGGGTCTGTAGATGCGTACAAAGGTTTCAGATTTTTCAGGTGCCACGTGGCGGTACTACCGTTTTGCTTTCATGTTTTCTTAGACCGTTTCCGGCAAAAAGCTCCTAGAGTATTAATTTGAAATGCTAACACTATGCTCAAATGTTGCAGTAGGGTCTGTAGATGTGCACGAGGGTTTCGGATTTTTGTGGTGCCACGTGGCTGTGCCAACGTTGCCACTTTCATGTTTTCTTAGACCGTTTCTGGCGAAAGGCTCCTAGGGTACATGTATGTAATTTGAAACGCTAAAGCCATGCTCAAATGTTGCAGTGGAGTCTGCAGGTGCACACGAAGCTGTGTCACCTGTGCCACTCAATATGATTTTAGGGTGCCATATAATACATTTCATCTTTGTATCAAGCATTCATGCAAAGTCAAGGATGCAAATGCGGGGATACACTATAGTGTGCTTTGCACACAAGTGACACCATCTAGTTTATACTTACCAATGACCCAGATGGGGCAAACTCCATTAAATTCAGGGCCAAACACAAATTTTGCCCCCCCCCCCCCCAATCCCCAAAATTTGCATCAAAAACGAAAATTAGATGTCTTGGTAGGTCCTCCATACTTTTACTGTACTGCGCATGCGCAGTGTCAAGGAGGTCTCGAAATTCCCGCCAAAATGTCATTCTTATGACCAGTGCCTGGTAAGTGTTATGTACGCAGCAGGGAGGCAAGAGTTCCCAACTCCTGGGAAGGCCATCCCCGTCTGGGTCATTGGTAAGTATAAAAAAAATATAAATTACTATAAATTTTTTAACATTTTTATACTGTACCAATGACCCAGACTTAGCTGAATAGTAAACAGGCTGGAGGGCCCAGGACATAAAGGAAAATCCAATAGGCTCAATTACATATAACAGAATTATCCCCTCAAGGAGAAAAGGAGAGATAGGATTTATATGTATTTTTCTTATTTTATCAAAAAAGAAAGACACAAAACCATTCCGTAATTGAGCACAAATACATCAATGATCTCTATTAAAATCCAGTATAACCCTTTATACTAATTATTTTTAAAGGTAAGCCAATAAATAAAGACAGTCCAGAAAAATGAGACTCTTTATACTCATTAAAAGTGTCCGAGGATTGTATATTAACGCCCGTTTGACACGTGACATATACAAATGCTTCACACCGAGCTACACTTTAAAAATATTACATGAGTAAACATTAGCTTTACACTTTAAAACCATCCCGGTACCGACTCGGAATTACTGACTCTGGGGGAGGTATTCCCTTGCTTTTCACTATAAAGCAGGTGACCTAAGGGAACACCCCCTCCCCCTTGCCCTGGGTCAAATACCCCAGAGCAAAGAGGGCAGCAGGACAGAGTCACTGCCGGAACAGAAAGCCTACATAACTATAGTTGCAACTGTTTAGAGGACGATATTCTGAGCAACAGATAACGGACCTAAACAATGTAGATCTCCAGAAATGGACTCAATATTTCTTAGATAAAAATTAGTGAAAGTGGAAGGCTGAGACCAATATGCAGCCTTCATTAAATCTGTAATAGCAACACTATTAGCATAAGCCGAAGATGTTGATAGAGCTCTTACTTCATGAGCCGAAATCTTGAGAGCAGACTGCTGAGAAGAAGATAACTTTTCATAAGCAGTACGTATAGTTAATTGAATCCATCTAGCAATAGAATGAACCATAATGTCCTTTCTATTAGGCATCAAAGACAACAAGAAACACTTACATCCCTTTCTAATAAACTCAGACCTACGTTTATAAATACATATTGCTCTAACAAGACAGAGTAAAGGCCTACGCCCGTCTGAAGGCGGAAGCACCCTAACAACAATAGGTTCAGGATACTTATTAGGAGCCTGATTCTTAGCCAAAAATCCAACATTAGTAGTAAAAGTAATAGTATTACCAACACTACGATAGTGAGAATCATCTACCGATAAAGCATGAAGCTCACTAACTCTTCTAGCAGAAAAGAAGGCAAAGAGAAAAGCTGTTTTATATGTTAAGAATTTGAAGTCCACTGTATCAAGAGGATCAAAACGTGCTTCTTTTAGCTTAAGAAGAACCCATGCTAAATTCCATTTCGGAATTAATCTAAGAGTTCTAGGTCTATTTATCGAAAAGTTTCTAACTAATTTAGATAAAGAGACATTAGAACCAATCATTAATGTATCATGATGAGAGTAGGTATCAGATAACATAGACCTATAACCCTTGATAGTAACAGGCTGCAGTTTGATCTCATCAAACAAATACACCAGAAAATTAGCAATGTCAGGAATGGAGGGATCATATAAATCCACAGAGTGATCCCTACACCACTGGCGAAAGACCTTCCACTTTGCAGCATAATTTAGCGAAGAGGAGGTCCTCCTGCAGTTAGAAATTGCGTCCACTGCTCGACCTGTAAAATGCTTACTGTGCAAGAAGGACCGCACAACGGAAATACGTGAAGGTTGAGACCTTGCGGATTGTGGTGAAGCGTGCGCAATTTCCCCTGCGACAGAAGATCCTCCCGTGGAGGAAGCTTATGCGGCATGTCCCACAACAGACACCTGAGTAGATTTATCCACAGAGATGCTACCAACAGAATCTTGCAGTGGGATTGCTTTATTTTGAGCAATATCTGCTGAATCAACGGCACCAGAGGATACGCATATCCTATTATCCCATCCCACGGGATCGACAGAGCGTCTACTGCAAACGCTCGAGGATCCTGACATAGGGACACGTAAGTCTGCAACTGATTGTTGAGGTGCGTCGCAAACAAATCTATCATTGGTCGCTCCCATTGGTAGCAAATCTGATTGAAAACCTGTTTGTGGAGAGTCCATTCCGACGGCAACAGGCGACCCTTCCTTGAAAGGGAGTCTGCTAACACATTCAGACGACCCGGAATATGACGGACCGATAGTAGAACCTGATGTTCCACTACAAACAGAAGATTCTTTCCGTTAGCTTGAACAACGGAATAGAATGAGTTCCTCCCTGATTCCAAAAATACGCTACTACCGCCGTATTATCGGACAAAATTTGAACATGTGTGTTCTGAATAACGTCCATCCAATGACGCAATGCAAGCCAAATTGACATCATTTCTTTGATATTTATGTGCTTGCCTAAAAATTGAGGATCCCAAAGACCCTGGCACCTTGAATCTGACGGGCATAGTGTCGCGCCCCAACCTGTTTGACTGGCATCCGTCATAATAGTAAAACTCGGATACGGCAATTGCAGTGGAACTCCCTGAGTTAACCACTGAATGTCTGCCCAAGTCTGAATCTCTTGTTTCACTTGGTCTGACAAGAGGATGTCCGCATAGAGCGAATGAGTCTTCACTTTCCAATTCTGAGTCAGAAAGATTTGGAGAGGACGAGTGCGTAGCCACCCCATTGGAATCGGCAGCTCCGCACAGACCTATCAGTCTCATGAATTCTCTCGCTGTAACCTTCTCTGAGTTTAGACAATAGTGAGCATAACAACTGACTAATTTCGCTCTGGTTAACAGCAGACGAACGAGATTGTTGTGCGTCTTGAAGCTCATCCCCAAGTGGGTGAATGACTTGGATGGCACCAGATCCGACTTCTGTTCGTTTACTATAAAACCAAGAAGTCGGAGCAATAGTAGAAGATTCTGCACATCGTTCTGAAGCGTTAACTCGTTGCTGTACCTCTGAAGAATATCGTCCAGGTAGGCCGACATTACCGCAGACGAATGAGCTCGGAAGTAAGTCATGACCGAGTTCATTATCCGAGTGAAAGCCCAGACCGAAGCACATCGCACGGAACTGATATACAACACCTAGGACAGCGAAACGAAGATACTTTCTGAACGCTGGATGTACCATGACATGAAAGTACGCATCCTTGTGATCTATGCTCGCAGCATAGTCGTTCACTCGAATGCTCGTCCTGACCGATCGAATGGTCTCCATATAAAATTTTGGAGCCACAATCAGCTTGTTTATCCAGCTTAAATCTATTACTGGATGGAATGAGCCGTCTGGTTTGGGAACCAAAAACAGATGGCTGTAGAAACCTGGAGATTCCTGGTTTTCAATTCCCAATTTTGTAAATAACTCGACAACCTTCCACCCACAGGAACACGACAGAGGTCTACACCATCACTTCCTGGACCTGCGAGGCTTGCGGAAGGAGAAACCACATCCTCCCCAACCCGCACCTCGCGATGTCGACCTAGGGGCATCTGACCTATTATTACGGCCAGCGTTACGACCCCTGCTAGAGTTGCTGCCTTGGCGGTCCCGAGAATAAGGCCTAGAGAGCACATACGTACCTCTAAAGGAACTTCCTCTGGATGTGCTCATCCCAGAAGATCCAGGCCTACTTTTTTCAGCTGGTTCCGACTTATTAGAAGCAGACTTAAAAAGAAGGGAGTCTCAAGCTTTCTTAGTTAACTTATCGTAAATAGCAGAAAGCTTGCCATCAAAGAGAAGCTCTCCAGAGACCGGAGCAACTCTAAGAGAGTTTTTCACTTTACTATCCACACCCGTGGACGTAGCTAGGGTTCCGTCACATCTAACCAACTCCAGATTAGCCACTGAAAGGGCAGAGTTATATGTAGAATAGGCAATAGTGTTGGGAGGTTAGTAAATTTTTGCTCGGTGTCGGTGTCTACTTGTTTTTTTACAAAAAGAGTTGACTCCGGTTTCGGTTATTTGTCCTGAAAAACATAATTTACTGAGGTATCTATCAGTTTGTAGCACTAATTTGCCGTCAGTGCCATGGATCATGTATGTTATCCCCATTACTAGTCTTGTTGAAATAAATATAAAAAATACAAGCCCAAATCTTTTAGTTTTCTCCACTTTTCATGATCTTGACCTCAAAAGTCCCTTCCCAGATACACTCATCTCTTTTGACAACCTGAGCCAGGTGAGCGCTTTAGGCTCACTTGAGCCTCTGGTTTGTTTTAGTGTTTTGCATGGTGGACTGTGCAATTCCCTGCATCACAGAATGTTTGTTGAGGCAAATTTGATGCATTGTTCATTACAGCATTACAAGTTTTGATGGAAATGACTTGACATTGTCCGTACCACTGAAACAGTCCGTCAGGCGCATGTGCGTTCTTCGCTTGTGATGTCACGTGACATTTATCGCTATTGCAATAGTGTTACAAGATCTTTTATCAACGCATTTTCATCGCTATTAATATTTCTGTCTGCGACTGCATTTTTGGGAGTAAATGGTAGGCTAGATAGTCAATCAAATGATTCGCCACGGAATGCATGAAACACAATGAGTAGGATTACTGGCTTCTGAAGTTTGTTGAATTATGTTATTTACTTACCTGTTCGCAGAAGTACTGAAGTACTTTGTAAGACTGTGACCCGGGGCCCTCCTGGCCCTCACAGTCTTTGAGCAACCCGTTCAAATTTCATCTGACTAAAACTGAAAGAAACTGGTCGCATTTGGGCCGACTCAGTTCACGCTTCATATCGAAGACAAAAATCACATAATCAACATTCTGTGCGCATGCGTAGTACAATTTGTTTATCTTTGAAACATGATGTTTTTTAACGTGGTGATGTCGGATATTTTTCAATATTTCTTGAATTTGATGCTGTGTTTGCATTAAATAATGATGCAGACACGTAAATAAATTATATTTGGGCTGATTACGACAAGTAGAATACAAAGACTATGCCACACTGGGTTAGGTTGTTTGGTTGTTTCAGCCATTTTTATGCCAAAATGTATCACAAGGGCGTGAGATTGCGTCATCGCACGCCGTAAATAATTTACCTGCGTATGTAACCGGGACGCCGTTTTTTTGTGATCACGTCGGTCGTGTTTTTTAATAACCAACACCGAGTTGTATTCTCGGTTAACCTCCCAACACTAATAGGATGTTTGTACGTCCTGAAATTCTTGCCCTTCAAGGCGTAACAACAATGCTCTGGTAAGGTGATCTGTGTACGAGAGTACGTCTAAATTTGCTCTATTCGAAGATATTGTAGTTTCCAAGGTAGAGCTATGAATACACATAGATGACGGCATGGATAATTCAAGATCTTCAGCCTGGTCATCTAGACGCAGAGCAACTCTCTGAATGCCCTGTCCTGCCGTTTCAAATCTATTCCTTGAATTAATGAAAGGCAGATTAAGAGCATTAGCCGATAGGAAGGCTGACTTGCCCGATTTACCAGCAAGTTTATTGATAGCGTCATTCAAAAGTTGAAATGTCCGTGAGACATTCCTGGACTGAGACGGAAACTGAGGGACGGTGTCCTTAAACCGATTAAAAAATTTGGTGTCCAGTGGCGCTATAAGCCTCCTATCTGGCTGAGCAGCATCCTGGTCTGCTGGGACAACATCAGGAAGAAAATGCCGGATTAACTCGATGGCGATTTTGTGTTGTTCCGAAAGGGAGAACTCCAATTCATCCATATCCCTTTCGCCATCCTGACGGACCTCCTGGATATCTCGGTCGTCTGCTCCCGATCCAGCTGCGGAACGCACTGACCCAGCATCATCAGATTCTTCCTGCTCTGATAAGGCTTCTGGCAGATGCTGGGATGCTGCTATGATTTGTGCTATCTGCGATAGCACGTTCGTTAACGAGGCCTGCGGAGCTGCGGTCTTACATGATTTAGCTGCAGGAAGCTCCGTGGACGTTGTCTCTTGCATACTTCTCTTATGCAAACATCCAGATGAAGGTGGCCTCGAATCCTTGGCTATCGGATGGCGTGACCTGGCTGTCGAGGAATCTCTGGAAGGCGATGCCAGCTGGATATCGGCGGTCAAGTAGCCAAGGTGCGGTCGAGTGCGCTGATGTGAGGAGGAAGAAGCCCTTGATACAGTCTCTCCGGACTGTCTATACACCGGAGCTTCCCAAGGGGTGGAAGTAAACTCCAACTGAGGAACGTTTTGTACAACAACATCCGGACCACGATGTTGTTGTACGAGAGAGAGAGACCTCTCTTGCTCACAGCCCGTGCGGAGCTGGACGAGCTAGGGACCAAACCCAAAGGCTTCTTCCATCCTAACCAAGTTCTGTCGTCACTGGGTGTGCCTGTGGAATGTTTATAGTGCTCGCAACACCCTTATTTCGGTAAATGGACGCGACACCGGGCAAGCTAGCGGACGTAGATGCCAATGCCGTCAACTCTACTAGGGGCCTCTTAGGCAATTGCCGTATATCCATGAGCACTTTTGCTGCTAGCTCTTCTCTGGATTGTGACGATGGACGCGCACTGGTAGACGACATCATGGAAACATCACCCAATTCTTGTTCCTCTGAAAAAGAGAGTGAAAAACTTGAGTGACCCTGCGGAGAGAGGCCCGGCATGTCCCTCTCCCCGCTAAGAACATACCATGACACACGTGTCCAACGTTTGTCATTCCAATTGATACATACAGAACAAGGATTAGTGCAGGTACATCGACTACAATTAATGCAGAAATCATGAGAATCAGAGGAAGACTTCCTTCCATTACAATTTGAACAATAATCTTTCATTGTAAAAATAATCAATCATAGTACTCGCAATAAACCTTGTAAACAAAGATACATAATATAAAAATCCATCATAATATGAAAAAACAATTCAAAAAGAAAAAAAATTTTGAAAAAATTTTTTCAGAAGAGCCCAAGTTCCCAAAGGGAACCCAGAGCCCAAATGGATCCCAAAAAAGCCTAAGTGTGGACAAAAATTTTAAATCATTCTGAAAAATTAATGTAACACTTACGGACAATATTAATGTATCTTACTATGAAATAATCAAGGCAGAAGACAAGGAATCACTTATCAGAAGTAACCGTTGTCAACATAAACAAAAAGTGTAAACAAACCACAAAACTGAGTCCAGGCACTGGTAAACATGGCCAAGTAATCAGTGTCTAATTTAAACACCATCTGATGCTAAACAGAGCCTTCCCCAGAAGAGACTGCAGAGCATCAGATGGTAGATGCAGACCAAAACGCCTAAACACCCCTAGGGTGAGGACGTAAACATGGGGAAAGAACAGAAAATAATTCTGTTTCCAAGCCAAAACTCCCAAGAAATTTTAGTAATAAAGATTACAAAAATAAGCCAAAAGCATGGGAGAATAGCTAGGGGGGAATGAAGGAAAGGGAGAGAGGAAACATTGAACAAACAATGGAACATTCATAGCAAGAATGACAACAACAGGGCTATGCCTCGAAAATAGGCAACATGAATAAATTTTTATAAAAAAATTTTAAGTTACAGCCCCGAACATCAGAAACCACTGTTTTTCTCCTCTCCTCATCCTAAATGCACTTCATATCCACCATTTCTCTCATAATTATGTGTCTGCCATCATTAAAACTGAGATTTACAGCACAAATATCAGTGAGGTGACACTATTTACAGGGCCAAACAAAGAATGACATTTTTGCGGGAATTTCGAGACCTCCTTGACACTGCGCATGCGCAGTACAGTAAAAGTATGGAGGACCTACCAGGACATCTAATTTTCGTTTTTGATGCAAATTTTGGGGATTGGGGGGGGGGGGGGGGGGGCGGGCAAAATTTATGTTTGGCCCTGAATTTAATGGAGTTTGCACCAGCTAAGTCTGGGTCATTGGTACAGTATAAAAATATAAAAAAATCACTGACTTTAACTTTAGAATTCACCTGCTACTTCAGTGTTTTTTTTAGTGGTGAATCATTTCCCACTCTGGTAATATTTCCATATTTGCAAGACTGAATTCTTGTGAAAGATGAATCAGTTTCACAGAGTCACCTATTTGTGATTCATCTGAAAAACTGCTATCAAGCAATGTATTGCTGAAACCAACTTCTTTGAATAGCTTATAGTACCTTGATGGAATTAACTGAGTTCAATCCATTGAGGGGTCATAAGATATGTTTTGGAGGCTTGGTGGACCTAAATAAGGAGATTTTTCAAGAATTTCTACACATAATAAACTAAGTTAAAATTCTGCTTCCCAAAAGGTTCCCAAATGTGAACAGGGAATTAATTTGAACAAACATGAATCTTGAGTGTCATAAAGATGCTATACACCAAATATCAAAAGATTCTGACTGGTCAATCTGAAGAAGACGAACTCGTTCCAAAGAGGTTTCACATGATATGGTTTTGTTGAAATTTTTTGAAAAGTTAAAAAATTTATAGTAATTTATATATTTTTTATACTTACCAATGACCCAGACATAGCTGGTGCTAACTCTTAAAAATCTAGGGCCAAACACAAATTTTGCCCCCCAATCCCCAAAATTTGCATCTAAAACCAAAGAAATCATGTCCTGAATGGCCCTCCATACTTCGCCTCTACTACGCATGCGCAGTGTCAAGGACATCCCGAAATTGGCGCCATTTATCATTCTTACAATCAGTGCCTGGTCAGCGCTATGTACTCAGCGGGGAGGTATGATTTCCCAACTCCTGGGAGGGCCATCCCCGTCTGGGTCATTGGTAAGTATAAAAAATATATAAATTACTATAAATTTTTTAACATTTTTATACTGTACCAATGACCCAGACATAGCTGAATAGTAAAAAGGCTGGAGGGCCTAGGACATAGAGGAAAATCCAATAAGCTCAACTGTATAAAATAGAGTCATCCCCTCGAGGAGAAAAGGAGTATTAGGCTTTATATGTATCTTTCTTATTTATGATAAATTAGAAAGACACAACACCCTCCATAATTGAGCATCATAACATTCATGTTCTCTATTAACATCCAGTATAATCCTTATACTAATTATTTTTAAAGTAAGCCAATAAATAAAGTTAGTCCAGAGAATTGACTCTTTATACTCTTTAAAAAGTGTCCGAGGATTGTATATTAATGCCCGTTGACACGTGAGATATTCAAATGCTATACTTTAAAACTATGGCATGAATGAATTTTTAAAACATAAACTTTTCACTTAAAAACCATCCCAGTAACAGCTCAGAATTACTGACTCTGGAGGAAGTATCCCCTTGTTTTCATTATAAAACAGGTGACCCAAGGGAACCCCCCCCCCCCCTTCCCCTTGCCCTGGGTCAAATAGCCCAGAGCGAAGAGGGCAACAGGACGGAGTCACTGCCGGAACAGAAAGCCAACATAACTATAGTTGCAACTGTTAAGTGAATGACATTCTGAGCAGCAGATAATGGACCTAAACAATGCAGGCCTCCAGAAATGGACTCAATATTTCTGAGATAAAAATTCGTGAATGTGGATGGCTGAGACCAATATGCAGCCTTCATTAAATCTGTAATAGCAACAATATTAGCAGAAGCCGAAGATGTAGAAAGAGCTATTACTTCATGAGCCGAAATCTTAAGCACAGACTGCTGAGTTAAAGATAGATTATCATAAGCAGTACCGATAGTTAATTGAATCCATCTAGCAATAGAATGGACCGTAATGTCCTTTCTATTAGGCATCAGAGACAGAAGCTTTACATCCTTACTGATAAACTGAGATCTGTTTATAAATACATAAAGCTCTAACCGGACAGAGTAAAGGCCTATGCCCGTTCGAAGACGGAAGGGCCTTAATAACAATAGGTTCCGGATATTTATTAGGAGCCTAATTCTTAACCAAAAATCCAACATTAGTAGTAAAGGTAATAGTGTTCCCGATACTACGAAAGTGAGAATAGTCCACTGATAGTGCATGAAGCTCACTGACTCTTCAGCAGAAGAGAAAGCTAAGAGAATTGCTGTCTTAAAAGGCCAGAATTTGAAATCTACTGTCTCAAGAGGCTCAAATGGTTTTCTTTTAGTTTAATAAGAACCCAAACTAAATTCCATTTAGGAATTAATCTAAGGATTCTAGGTCTATTTATCGAAAAGTTTCTAACTAACTTAGATAAAGAGACATTAGACTCAATTGTAAACTATCATGGTGTGCATAGGTATCAGATAACATAGACCTATAACCTTTAATAGTAACAGGCTGCAGTTGATCTCGTCAAACAAGTATACTAGAAAGTTTGCAATGTCTGGTATGGAGGGATCAAAAATATCAACATAGTGATCCCTACACCAATGACGGAAGACCTTCCACTTTAGCCGCATAGTATAGCGAAGAGGAGGTCCTCCTACAGTTAGAAATCGCGTCCACTGCTCGTCCTGTACAATGCTTGCCGTGCAAGAAGGACCGCACAACGGAATACGTGAAGGTTGAGACCTTGCGGGTTGTGATGAAGTTGACACGATTTCCCCAGCGAAAGAAGATCCTCTCGTGGAGGAAGTTTTCGCGGTAAGTCCCACAGCAAACACCACGGTCGCTGTGGAGACAGAGATGCTACCAACAGAATTGTATTGTGAATGTTTTATCTTTGCAATATTTGCTGAATCAACAGCGCTGGAGGATACGCATATCCTATCATTCCGTCCTACAAGATCGATAGAGCGTTAACTATATATGCTCGGGGATCCGGACATGGTGACACATACACCTGCAATTGATTGTTGAGTTGTGTTGCAAATAAGTCTATCATTGCCCGCTCCCATTGGTAGCAAATCTGATTGAATACCTGTTTGTTGAGAGTCCATTCTGACGGCAACAAGCGACCCTTCCGTGAAAGGGAGTCTGCTAATACAATCAGACGACCCGGAATGTGACGGACCGAAGTAGAACTTGGTGTTCTAGAACAAACAGAAGGATTCTTTCCGTTAAATTTAATAACGGAACAGAATGAGTGCCTCCCTGGTTCCGGATATACACAACTACTGTCGTATTATCGGACAGGATTTGGACATGCGTTTCTAAAAATTGTTCATCCAATGACATAGTGCAAGCCAAAATAACATCATTACTTGGAAGTTTAAGTGCTTGCCTAAAAAACTACGGAACCCAAAGACCCTGGCACTTCGAATCCGTTGGAATCAATGTTGTACCCCAACCTGTTTGACTGGCATCCGTCATAATCGTAAAACTCGGATCCGGCAACTGCAGTGGAACTCTCTGAGTCAACTACCGAATGTTTGCCCAAGTCTGAATCTCTTGTTACACTTGATTGACAAGAGAACGTGTATATCAAGTAATTCATAGATTGCCGAAAGGTTGCCGTCGAAGAGAAGCTTCTCCGAGACTGAAGCGACTCTGAGAGAGTTCTTCACCTTACTATCCACGCGCGTGGATGTAGCTAGGGCTGCATCACGTCTAACCAACTCCAGGTTGCCACTGAAGGGCGGAGTTATACGTGGAAAAACTACTGCCCATGAAAGAAATCTCATTGAGGATCATATCCTGGAATTCTTTCCCTTGAAGATGTAATAATAACGCCTCAGTAAGGTGGTCTACGTATGATAAAGCGTCTAAGTTAAGTCTGTTAGACATCAATGTCGTTTCCAACGTCGTGGTTGGAATTGACATAGACGGCGATAAAGACAATACCCAGTCTTCAGCCTCGTCGTCTAGACGCAGAGGAACTCTCGGTATGCCCTGACCTGCCATTTCAAATTATTCCTAGAATTGATGAAAGGCAGATTTAGAGCATTTGCGGACAAGAAACTAGACTAGCCTGTTTTGGTAGCAAGCTTATAAATAGCGTTGTTCAATAATTCAAATGTTCTAGTGACATTATTGGACTGTGTCGGCAACTCAGGGATGATGTCCCTGAACAGATCAAAAACTCTGTGTCCAATGACGCTATTAGTCTCTTATCCAGAATCGCAGCATTTTAGTCCGACGGAACAACCTCTGGAAGATAATGCCGGAAGAAATGTATGGCAGCTTCTGTTGTTCCAAAAGGGAAAGCTCGAAATCGTCCGAATCCCTTTCGCCATCCTGTCGGACCCTATGAAGTGCTCGGTCGTCCGTACCTGATGCTTCAGCGGAGCGAACTGACCCAGTGTCGTCGGATTATTCCTGATCCTACAGAGATTCTGTCGTTTGCTGGGATGCTGCGATAAGTTGTGCTATTTTGGATAGCACGTCCGTCACTGAGGCCTGTGGAGAAGCGGTCTTACGATGCTTTGCTGCTGGAAGCTCCGTGTACGTTACCCCGTGCATACTTCTATTATGCGAGCGACCGGAGTGTACAGGCCTCGTGTCCCTTGGCTACCAGATGGCGTGACCTGTTCGCCGTGGAATACCTGAATGACGAAGCTTGCCGGATACTCGAGGTCACGTAGCCAAGGTGCGGTCGTGTGCGCTGCCATAAGGATGAGGAAGCCTTATCGACAGTCTCTCGGACTGTCTATATAACGGAGCGTCCCGAGCGGCGGACCTATGCTACGAATGCGAAACGTTTGTACCACAACAACCGGTCCCAGATGTTGTTGTACAAGAGAGGGACCTCTCTCGGTCGCAGCCCGGACGGACCTGGATGAGCTAGGAACCGGACTAACAGGCTTCCTCCGATCTCTCCTCTGATCCGTCGTCACTAGGTGTGTACTATTGTCTATTATAGTGCTTGCATCACCCAAATCTCCTTCCTGAACCGCAACGGACGAACCCGGCTGCCGAAGCATTCGATGAATGGACGCTACACTGGGTGAGCTAGCGAATGTCAACGCTGTCGATCCTACTAGGGACCTCTTAGACGATTGACGTATTTCCATGAGCACTTATTGCCGCTAGCTCTTCATTTAACTATGACGACAGAGGCACACTTTTGAAAGACATCACTGTAGCTTTTGCGAACAAGAAACCAGACTTGCTTGTTTAATAGCAAGCATAAATATATATAGCGTTGTTCAATAATTCAAAAGTTCCTGTGACATTATTGGACTGTGTCGGAAACTGAGGGACGATGTCCCTGAACCGATCAAAAAATTCTTGTGTCCACCGACGCTATCAGTCTCTTATTCGGCATCGCAGCATTCTGGTCCAACGAAACAACCGCTAGAAGACAAAGCCGGATGACATGTACAGTAGCTTATATTGTTCCGAAAGGGAAAGCTTGAAATCCTCTGAATCCCTTTCGCCATCCTGTCGGACCCTATGAAGTTTTCGGACGTCCGTACCTGATGCTTCAGCGGAGCGTACCGACCCAGCGTCATCGGATATTACATGATGCGACAGAGATTCTGTCGTCGCTGGGATGCTGTGATAAGTTGTGCTATTCGGGATAGCACGTCCGTCACTGAGGCCTGTGGAGTAGCAGTCTTACGATGCTTTTCCGCTGGAAGCTCCGTGTACGTTGACTCCTGCATACTTTCTTATGCGAACGTCAGGAGTCTACAGGCCTCGTGTCCCTGGCTACCAGATGGCGTGACCTGGTCGCCGTGGATTCTCTGATTGGCGAAGTTGGCTGGATATCAGGGGTCACGTAGCCAAGGTGCGGTCGTGTGTGCTGCCATGAGGATGAGGAAGCCTTATTGACAGTCTCTTCGGACTGTCTATATAACGGAGCATCCCGAGCGGCAGACGTATGCTCCGAATGCAAAACATTTTGTACCACAACATCTGGGGCCAGATGTTGTTGTACGAGAGAGGGGCCTCTCTCGCTCGCAGCCCGGATGGACCTGGACGAGCTAGGAACCGGACTACGGGCTAATAGGCTTCCTCCGTTCTCTCCTCTGATCCGCCGTCACTGGGTGTGCACTTGGTTGATTTATAGTGCTCGCATCACCCAAAACTCCTTTCTGGACCGCAAAGGACGAACCCGGCTGCCGAACCAATCGATGAATGGATGCTACACCGGGCGAGCTAGCGGACGTCAATCCTACTAGGGACCTCTTAGGCAAATGACGTATTTCCATGAGCACTTTGCCGCTAGCTCTTCATTAATTGTGACGACGGAGGCACACATTTGGAAGACATCATGAATACATCACCCTGTTCTTGTTCGTCTGAAATAGAGATTGATAAACTAGAGTGACCCTGCGGAGAAAGGACCGGCATGGCCATTTCCCCGCTAACATACCGTGACACACGCTTCCCATGTTGTCATCGAAATTAACACATACTGAACAGGAGTTAGTGCGAGTACACTGACTACATTTATACAATGATTATGAAAGTCAGAGGAAGATTTCCTCTTATTACAATTGAACAATATCCTTTCATTGTGAAAAGAATACAAAGTCCTAGTACTCGCACCAACCCCTGAAAACAAAACTACATAATAACATGATCCATTAACATAGAAAAAATAATTGAAATCAAAAAATTTTTTTGAAAAAATATTTTTTCAGAAAAGCCCAAGTTTCTGAAAAGTTACGTTGAGCCCCAATGGATTCCAAGCCTAAGTGTGGACAAAAATTTTAAAAATATTTTAAAAAATTAATGCAACACTTACGAATAATAATAATGTATCCAGTTATGATTAAACTAACACAAAGACAAGAAATCCCCTTCCACAGAGGCTGTTGTCAATGTAAACAAGAAGTGTAAAAACACCAGAAACATGACTCCAAGCACTGATAACCCTGGCCCGAAATCAGTTACCAATAATACACTATCTGATGCAAAACAGAGACTTCCAGGGAAGAAACTGCAGAACATCAGATGGTAGATGCAGAACACTACGCCTAAACACCCATGTGTGTGGACGGAAACATGGGGAAAAGAACAGAATTTATTCTGTTATCCAGCTAAAACTCCCAAGAAATTTTAGTAATAATATTACAGAAAATATGCCAAAAGCATGGGAGAATAGCAAGGGGGGACTTAAGGAAAGGGAGAGAGGAAAACACTGAACAAGCAGTGTAACTTTATAGCAAGAATGACCACAACAGGCCCATGCCTCGAAAATAGGTAACTTAACATAATTTCATTAAAAATTTTTAAGTTACAGCCCTGATTATTTTCTGTCACTCAATTTTCCTCTCTTCCTTCTATTTCCTCCTTAGATCCACCATTTCTCTAATATTTATGTGTCTGGCATCATTTAAACTGAGATTTACAAGCACAAAGATCAGTCAGATGTTAACTGATGAAGGGCCAAACAAAGAATGATAAATGGCGCCAATTTCGGGACGTACTTGACACTGCGCATGCGCAGTAGAGGCGAAGTATGGAGGGCCATTCAGGACATGATTTCTTTGGTTTTAGATGCAAATTTTGGGGATTGGGGGGCAAAATTTGTGTTTGGCCCTAGATTTTTAAGAGTTAGCACCAGCTATGTCTGGGTCATTGGTACAGTATAAAAATATAATATTTTTTCAGCTGCTGAATTTGAATATTACGTGGGCAGATGTGGCCGATTCGTTGGTAAAAAGGGTTAACTGGTAGAGTGCTGAATTATTTTTTTCAATTAAAATTTGTTCACATGTCTTTGCATTGCTACAATTTAAGGGTGAGTGCCTGTGGGCACTCTCCCATAAACTGTAACAAGGCAAATCCTAACTGACTAAATAATATCACTTCAAAGATAATATGAAGCATATCCATTGAATCTGAAGCCTTTAAATGGCAGTACCTGCCCAAATACAGGCTTCAGCACTCTACTAGTTAAAGGATATTCCTCAAACTTCACAAACTTTCAGTAAGGTGAGCTAAAAATGCTAGTTGATCAAGTTATTGGAACTGCAGTTGAGAAATGTTTTATCATAGTCTCGTTCTTGTTTGTAAGAAGAATTTGTTTTGAAACAAGAGCTTGACTCTGATACATAAACTAATGGTGATAATATATATATATGTTATCAAAAAGAAGAATAAACAGATATTTTACCTGAGTGTAGATTCATTTGTTGCAGTCACAACTAATGTACTTGGTTGTGGAAGAGGTGATAGAGCAATCACAGGGCTGTAACGTGGTGATTCGAGCTGCCTAACAACTTCCCCAACAAATGGATCCCAGATCTGAAAATAACAGAATTAACCCTTCACTCCACTACCAACACTACAAACACTGTGACTTCAAATTGAAAGGTTCATGGTTCGATCCCCACTAGGGCTGTCACGATTTTTTAATTTAGGAATCGATTAATTGTAGCAAATAATCGATCATAATCGATTAATCGTACCTAGATGACCCCCTCTCCCTCTCTCTGACGTCGATAAAAAATGAAGTTCAAGTCAGTTGACCTACCTCCGGTAAACAATGAAGACGATCCTCTTTTAGGTACGTTCAAAGCTTTGATGTTCTGAACTTTTGAACCGCCAGTGTAATAATCAAGACCGGTCGGCAGTTGCAAACTTCGCAACTGCCGACCAGTCTTGATTATTACACTGACGGTTCAAAAGTTCAGAACATCAAAGCTTTGATGAATGCACCTGACAGACAAATGCTTCCAACGGCTTCTTGGGGTTTAACTTCGATGTTCTTAACTCTTTACCTTTAGAAACAATAGTTTTTTCATAAAATTTTCTTTTAATTGTTAAACGTCTAAAGTGGGATAAAATTTACCGATTATTCGACAACGAAAAATACTAATCGATTTCGCTGTGACTGATCAACAATCGACTAATCGATTAATCATGACAGTCCTAATCCCCACCAGGGGTAGCTGCATTGTGTCCTTCAGCATGGCACTTCATCCTGATTGCCTATGTGAGGGTACAGTGGTGCTGTTGACCATGCCGTACAGCACATCGATATTACCTTTGTCTTCGACCAGTGCTAACTCTGCTTGTGTGGAATTAGTATGTTGGGGAGTCTGACAGTTGCTCGCCATTGTTCAGTGGTTCTCTCCAGGTACTGTGGCTTCCTCCACCCATAAAACACTCTGACACGAGGTGACCCTGGCTGTCAAAAGTGTCATTAAACCCAAATAAATAAATAACAAACAATGTCAAATATTGCAGCTACATTTGTAACAAGTTACACATATGTCAAGCTTTGAAATACAGTGGAGCCCACTTAATTGAATATCTCATAACTGAATAACCTTGTTAATTGAATATAATTTCTAAACACAAAACCATTTACCATACTTCCAGTACAAATTTGGCCTGTTAATTGAATATAGGTTATAGAGTAAACTCCTGTTAATTGAATAAAAAAATTTGTATCCTGTCATGAAATTACCCTGACACTCCCCAGTTTTCCTTTGTTTATAGACCTATTTGGCCTCAGTACAACCAATACAGGCATTTAATCTATTATATCTTGTTTGACATAGCTCATGGAGCTCTATCAAACAAGATATAATAGAATAATTGCTAAGTTTATCTCCAGAATACAGGAAAGTGACACAATCCCTGTTAATTGAATACTCCTGTTAATTGAATAATTTTCAATGGTAAAGTGGCTATTCAATTAACATGGTTCCATTGTACCTCATAAATGATCATCTGAAGATGTAGAAATTTTTTTTTTATTTTATTAGTCTTCATTTCAAAAGGCTTACAAAAAATGAACATTAATATAGATAGAGCACAGAGTGATTCATGAGAATAGCGTCTGTGGAATGGATTGTCCACTTACATAACAGGAGCAGTCTGAAGTGTGGAAAATGTCCCCTTATCAATATCCATGGATGGCAAATGCCAAATAAAATTACATATATGTCAGCAATGCACAGAGTGGAATATGCCCCCTCCAGCAATATCATGGATGCCATATGCCAAATGGTATTATAAATATGTCAGTAACTCACAGGTACTAAATACAATTGCCATATCTTACCGTGATTAAGATTCAAGTGGCTCTCAGTCATCTAGTATTTGAAGTTTGGCCTGGAAACTTGTGGGAACAGATAACCTCCCCCTGCTAACTCATTTGATATGGGTAATATAAAAAAAATATTCAGTTCTCTTCTGTCATTTAATAAAAAATTATTCCCATGGACATTAAACAATAAACACAAAGCAGTAAACAGATGGACTCCAAGTGAGGAAAAGGGAAATAACTTGAAAGTATTCAAGCAGGAACAGGCATTCATCCTGCCAGAAAATATGTACTGTACCTCATAAATGATCATCTGAAGATGTAGAAAAAAAATGTATTTTATTAGTCCTCTTTTCAAACGGCTTACAAAAAATGAACATTAATATAGATAGAGCACAGAGTGATTCATGAGCATAGCGTCTGTGGAATGGATTGTCCACTTACATAACAGGAGCAGTCTGAAGTGTGGAAAATGTCCCCTCAAGCAATATCCATGGATGGCAAATGCCAAATAAAATTACATATATGTCAGTAATGCACAGAGTGGAATATGCCCCCTCCAGCAATATCATGGATGCCATATGCTAAATGGAATTATAAATATGTCAGTAACTCACAGGTACTAAATACAATTGCCATCTCTTACCATGATTAAGATTCAAGTGGCTCTCAGTCATATAGTATTTGAAGTATGGCCTGGAAACTTGTGGGAACAGATAACCTCCCCCTGCTAACTCATTTGATATGGGCAATATAAAAAAAATATTCAGTTCTCTTCTGTCATTTAAGAAATGAAAGTGTCAATGACACTGTAGCTCAACTTGTCAAGACAAAGACATGTACATGTATAGTATGTGACACAGCAATGACAAACATCTAGGTAATGACCTGATAACAAAGGTACATATAAAGTATTGTAACGGTCTGTACATAAATACTGACCGTTGCCTGTAACAAATGTATAGGTAAAGTATTGTAAAGGTGGGTGACAGTCAGATGCTAAACTAGAAAAAAATCTTTGAGTCCCAGAGTTGGTCTGACTGAACCCCCAAATATTTGTTCTCATAGTGATAACAAAGGCACCCCAAAACACACTCGTTCATGTCCGACGGTGAAAACAAAGGTACCCAAGAAGTTTTGTGATGATCAGTTCATAAATACGAGCTGTATAGAACTTGTGACAAAAAACTGATTGGACCTAATTTCGATACAAAATGGCCATTGGCAGCTAGCCATCTTGAATTTTGGATCGTACCCAGAAACACTCATTCTCGTCCCAAGGTGATAACAAAGGTACCCAACAAGTTTTGTGAAGATCGGTTCATAAATACAGCCTCTACCCTGAGCCATATTGACATGTGTGCTTACATTGTGTAAGAAGCACTGAATAAATCAAAGTTCATCTAATTTGCATAATTTCTGCATGAAAAAAAACCCCTTACAATATGTGATGTATTCCATGCTACTAAACATTCATACAAAAATTTATTCAAATCAGAATTTTCATACAGAAGTTCTGTACAAAAGACTGATTGCAATAATTTTGGTACAAAATGGCTGCTGGTGGCCATCTTGAATTTCGGATCACACCCAAAAACACTCACTCTCATCCCACGGTGATAACAAAGGTACCCAAGAAGTTTCGTAAAGATTGGTTCATAAATATGGCCTCTAGTCTGAGCCGTATAGAAGTTGTGTACAAAAAGCTGATTAGACCTAATTTCGGTACAAAATGGCCACTGGCAGCCATCTTGAATTTTAGACCGCACCCAGAAACACTCGCTCTCGTCCCAAGGTGATAATAAAGGTACCCAAGACATTTCGTGAAGATCAGTTCATATATACAGACTCTAGTCTGAGCCGTATTGACATGTGTACTTACTGTGTGTAAGTCGCACTGAAAAAATCAAAGTTCATCTAATTTGCATAATTTCTGCACGAGAAAAAAACCTGTATTATATGTGATGTATCCCATGGTACTAAACATTCACACAAA
Organism: Pictodentalium vernedei; assembly: GCA_031216915.1. Taxonomy (NCBI): domain Eukaryota; kingdom Metazoa; phylum Mollusca; class Scaphopoda; order Dentaliida; family Dentaliidae; genus Pictodentalium; species Pictodentalium vernedei. Next base: position 219,538,000 of record CM062292.1, read on the forward strand.
AAATTATTCAAATCAGCGCTTTCATATGGAAGTTCTGTGCAAAAATCTGATTGCACCTAATTTTGTACAAAATGGCTGCCATCGGCCATCTTGAATTTCGGACCGGACCCCCAAACACTCGTTCTCGTCCCACGGTGATACCAAAGGTACCCAAGAAGTTTCGTAAAGATCGGTTCATAAATACGGCCTTCAGCCCGAGCCGTATTGGCATTTGCACTTACAGTGCTGAAAGTAACACCAAAAAACATCAAAATTATTCTAATTTGCACAATTTACGCACGAGAAAAAAACCCGTATTATATGTGATGTATCCCATGATACTAAACATTCATACAAAAAATTATTCAAATCAGAGCTTTCATATGGAAGTTCTGTACAAAAAACAGATTTCTGCATTGTCAGTACAAAATGGTGGCTGGTAGCCATCTTGAATTTCGGACCGCGCCCAAAAACACTCGTTCTCGTCACACGGCCATAACAAAGGTACCCAAGAAGTTTCGTAAAGATCGGTTCATAAATACGGCCTCTAGCCCGAGCCGTATCCAATTGTTGACGTACGGACAGATGGACAGACAGACGACGGGCCATGAGAAAAGCTCAAATTTGGCTTCGCCAAAGTTGAGCTAAAAATGAAAAAAATTATAGTAATTTATATATTTTTTATACTTACCAATGGCCCAGACTAGCTGGTGCTAACCCAAAAATATCTAGGGCCAAACACAAATTTTGCCCCCCAATCCCCCAAATTTGCATGTAAAACCGAAAATTTGGCCCTCCATACATTTTACCCTCCGCGCATGCACAGATGCCAGGAAGTCACCGAATCTGGTGCCAACTTCATTCTTTGTAACAAGATTGTAATATAATAATTCAGCACGGAGGTATAAGTGCCCAGTACTGCCCACTCATGGGAGGGCCATTCCCATCTGGGCCATTGGTAAGTATAAAAAGTATATAAATTACTATAAATTTTTTCATATTTTTATACTGTATACCAATGGCCCAGACTAGCTGAATCGTAAAGAGGTGGAGGGCCAAGAACTTCCAAAATAGTAGATCAACATTGATCAAATCCTTCAATCCATGATGAAGAAAATTAGAATTTACATGTATGCCTCTTTATACCATAATAGAAAAGACATATCCTAATATGGATCCCAATTATGTAAATCCTAAATCCAAGCATGAAATCATGTTAATTAGGATGTAACAAATAAACAATTTTTAAGACTAGTCTGGACTAAGCCCTAAAAATTAGAATGGCATATTGAGAATGAGAGAAAATTGCCCAAAAACCTACGCCAAATAATAATACTGCAGCTGATCTCCGAATATAGTAGGGACAAAACAGCTTCCTTAATAGTTACAAACCCGATAAGACAGAGAAGTGGACAAAATGACCACCCCAGCCCCTTTTTTGAACCTATCTTCAAAAGAAAGAGAGGAGAGCTCTGGAATCAATAAGCAGAACCCGGTCATCTAAAAACCACTAAATGGCTATGCCGTAACCTATGAACTCAAATAGAGGCCATTATGATGATAAAATAAGTGCCTGTATATTAGAAATCAGTAAATAAACACCGGAAACAAATGCAACAGAACTGCATATATGCCTATGAGGGCGCCATCCAACACGACCCAAACGTAAAGTATGTATGTATTAAAATATATATACATGACATGTGAGTGTGTGTGGGTGTGGGTGGGGTGGGGGGGGGGGGGATTCGAATATATGCCGCAACCTCCTCACCCACATTACTTAATCATTGCTGGTCCGGACAGCAATAATACAGTGACCACAAAGCTCTTTCACATCTGACATACTCCGTAATGCCACTGAGAGCAGAGAATGACGTGAAGAACAAAACTTCCCTTAAAGAAGAAAACCCTCTTGTGGGGAAGCTTCTGGCGAATGTTAATAACAGACCCCATAGCCTCAATGAAATCAATAGAAACAAATGAATTGAAGGATACACATATCCTATCATTCATTCCGTCAAATGTATGCGCTCAAATGCCTAATACTAGCAACACAAATAATGGAAACTATTATTCTCGTGCGCCGTAAACTTAACTATCCTGAAGTGATCCCATATAAGATCACGTAATAGCCATACAGTTAGAACAAGTGTTTGACCACCAAGGTGGTATTAGTCCCCTATGGTGCTTTTGTGACATAAGGTGTTTTTGTCACAGAAGACACTAGAGTACATAAGCATCTTGGATTTTGAAAAAAAATATTGAGCGTGCATAATCCCCTCACAACCCTTTATCCATGTACCATATATGAAAGGCGTAGCTTGAACCATGTTGGAAGGAGGGGTGGTAACATAAAATGGAGAAAAAAGCTTAAAAAACACAACAAAAATGGCCGCCATTCTGCCATCTTGGATTTAGAAAAATAAATATTGACTGTGCATCATCCTCTCAGAACCATTTATCCCTGTACCAAATATGAAAGGTGTAGCTTGAAGCATGTTAGAGAGAGAGGTGGTGACATAAAAACAGACAGACAGACAGACGGGTAGACAGGCAGATGTTAGATTTTGAAAAAAAAATATTGAGCGTGCATAATTCCCTCACAACTCCTTTATCCATGTACCATATATGAAAAGTGTAGCTTGAACCATGTTGGAGGGAGCAGTGGTAACATAAAATAGAGAAAAAAGCTTAAAAAACACAACAGAAATGATTGCCATGGCGCCAGCTTGAATTTCGAAAAAAAAATATTGAACGTGCAACATCCCATTACAACCCTCTATCCATGTGCCAAATATAAAAAGTTGTTGGAGTGAGGGGTGGTAACATAAAATAGAGAAAAAGCTTAAAAAAACACAACAAAAATGGCCGCCATGCCGCCATCTTGGATTTTGAAGAAAAAATATTGAACATGCATCATTCCCTCCAAACCCTCTATCCATGTGCCAAATATGCAAAGTGTAGCTTGATCTATGTTGGTGGGAGGGGTGGTAACATGAAAATAGAGAAAAAAAGCTTAAAAAACACAACAAAAATGGCCGCCATTCCGCCATCTTGGATTTTGAAAAAAAAGATTTTGAGCGTGCATCATCCCCTCCCAAACCTCTATCCATGTGCCAAATATGCAAAGTGTAGCTTGAACCATGTTGGTGGGAGGGGTGGTAACATGAAAATAGAGAAAAAAAGTCTAAAAAACACAACAAAAATGGCCGTCTTGGATTTTGAAAAAAAAATTTTGAGCGTGCATCATTCCCTCAGAACCATTTATCCAAGTACCAAATATAAAAGGTGTAGCTTAAAGCATGTTAGAGGGAGAGGTGGTAACATAAAAAACAGACAGACAGATGGACGGACGGATGGACAGATAGATGGAGTGCAATCCTATAGTCCCCTTACGATTGCCATAGGGGACTAATAAGCGCAAGATGCAGCCAGCGCTTTACTTTATGCGCTGAAATCTTAAACACTGACTGCTGATTGGAAGATAAAATAACCAAAGCAGTAAGAATAGCTGACTTATTTAACAATAGAAGGAACATAAACGTCCCTTCTATTGGAAAATAATGACAAAATAAGCGTTCTTCTTCCAATAAACTCTGATCTGCATCTACAAATACATGAACGGAAATAATTCAATGATGTAACATAAACAATGAGACATCATTTCTGAATATGTGATTTCCAAAAGCCGAGGGTCCTAAGATCCCTGCATAGAGATACCCTCAGACTCAGAATTGTAATGCAATATATGAACTCACGCCGAAATAATTGAGAAAAACCGTTAATATACGCCTAAACTTGACCATATGTTAAAAGATTCTCTAAAACAAAACAGGTCTAGAGCCAAAAATGTCTACCTCTCCAGTTGATAACTGGAGTGGACATGTGTGTAAGCGTCCCATCAAAATAACATTCAAAGCCGCTCCACACAACCCCATCCAGCGCATAAAAACTTTCACTGTTAATGCGTCAGATAACAGATAAAAGTGGGCCAAACAGCTGGCTAATTCACTCTGTGAAACAACAGATGAACCAGTTATATGAAAATGAATTGCGGGATACGTGTATCCTATCATTAATCCCATGAGACATTATCTAGTTCACAATACAAGTGATCTAAAGAACTATACTCGCTACAATTGCCGAACGCTTGCTTTTCGACTGAAGATAATCATAAATAAACTAATTATCCAGTTCCAGTCAAAATCGGTCAGACCGAGCTCTAAAGAGCCTCAAGCCACCAGCTCAGGGGGTGTCTGATCAGTGACTGAAACAGACGAAAAACCCCTATCCAAGTGGCTGTGTAGACAATCCTAAAGAAATATATAGGATAGACACCTATACCTTCGCTATGAGCCCTTGTAGGAGAACTGAGTCTAGGACAACCTTTCCTACTCTTTCTGTTGGTGTGGTATTGATGCTTTCTTGTAGCTTAATCCTACAATAATGAAAGCTAACCATCAAAGACTTAGGTATACCTATACCTTCGCTATGAGTCCTTATATACGATCTGAGTCTAGGACAACCTCTCCTACTCTTTCTGCTGGTGTTCGTCAATTAAACCCCAACTTAAAGAGTCGATCAAAGACTAGAGTTTGGAAAACTAAAGTGACCTGTAGCAAGTTTTCCACCTAGTCAAATGTTAAAGATGAAGACACAAGGCTTCGTCACATCAGAATAACTCCCACTTAACATTAGTTAAAACAGAGAGATATAAAATAGGTCTGGAAAGAATTTTTAAAAAGTATAAACGACCACAAAATTCCTTTCCATATAGACATTGCATCACAGTACTTAAAATTGAAGTACATAAGACCATGAGACTAAATTCGCTCTGAAAAAGAAAATATCTTCTCAATTGTGTCCGAGCGAACAGCTAAATGATGAAGGTAAGGCTACAACTAAGATCTTAGCCTGCTCATTCAATGCAGAGAAACTCTTAACACATCTTCCCCTGTTGTTTTTAAAAGTATGTGAACAAACACAAACGATTAAAAATACAGAGAAAGAAGATAAGAAACCGAATTACTTTTTCCCGCAGGAAGTTAAATATGGTGTCGTCTACAGAATCGAAGACCTGTGACACCCGTGTAGACTTAACCGGAAAGAGATCTCATTACCCTGCTCTTTATCCAGATGAAGTCAGCGTCAAACTACTACTCTAGTGGTTTCTCATAATTGCTCGCAGCATTGTGATTCACTGGGACAAGTTCAAGGAAATGATAATATATAGTATCTATATCATCCAAGAGTTGTTCCGGAAGGGAAAGTTATCCTTTCCATCATTCGTCTAAATCAGTTAGAATCACAGTCACCAGCATCTGAACAGGCAGGTGACTGGACCGATTAAGCACCATTCAACAGCTCAAGTTTTGAGACTGACGTTGAGTGCTTCTGCCTTAGCAGGAATACTGTGATTAGCTGCGCAATTGCGACAGCAAGTCCGTTACGGTGGCCTGAGGAGCAGCGGTCATGAATAGCCTGTCCGCCGGCTGCTCCTAGAACAGGGTGTCCAAGATAGCTATTACTGCGGACGACCCGATGAATGAAGCCTCATCTCCTTGGCTACTAGATGGTGCAACTTTCTTCACAAAAGATGGACCTTTTGATGATGCAGACAATGCAGAAATCCTGAGTTACTTAGCCAAGGTGCGGTCGGGAGTGCTTGGTAGATGCTAAAGAAGCAAAACTGTAGCCGTCCCTGGCTAAGAATTGAACTAAGCGTACCGGACAATAGCTATGTACGTAAGCTCTGACTGATGCAAGGTCCTGCCAACAACACCTGGCTCCAGATGTTGTTAAAAAAGAGAGAGGGGTCTCCCTCTTGCTCACAGTCCAGGAGGACCTAACCGATCGTACCTCAGAACTTGCCGGCTTCTTCCTTCCCTCAACACCGGGTGAGCATAATTCGATTAAACAGTGCTCGCTACACCCTTATTCTCTCTTGACCGCTACGGACATACCCGGCGTCACACCACGAGTCTACGTGATAGATCTGCCGGTTGAGCTAGCTGGAGACAAGGGACGTAAACCTCTTTTGAAGCCTGGCCCTTGACTAATATCATTGAGCACTTTTCCACAAGCTCTGAATACAATGCATACGCGGCACATCTGGAGTCACAGTCCTCGTATTCAATCTTAACCGTTTCACCGGCGTCAGGGAACTGAAACCACTCATCGCGGTTTATAGCCCTGTGTAATATAAAGATCACTTTGTCTGTTATTGTAGAGGAAACCATAAGACTAGCCGACCCATACTGCCTATTAGACGGGATGTCCTGGACAGGAGGCATGGACGTATACTCCGACTGACGCAAGTTCCTACCAACAACATCTGTCCCCAGATGATGCTGTAAGAGAGAGAGGCCTCTCTTTTGCTCGCGGTCCTGGGTGATCTGGACGAGCGTACCTCAGAACTTGCCGGTTTCCTCCTTCCGTCGTCGCTGGGTAAGCATGGTTGCATATCATGGTGTTTGCCCCACCCATATCATCTCCTAGCCCGGAGCATAAACACCCGGCATCACAGTTCTCAGAGGCCTGACTGACCACTTCACCGGTCGAGCTAGCTGGCGACAATGGACTTGTGTGGTTGTGTGTGCTTTTTGAACATAGAGGAAGCTATAAGACTAGCCAACCCCGGCAGTCTTTGGAAGGAGAGTCCCGGACAGGAAGGAATGGACGTAAGCTCTAACTGACACAAGTTCCTACCAACAACCTCTGACCCCAGATGTTGTTATAAGAGAGAGGGACCTCTCTCTTGCTTGCGGTCACGGAAGACCTGGACGAGCATACCTTAGAACTTGTCAACTTCCTCCTTCCCGTGCTTCCTCCTTTCCGTCGTCGCAGGGTGAGCCTGTTTGTATTTTTATAGTGCTCGCTACACCCTTATTCCTCTTCTTGACCGCTACTGACATACCCGGCATCACAATCACACGAACCCATATTTTATGTCGTGATAGATCTGCCGGTTGAGCTAGCTGAAAACAAGGGATGTAAACCTCTTTTGAAGCCTAGCCCTTGTCTAATATCATTGAGCACTTTTCAGCTACCTCTTATAGTATAATGCGACAATGGAAGCACACTCTCTGACGGCGTCACGAAACCACACCATGTTCTTGTTCCTCTGTAAATAGAAACTAAAAAACTATAGTGTCATTTTGACGAGAGGACCAGCAGTGTCCCCTCGCCGCGATAGGACCGATAGTGTCCACTCGCCTAACACAAACCATGACACCCGTCATCCAGATTATCAAATCTGACACATGAGTAGAATTAGTGGTAGTACATCAACTAAACTCATTACAACGACCATGTAAATAGAGGAAAGGCTTCCTCTATTTGCCCTAGTATTAGATAAATATTATTACCTAAATTCTAATATATGTCATTGTATCACCACCAAATCCACATATAATATAAGATAACATTAAAATATAATCGATGAAATAAATATAACCAAAAGAAAAACTCTTTCAAAAATAAAATAAAAATTTGTGAAAAATTTTTTCTTACATAAGATTCCAAGTTCCCAAAGGGAACGATGAGTCCCAAAAAGCCTAAGTGTGGACAAAATTATAAAAATCTGCTGTAAAATTACTACCACATTTTCAGAATATTTAATGTTACTTACAACTGTCGTTCCTAAACAAAAATAAAAATAGGAAACTATCTAGAGCATTGTAAATGTAAACAAAAAACTGGAATCAAGACCCCAGGCAACACGGCCCGAAGTCAGTGACAGAAACAAGACTATCTGATGTAAAGCAGGATCTTCCTCAGAAGAAAAAACAATACACTGGATGTATGATACATGACCAAAATGCCCAAACACCCAAAGGGTGAGGACGTAACCCTGGGGATGAACAGAATAATCTTCTGTATAATACGTTAAACTCCCAAGAAATTTTATAAAAAAATTTCATTAAAACAAGCCAAAAAGCTTGGGAGCTTAACTGGGGTGATCAAGAGAAGGTAGGGAAGGAATACTAAATAAACAGTGGATAGATCATAATCAATCAGTGATAACGTCAGGCTCAAGTCCCGAAATTAGGGAACATGAACTAATTTTTATAAATATTATAAAATTACAGCCCTGAACGTTTCAAACCACCGTTTCTTCCTTCCTTCATCCAGTTCTGTCCTTGGATCCACCAATATAACCATAGATTTGTGTCTGGCATCATTATTATTTGAGATTTAAAAAGCACAAATGTCAGTTGTTGTTATCTGACAAGGGCCAAACAAAGACTTGATAACATGTCCCCCCCCCCCCCTCCACTCCCCGCTTCCCCAATCTAATTTGATTCCTGAGTATCAGGCTCATGCACTATGTACTTCAGGCAGCTGGTGAACTTGTTTGGATGTATTTACAGTCCTCTCAAGGCCTTGATGTACTTCTTAATTGGTAGATTTTTCAACTGAGAAATGGAATTTGGAAGGAGCTGGTTGTCCTGATATGGTAGGTTGGAAAGAAATGATTAACAGTTTTAACAAAAGGTTGGAGAGTGATTTTTTGTAAATAGTACTAGGAATATGTAGTCATTATGCTAGGTAAAGGGGTTAATAAAAAAAAAAAATTCAAGGATGAAAAGTAGAATTTTGGAGTACTTAGACTAGAGCCAGCAATGACACATCTAATCAAGTTTGTAAGATGTCATAAAGTGGAGATGTCACTTTGTGATGATAAATAACAGTTTCTGACAAATAAAATGTATCGACAGATTTCAGATTGGGCAAACGGATGTCTAATTTTGGATTGGGCAACCACATCTCTGTTCTGCCAATTTAGATTAGTTATCACAAATTCAGTTTAAAATCATATGTTTTAGCCAAAATGCCAATAATTTTTCTTCAATTTGCAAAATTTTACCAACTGAAAAGTTCTCAAAATATCTTCGACAAGCCCAGGCAAGCCAAAAAATTTCTGACGCAAAGGTCAGGGAGATGCATCCCCTCTAGCCTCCCCCCAATACACACACCCTCTACCTGTATCTATGCTATTGCACATACTGAACATAGGGATTTGGGAAGTTACAGTAAAAACAAAACATCTGTGAATGGAGAGATGGAAAAAATGCACTAAAACCAGTGTTGCTTACTTGTGACTCCATTGGCAGGGGTGTGAAAGGCAAAACCTAAAATGTTTAAATGCAGATATATCCAAGTTATCACAATTACTTACATGAACAGTGCTGTCACAAGTAGCTGCCAGTCTCATGCTACCAACATATGCCACAGACAATACAGATTTCTTGTGAAAAGGATATGTCCACTGGCAGGGGCACCTAAAACATAAAAAATATTTAATGAATACTAGTAAGTTGTAATCAGATTTTAAGAATTCTTGTGCTAAGTGAGAACAAGTGACTGTACAATAATCAAGTATTAACCCTTACAGGGTTGGAGATTTTTATACATTTTACTCCACTTTTATGGTGTACATCCTGTGGCTTTGCAGCTGTTTCTGGCCAAGTTTTGGCTGCCTATATTGGCAGCCAAGACTTGCTCAGAAACAACTGCCAAGGTACTTAGAATGTAACTTGAAATTTATCCAAAGACGGCATATTGGGGCACCTGTTTTGTTGCAGTTAAAAAGTTATAAAAGTGAGAATTAGACCTTAACGGTTAACCTGTGAGCACAATGATGCTAAATTTCGCAATAAATTTTTTAATAAATTTCAAATAAGAACATCAAACAGTTAACAATGAGTCATATAGAAACCAATTGCTAAATTTTGTTTTGGTTCATCTAAAAACCAGTTGATATTTTTACACTGTAAACCAATGGCCCAGACAAGCTGGTGCTTAACTCAAAGTTATTAACGGCCAAACACAAATTTTTAACCCCCCCAATCCCCCAAATTTGCTTGCAAAACCGAAAGTTAAATGTCCTATCTGGCCGTCCATATATTTACTCTCTGCGCATGCGCAGACATCAGGAAGTGACCAGAATTGGCGCAACATCATTCTTTGTTTGGCCCTAAAGTCATCAACAATGAAATGACATCTGTGCTTTAAAATCTCTTTTTTTTGAGGATGTCAGACACAAATCAATGCAAGAATTGGTGGATACAAGGCTGTTATTGGATGAAGGAAGTGTTCAACGGTGGTTTTGGACGTTCAGGGCTGTAACTTTATAATAATTATAAAATTATTTTATGTTTCCCAATTTCAGGACATATGCTTGACGTCATCATTTTTAAAAATGATTATTCCACTGTTTGTTAAGTATTCCTACCCTATCCTTCCTTGAACCCTTCCTGTTAAACTCTTGAGCTTTTGGGCTATTTTTTATTGAAATTTTTTATTAAATTTCTTGGGAATTTAACATTTATTACAGAATATTATTCTGTTTCTTCCCCAGGGTTACGTCCTCACTCTAGGGGTGTTAGGCCGTTTAGTCTTGCATTTTCCATCCGATGTATCATTTTTTCTTCGTATGAAGATCTAGCTTTGCATCTGATTGCATTTCAATTGGTTCTGACTTTGGGCCTTTTTGTGTGCCTGATGTCTTGTTTACATTGACATTGTTTACATTATCAACGTCCTCATATATAGGTAGTTTTTTTATATCCTATTACTGTAGTATACTGTAGGATACATGGATTGTTATTCCGGTAGTGTAGGTCAAAAAAGTTAAAAAATTTATAGTAATTTATATATTTTTTATACTTACCAATGACCCAGACATAGCTGGTGCTAACTCTTAAAATATAGGGCCAAACACAAATTTTGCCCCCCAATCCCCAAAATTTGCATCTAAAACTAAAGAAAACATGTCCTGAAAGGCCCTCCACACTTCGCCCCTACTGCGCATGCGCAGTGTCAAGGACGTTCCGAAATTGGCGCCATTTATCATTCTAATAACCAGTGCCTGGTAAGCGCTATGTACTCAGCGGGGAGGCAAGAGTTCCCAACTCCTGGGAGGGCCATCCCCGTCTGGGTCATTGGTAAGTATAAAAAATATATAAATTACTATAAATTTTTTAACATTTTTATACTGTACCAATGACCCAGACATAGCTGAATAGTAAAAAGGCTGGAGGGCCAAGGACATAGAGCAAAATGGAATACGCTCAATAAAATAAAATAGAGTCATCCCCTGTAGGGAAAAGAAGTAATAGGCCTTACATGTATCTTTCTTATTTATGATAAATTAGAAAGATAAAACACCTTCCAAAAATTGAGCTTCATACATCCATGTACTCTATTAATATCCAATAATCCTTATACTAATAATTTTTAAAGTAAGCCAATAATAAAGTAAGTCTAGAGAATAGAGACTCTTATACTCTTAAAAGTGTGTGAGAATTGCATAATCATGTCCGTTGACATATGCAATATTCAAAAGCTATACTTTAAAAACTAAGACTTGAATGAATTTTATAAACTTAAACTTCTCACTAAACAACCATCCCAATAACAGCTCAGAATTACTAACTCCGGAGGAGGTATCCCCTTGTTTTCATAGTAAAAACAGGTGACCCAAGGGAACACCCTCCCCCCCCCCCCTTTTTCTTGCCCTGGGTCAAATAGCCCAGAGCGAAGAGGGCAGCCGAACGGAGACACTGCCGAAACAGACAGCCTACCTAGCTATAGTAGCAACTGTTAAGTGAATGACATTCTGAGCAGTAGATAATAGACCTAACAATAGAGGCCTCCAGAAATGGACTCGATATTTCTGAGATAAAATTCATGAATGGATGGCTGAGCGCAATGAGCAGCCTTCAAAAATCTATAATAGCAACACTATTAATGTAAGCCCAAGAAGTAGAAGAACTCTTACTTCATGAGCCGAAATCTTAAGCACAACTGCTAAGCCAATGATATACCATAAGCAGTACGCTAGTTAATAGAATCCATTAACAATAAAATGGAGCGTAACGTCCTTCTACTAGACATCAAAGACAGAAGAAGCTTATGCCCTTGTAATAAACAGATATCTGTTTATAAATACATAAACTGTACCCGGAAAGAGTAAAGGCCTATGCCCATACGAAGACGGAAGGACCTTAAAATAATAGGTTCCGGATAATAGGAGCCTAACTCTTATGCAACAATCCAACCTAAATAGTAACGGAAGTATTGATTCCGAAACTATGAAAGTGAAAATCATCCATCGATAGTGCATGAAACTCACTGACTCTACAGTAAAAGAGAAATCAACAGAATTACTGTCTAAAAGGTCAGAATTTGAAAACTACTGTTTCCAGAGGCTCAAATGATTACTTAGCTAAATAAGAACCTGAAGTTAAAATCCGTATAGGAATTTAATCTAAAGATTCTAAGTCTATTTATCAAAAAGTTACTAACTGACTTAGATAAAGAGACAAAAGACTCAATTATAAACTATCATAGAGTGCATAGGTATGAGGTAACATAAACCTATAACCTAAATAATAACAGGCTGCAGTAGATCTTGTCAAACAAGTATACTAAAAAGTTGCAATGAGTAGTATGGAGGGATCAACCATATGAACATAATGATCCCTACACCACGACGGAAGAGCCTCCACTTTAGTCGCATAGAAAAGCGAAGAAGAGGATCTCCTATAGTAAGAAATCGCGTCCAAAGCTCGTCCAGTACAGTGCTTACAATGCAATACGGACCACACAACGGAATACATGAAGGTTGCGACCTTGCTGGTTGTGATAAAGATGACACGATTTACCCAGTGAAAAAAGATCCTCACATAGAGGAAGATTTCACGTTAAGATCCACAGTAGACAAGAGAGTAAATTACTCATGATCTCTGAAGATAGAGATGCTATCAACAGAAATGTATTGTGGTTGTTTATCTTAGCAATACCTGCTAAAACAACAGCGCCGGAGGATACGCGTATCCTATCATTCCGTCCTATAGATCGATAGAGCGTTAACAGTATTAGCTCAGAGATCTGGACAAGCCAACACATACGTCTGCAAATGATTAGCAAGCTGTGTCATAAATAAAACATCATTGGGCGCTCCCATAGATAGCAAATCTGATTGAATACTTGTTTGTTGAGAGTCCATTCTGACAGCAACAAGCGACCCGTAAGAGAACGGGAGTGCGTTAAAACAATCAGACGACCCAGAATATGACGGATCAAAACTGAACTTGGTGTACTATAACCAACAGACGGATTCTTTCCATTAAATTGAATAACGGAAACGAAAGAGTGCCTCCCTGGTTCCGGAGATACGCCACTACTGTCGAATTAAAGGACAGGAATTTGGGCATGCGTTTCTGAATAATGTTCATGCAATGACATAAAGCAAGCCTAAAAAACATTATTCCGCGGAAGTTAAACTGATAGCTAAAAGACTGCGGAACCCAAAGACCCTGGCACTTCGAATCCGTAGGGATCAGTATATATCCCAATCCGTTTGACTGGAAACCGTCATAACAGCCACACTCGGGTCCGGCAACTGCGGCGGCACTCTCTGAGTCAACCACCGAATGTTTGCCCCAGTCTGAATCTCTTGTAACACTAGATAGACAAGAGAATGTATAAATCAAGCAATTCATGGATTGCCGGAAAGTTGCCGTCGAAGAGAAGCTCCTCCGAGAACGAAGCGACTCTGAGAGAGTTCTTAACCTACTATCCACGCGTGGATGAAGCTAGGGCTGCATCACGTCTAACCAACTCCAATCAGCCACTGAAGGGCGGAGTTATACGTGAACAAACTACTGCCCTCAAAAGAAATTACATTGAGAATAATATCCCGTAAATCTTTTCTTGAAGACGTAATGATAACGCCTCAGTAAGGCGGATTACGTATAATAAAGCGTCTAAGTTAAGTCTACTATACATAATGTCGTTCCCAACATTGAAATTGGAAAAGACATAAACGGCGAAAAAGAATATATGCAGTCTTTAATCACACCGTCTAGACGCATATGAACTCTCGGTATGCCCTGCTCTGCCAAAATAAACTATATGTAAAAAAGATAAAATGGCAGAAATGAGCCACGCGGACAAGAAACTAAACTATCATGCTTAGTAGCAGGCTTGTATATATATATAAATATATAGCGTCGAAAAATAAAACACATGTTGTAATGACAATATTGGACTGCGTCGGTAAGTCAGGGACAAAGTCCCTGTACCGATCGAAAAATCCGAGTCCAATGACGCTATAAGTCTCTTATCCAAGATCGCAGCAATGAAGTCCGAAAAATAATCACTGGAAGAAATGCCAGAAGATATGAAAGGCATCTTCCGATACTACTAAAGGGAAAACTCGAAATCTTTCGAATCCCTTTCGCCATCCTGTCGGACCCTATAAAGCGTTCGGTCGTCCGTAGCTTGATGCAACCGCGGACCGCACCGACCCAGCACCGTCGGATAATTCCTGATTCGACCGAGAAACCGTCAATTGCTGGGATGCTGCGAAACAACTGTGCTAACTCGGATAGCACGTCCGTCAGTGAGGCCTGAGGAGCAGCGGTCTTACGATGCATTGCCGCAGGAAGCTCCGAGATCGTTACCCCGTGCATACTTCCAAAATGCGAGCGAACGGAGTGTATAGGCCTCGTGTCCCTTGGCTACCGGATGGCGCGACCTATTCGCTGTGGAATCACTGAATGCCGAAACTGATCGGATACTCGAGGTCACGTAGCCAATGTGCGGTCGTGTGCCCTGCTGTGAGGATGAGGAAGCATTAAAGACAGTCTCTCGGACTGTCAATATAACGGAGCGTCCCGAGCAACGGACATATGCTCCGAATGTAAAATGTCTGAACCACAACATGCGGTCCCCTATGTTGTTGGCTTCCTCCGATCTGTCCTCAATCTGCAGTCACTGGGTGAGTACTAAAGTAATTAAAGTGCTCGCATCACCCAAATCTCCTTCCTAGACCGCAACGGACGAACCCGGCAGCCGAACCATTCGATGAATGTACGCTACACCGGGTGAGCTAGCGAATGTCACTCCGTAAGCGATAGACATATTCCATGAGCACTTATTGCCGCTAACTCCTCATTAACTATGACGACAGAGGCACACTTTTGAAAGACATCTCCATAACTCTTCGAACAAGAAACCAGAAATGCTTGGATAGCAAGCATAAAATAATAATATATATAGCGTCGTTCAATAATTCGAAAGTTTGTGTGACATTATTGGACTATGTCGGAACTGAGGGACGATGTCCCTGAACCGAACCAAAAAATTTCTAAGTCCACCGACGCTATCAGTTTCTTATCCGGCATCGCAGCATATGTTGTTCCGAAAGGGAAAGCTTGAAATCCACCGAATCCCTTTCGGTATCCCGTCGGACCGGATGAAACTTTCGGACGTCCGTACCCGCTTCCGCGGAGCGTCCCGACCCAGCATCGTCGGATAAAATATATGCGACAGATTCAGTTGATGCTGGGATGCTGCGATAAACTGTGCTATTAAGTAAAGCACGTCCGTTCCCGAGGCCTGTGCAATAGCGGACTTACGATGCATTGCCGCTGGAAGCTCCGTGTACGTTGACTCCCGCACACTTCCTATGCGAACGTCCGGAGTCTGCAGGCCTCGAGTCCCCGGCTACCGACCCAGCGCTGTCGGATAATTCTCGATCCGACACCGTTTCTGTCGGCTGCTGGGATGCTGCGATAAGCTGCTATGTGCACAAGAATGTCCGGCGTCGAGACCTGCGGAGGCGCAGTCTATCGCTGCTTCGCCAAGGGCAGCTCCGCATCAGATGGCTCCCGCATACTTTTCCTATGCGAACGTCCGGAGTCCATCGGTCTCGAATCCCTGGCTGCCGGATGGTGTGACCTGGTCGCCGAAGAATCCTTGATCGGCGAAGCTGGTAATATATCGGCGGTCACGCAGCCAAGGTGCGATCGTGTGCGCTGACGAGAAGAGGAAGCCTTAGCAGTCTCAGCGGACTGCCTATACAACGGAGCGTCCCGAGCGACGGACGTATGCTCCGCTAACGACACATTTGTACCACAACATCTGGGGCCAGATGTTGTTGAACGAGAGAGGGGCCTCTCTCGCTTGCCGTCCGGATGGACCGGAACGAGCTATGAACCGGACTAAAAGGCTTCCTCCGTTCTCCCTCCGATCCGCCGTCACTGGGTGTGCATTAAGTTAATTTTATAGTGCTCGCATCACCCCAAAATTCCTTCTAGACCGCAACGGACGAACCCGGCTGCCGAACCATTCGGTGAATGGACGCTACACCGGGCGAGCTAGCGGACGTCAAAGGCCGTCGAACCTACTAGGGTCCTCTTAGGCAATTGGCGTATTACATGAGCACTTTTCCGCTAGCCCTTCATTAATTGTGACGACGGAGGCACACTGTTGGAAGACATCACAGATACATCACCCTAATCTTGATCGTCTGAAATAGAAATTGATAAAGTAGAGTGACCCTGCGGGGAAAGGACCGGAGTGTCCAAATCCCCAACAACATACCGTGACATACGCTTCCCATATTGTCATCGAAATCATACGATACAGAACAGGAGTTAATGCGAGTACACTGACCACATATAGAATGATAATAAGGTCAGAGGAAGACTTCCTCTTAAAACAATTGATCAATATCCTTTCAATGTGAAAAGAAAACAAATCCTGGTACTCGCACTAACCCCTGGCAATCAAAATACATAATAATAATATGATCCATTAATATAGAAAAAATAATTGAAATCAAAATATTTTGAAAAAGTATTTTTTCAGAACAGCCCAAGTTTCTGAAAAGTAACGTTGAGCCCCAATGGATCCCAAGCCTAAGTGTGGACAAAAATTTTAAAAATATTTTAAACAATTTATTCAACACTTACGAACAATAATAATGTATCTAGTTATGATTAAAATAACATAAAGATATTATTATTTAGAAATCCCCCCCTCACACAGAGGGCTGTTGTAAATGTAAACAATGAGTGTAAAAACACTAAAATAAGACTCCAGGCACCCAGGCCCGAAATCAGTTACCAAAAATACACCATCTGATGCAAAACAGAGACTTCCAGGGAAGAAACTGCAGAACATCAGATGGTAGATGCAGAACACAACGCCTAACCACCCGTAGGTGAAGACGTAAACATGGGGAAAGAACAGAATTCATTCTGTTATTCAGCTAAAACTCCCAAGAAATTTTAGTAATAATAATTACAGAAATTATGCCAAAAGCATGGGAGAATAGCAAGGGGGAACTTAAAGGACAGGGAGAGAGGAAAAACACTTGAAAAAACAGTGTAACTAAATAATCAGAATGACAACAAAATGGCTGCTGCCTTGAAAATAGGTAACTTAACATAATTTCATTAAAAAATTTTAAGTTACAGCCCTGATAATATTCTGTCACACATTCTTTTCCTCTCCTCCTTTTCTATCCTCCTTAGAATCACCATTTCACTAATATTTATGTGTCTGGCATCATTTAAACTGAGATTTAAAAGCACAAAGATCAGTCAGATGTTAACTGATGAAGGGCCAAACTTAGAATGATAAATGGCGCCAATTTCGGAACGTCCTTGACACTGCGCATGCGCAGTAGGGGCGAAGTGTGGAGGGCCTTTCAGGACATGTTTTCTTTAGTTTTAGATGCAAATTTTGGGGATTGGGGGGCAAAATTTGTGTTTGGCCCTATATTTTAAGAGTTAGCACCAGCTATGTCTGGGTCATTGGTACAGTATAAAAATATTTGGATTTTGTCCACACTTAGGCTCTTAATGGGATGCCCTTGGGCTCTTAATGTTCCTTTTGGGAACTTGGGCATTTTTTCAAAAATTTTTGTTTACAAAAAATATTTTGAATTTAATTTTGATTGCTATTATTCATGTATCTCAGTTATCGTATTTCTTCTAAATTTTCGGACACTTTTTGTTTTCCGGACACCATTTTTTCATCAAAAAATAATTTTTTTAAGCCTCGAAATTTTCGAACACCCACTCAAAGATCGTCCCGGGCTGATATGGTGGGAAAATCCCAGTGAATCATAAATCCAAAATGACAATGATTTTCTTTTCAGTTGAATATTTCATCTTTCTTTCTTTGTTTTATGTTAAAAACATGTATTGTATGCACAATATATTGTACAATCGAAATAGAATTATTAAAACAACACTATTTGCAAACTTGTTCTTTATTTATTGACAGGTAAGTATTGTTTTCCTTATCACACTGACATGTCTGACGAACTGACCAATCAAATTTTTGTTTTCAAAAAGTGTGCTTTCATTCGACTCCTTCGAGATTTGGAAAGAGAAAACCCCACAAATGTTATGGTGAACTGACCTTAAATGATGACAGTAATGAAAGGGTCCCATAAATAAATCCATATAATGCAGTATAAACCATGCACCAGCAACAGAACAGGATAATTATTGCTTCGAATAAACATATTCAGTGCACTGAACACCAACAAAATTTTCCAACATTAAAAATAGAACAAATGACAATGAGGTCAACACGTGTTGTTGCAGGGTTTCACAAAAAATTAATACATGGACCCGAACACTGTCATAGCGTATTGGGTTTCGATATTATTTTTCTCCGACATCAGCAGTGCACGTGGGGAGGGCACGCTTCCAAAAACAAAAATAGGAAATACAGGAAGAACTGTGGTGCAAATAACAGTCATTAAAATTATTATTTTGTATTCACTTTTATAAATTGTAGAATTCTGCATTGCACATAGGGGGGGGGGGGGGGGGGGGAGGGGGGGAGAGGGGTATTTCTAAATCAATAATCCAGACTTGTATGTCATTAATTCGCATTCGTTCTTCTAAACAATAGCAACTTGTTTCCACACAATGGAAGCTGTTTGCTTTTCTAGATTGCTGACGGCAAATGAAATCCAATCAACAATATCTTGTTTGGAGGCAGGCTTTATACGTTCTTCTTCTTGGTTGATAATTTTTTTGGTCCCAGACTGGATAAATTTGGTCCATTTTCTTCTAAGATCCCCCTTTACAGGCTTGTTGATGCTGACATCGAGTGGCTGTAATTTAGATGTGCAGCCCCCTGGTATTACTGCAGGAACGGCATTGCTCTTTCTTAATTCTTTCTTAACCTTATCAGTCAGATGGCCTCTAAAGCTGTCCAATATTAATAGTGATCTCTCCTTTTTGGTTCACCCACTCTTTCATCAAATGCTCGTCCATCCAACCTTTTTCTTGAGCCTTAATTATCCCGTTTTTTGGTGCTTTTAACTTAAGTTCTCTTTTACCCTTAAAAATTCCCATTGGTGGTAAGACATCGCCACTCGCAGATACAGCCAGAACCAGTGTCAGATGTCATTTTTCTGATCCTGTACTTCTGATCCTGACAGATTTCTCTCCAATCTAGCTGACTGTTTTGTTGGGGATAAGGTCGAAGTAGACTGGGGTTTCATCCATATTAATTATAAACTGGTTTTCAAACTTCAATCTTCTGCTCTTCTATCTTTGATAAATTCTCTTAAGCTGTCGATTTTCTGCTCTAAATCGTTTGGTAATCTTTGGGCTAAAGATGTCTTGGTATGGAGTGAAAAGTTGTGATGAGCCATGAATTTCTCAGCCCAGCCTGTACTGGCTTTGAAATCGCTTTCTTTGTTCTCATTCTTGACCATTTCTCTGGCATAGGCGCATAATGATTCAACTGATACAGGTAGCTGCAAATCTTGTTGGATTAATACCCATTCAGAGATTTTGTCATCCAGGTCGTCTCCATAGGTAACAGGTCTCCCACTCTTGGATAAATGACCTGTTGATATGTCTCTTCCTTCTTCATCAAAATTTAGTTTTTTCCAGTCACTGGGCGTCGATTTTGGTATTTTCAGTTTCAGGGCGGCTTGCCGTAGGCCAATCAACTTGATTACTTCAACTGCTTCCTTCTTCTCCTTCATATTATAATTTTTATAGTGCCCCCTTGCAACAGTTGGATGGTCATTGCTATCTTTAATGCAGGCCTGGCAGTCTGAAAAATTTAGGGGGACTAAAAATCGCTCTCCTGAAATGATCTAGGAGAGCCAATGGCTCTCCTAATTTTTTTTGACATGGAAGGCAGTTGGATATATCATATGAATGCAGTTAAACATAATAATAATAATAACACTTTGGCCAGCCGCTGATTTGTCGCGGTTCTCAGACGAGAAGGCCATGGTTACCCCTGTACTCCCAACTGCCTCCCTATTCCCACGCTTCTCCTCTCCTCCCAACACTCGGAGACGAACTGCTTGATGATATCCCTTGTCCCATTCTTCCCAATCTCTCCGATTAGCATATTAACCCTCTCCTTTGAGTCTCCCCCTGACCACATGTCCTTCATTCTCCCATCCCACTTCCCCATTATACTCCCAGTGAATCTCATTCTTTTAGGCTGATACTTTGGGCATTCTAGAAGAAAGTGTTCCAGGGTCTCCACCATGTCCAAGTTACACATCTGGCACTCCCTTTCACCGTCTTTCCCAATTTTACCCCTCAGCTCCAGGGATCGCGACCTCAGCTTGAACAACAGTGACCCCCCAAAGGTGCCATCAAGGTACTCTTCAAAACCTGGCTTCTCTTTATCACGCAGGCCACCCAAAGACCTCTTTGATTTGACCCCCTCTCGCCAATTACGGTTACAATCCTCCATGACCCTTTCTCTGACGATTTTTTTACCCAGACATGCTCTACTCACAAAGTTGCATTGCGTAATTTGGATAGTTGTAATACATGTTACTTCGAAAGTTACTCAATACTGTGTTGAAGTCGGCAGTCCCGACAACTCACAACTGTCACACGCCAATCATGGTTCAACTTCATCCCCTTCAAGTTCATCCTATCAGATAAATTTTGAATTTCAGTTCATTGCACCTGAGCCAGCAGTACAGTACATAAACATACGTATATGTCCGTGTATAAGTCACACTTTTTTACCTGAAATGTTATGTCAAATTCGGGAGTGCATCTTATACATGGGTACAACTTGTTTCAGAGAATTTTCAGGGCACTGACTTCTTCGGACAAACGTTGTTCCTAGCGTTTGTCAATTGTATAACAGACAGTACAATCGTGTGGTTTTGACTGAGTGCAGATTCACCAAAATTATTTTCTTTTCATTTTATTTCTGTTTAAATTCTTCAGAAAATAAATTGTCAATAAAATATTATGTGTGTTTTCTGTTACTTGTATCCATAAATAATAATAAAGAAGTATTCTATTTAGTCGTTGTTCAATCGGCCCATGTGTTTACATCAGTGTGTGTACCGGAAATCAACAGGGTTGTGGGGCCAATATGGATGAAACCATAAAAAATACAAAATCATCAAAATAACAACGAAAAAAATAAATAAAAACACATTAAATGTATGCCAGCAATACCTGGAGAGAAGTATTTATATATTCCATGAACTCCAATTCACTGATGTGTAATGTCCGGTTATAGATTACGCACACGTGCACCAGGTAAAGTTAGTTTCAATAGCACCAACAATGATTAAGTGGGACAACAATTTGAAAACAATTTTTGCTGTAACCTGCGCATTTGTTGTATTTTTATTGGTTTTTCCAGAATGTTCTTACGTTCTGGAAAAAACAACTTAATCACAACAACTGCGCAGGTTACGGTGCAAATGGTGCTCTGATTCTGAAACTATGAAGTTTCAGTCACAAACGAGCGTTGGATTTTCTTGACAGGGATGAAGACATTGGGGTGATAAACAAACAACGAAAAACAAATAAATGCGAGTATTTTTTAATAATAATTTTCCTTTATTCTTTTATCTTATTCACCACGTGGTAACTCGTGAAAACTTACCTATTTCCGTTGCATCCCAAACTGTCCCAAATTGGCAAAACGTAACTTGCAACTAATTCTTTTGACTGCATATATTTAAAAATGGGTGTGCGACTTATACATGAGCTTTAGGCAAAAGGGAGGAATTCCATGTGTGAGTTAGGGGTGCGACTTATACATGGGTGCGACTCATACATGGACATATATGGGTACCTATCTTTGTGCACCCAGGAGAGCGTAATTTCGTGCACCTTAATGGTTCTAGGCTCATGTTAAGGTGTGCGAAAAAATCGCACGCCTTGAAAACGCCAGGCCTGTTAATGGCATCAGTTTCAACCATTGAAATCTCTTTGTGGTGTTTCTTTGCTGGCTGCAGTTTTGTAGCTGTTTCATCAGAATCTGTTCTCTTTCTTTTAGCTGGATGTCCGACTGGTCTCTTTTCTGAAGGCTTGTAGGGTGTCAGTTGTACTGTTGGTCTGGCTTCTTCTGCTGTTTTGTATTTCACTAGGAATTTTTCCATCTCGAGTTCTTACGATATCAAATGCTGGTGATTGAATGCTGACTTCAGTATTTGCCCTGTATTTATGTATCAGCAGCACCACACAAAGATAATGCCATTTCTTTAAAGTTTACCGGCACACTTTCCATCAATAGTTAACAGTTTCAACTGAACAAACAATTAAGCCAATATACACACCACTCAAAAATTGATTGCGCTTCATTGCCTTTGAATGGCAACATTGGTCCGTTTTGAAAACACTGAAGCCCGCTCAGGTTTTTTATCAAACAGTAACAACACAAGCACATGGCTTAATTACTGTTCAACATAATTCGTGGAAACATCAAAACTTTTCAAGTACTGGTAGATCAAACGTAATTTATTCTCAGGGATTTAATGGGAAAGTAAATAAAAACACAACAAACAATCGGAAATTTTTAATTCATTTGGTATGTTCATTTTATTCAATTATGCTGATGATTCAAGTCACCGTATTGAACAGCTATTTTATCTTTCCCATTTCCGAGGTACCTCCCGGTAGTTCGTGCACAATAAATTTATTAACTGGTGCAGTGTGTTTTTCAAAATTTTCACCCACATTTGCTGTCCACATGTATTTTGGCCATTTTCGAAGTTTTCGGACACTGGAAAATTTAATTATTTTTTGGAGTCCAAAAATTTAGATGAAATACGGTATATATATATATATTGTTCTGGAGTTTGGAGGACTGATATCGACTTTACCTGATACACTCCTGAGGACTCGTCATTCTTGTATTCACAGGAATGACTGATGTTGGAGTCGGGTGTCGCGGTACGTTGTTGGTGGTGAGGTTCTGAGGATCAGGGCTCTCACCGCGTTTTAATTCATTCTGTCAGTTTCTATTTCAGAGGAACATGAACATGGTGATGATATTCTGACACCCATCCAAGTGTGCTGCAGCCGTCGTGCTCCGTGGAGCATATAGAGCTAGCTGGCATGCTCATTATTGCAAGAGTTAGGGCCTTTTGTTAAAGGTTTTAATCTCTTGCAAGCAGCTAGCTCGACTGGTGAAGCGGTACTCCGTCTGTGGGTCCCGTGATGCCGGATAAGTCCGTTGTGGTCTAAGAAGTGGATTGGGTAGAGCGAGCACTATAATATAAATAGCTCACCCAGCAACGATGGAAATAGGGAGGAAGTCAGCAAGTTCTTGTACTCGGCAAGGTCTGATAGACCACGAGTGGGAGATGCCCCACTCTCTAATCTAGCAACGTCTGGGGTCAGATGTTGTTTTGAGAAACTTGCATAAGCTGGAGCAAATGTCCGCCCTCCACTCGTGACGCTCTGTTTAGTCTGCAGCCGGAGTCGGCTTCAGTCAAGGCTTCCTCCACTATGTTTCACAAGACCGAAATTAAGTTTTCTGGCTGGAAACTTGCACGAAATGGAGCATATGTCTGCCTACTGCTCGGGACGCTCTAGTCTGCAGCCGGGGTCGGCTTCAGTCACGGCTTCCTCTGCTACGTTATTTAAGCAAACACGACCGCATCCTAGCTACCCGACTTTGGATATCCAGCCTGTTGCACAAAGAAGGAACCACTCTTTGCCTGTGAAGTCGGACCATCTGGTAGCTAGGGAGACGAGGCCTTGATCATCAGGACATTCGGAGAAAGGATCAGTTTTCGACACACCGTCCAGGAGCAGAATGCGGCTAAGGAACGGAAAACCGCTGCTCCTCAGGCCTCGATGACAGACTTGTTGTCGCAGATTGCACAGGTGATCGCAGCATCCCAGCAAGTGCAGATGCAGCCTCCTTAAGACTCAGAATCTGAGCTGTCGGATGGCACTGGGTCGGTCGAGTCGTCTGTTCACGCAGATGCAATGGACCGAGATTCGCAACTGATTCTCTCAGATGGTGAAAGGGATAAGGAAGAGGATTACCCTTCCCTTTTGGAACAGTACATGGTTGTGATTGCTTTCATCCATCAATACCACCCTGATTTTGTTCTGCCGAATCAAAATGCTGTGACAACATGAGAGAATCAGAATGCTGCGACGACAAGAGAGAAACTGCTGGCGTCGTTAGGTGTAGACTTTATCCGGACAAAGGAGGAAGTCCTTTCTTTTCCGGTTCAGTTTATGCAGGTGTCGCAGGCCTTCGGCCATATAGACAACACAGTATTTATCCTCTTGAGTGCGAGGAAGAAGGTGGTTTCTTATCTTCATCTTCCGTATACATACCGTTTTTTGGACCACGTTCATTTAAAAACGGTCGGGGAAGATGTTCAGAGAGTTCTGCGTTTGGATGTGCAAGCTGGGGATCTAGAGGTATCCTTACCTGTATCATTCACTATTCGCTCAGACACAACTGAGACAGCAATTTTTTTAAACAGAACGAATTTGTACGTTATGTCTTACGCAGATCACCTTACAAGAGCTATGGCGCAACGTCTCAAGGTGACAAGGTGAAAAGCTCTCTCCGGGTCGCTTCGGTTTCCGGACATTTTATTTTCGACGAAAGCTTTCAATAGTCTATGAACAGGCTACTAAGAAAGCGTCTAGTGCTCTGCTTTTGAAGTTGGCGTATCAACGACCCGCTTCAGCAGACAAGAGTAAAGGAGGGCGTTCCAGACAAAAATCATCAAAGGAAACTCCTCACGAGGGTACAAGAACCCTCTCATAATTATTCTGGAGGTCGTCAGTATAGCGACTCGGGAAAGGGGGGTAGGTCTGATCGGGACTATAGGTGAGACGCCCCTAGGCCGACGAGATGAGGTTTTTCGCGGGGAGGACATGGTTTCTTCTCCCGTAAGCCTCGCAGGTCATACAGGTGATGGTTTAGACCTCTATTGCTGGCCAGTTGGTGGAAGGTTATCAAGCTCCGCAAAAAACGGGATAACAATCTTGGAACATCAGTGGGTGAGAAGTGTAGTCTCGGACGGCTTATGGCTATCATTCCGAGTAAAAACCCCATTAACAAGTTGTCTGCGTTGGACAAATCTTCCATCAAATTCTTGCATAAGAGAGTTTCTCCTACCGGAGGTATAAGCTCTCTTATCAGAGGAAGCAATACAGGTCGTCGAGAATCAGGATTCTCAAGATTTTTATAGTCACCTGCTCCTTGTACCGAAGGAAGACAGCTCATTCCAACCGGTAATAGACTTGAGCTGGATAACAAGCTTAACATGGCTCCAAAAGTTTATTTATGGAAATCATTCAGTCGGTAAAAGCGAGTGTTCAAGTGATCGACTTTGCGGCAAGCATAGATCTAAGGGTGCGTTCTTTCATGTCCTGGTACATCTGGCATTCTAAAAGTACCTGCGGTTTGCAGTGCAAGGGAAGTGGTATCGGTTCAGAACAATATGCTTATGTCTGAATCTGGCCCCCTGGGCATTTCACTTGAATAATGAACTTGGTAATGTCTTGCTTACGAGCTCATTGTCTGTGGTAACGTCGGCTTACTTTGACAACCTTCTACAGGGATACAGCAACAGAATTATTCTTCAGAATGATGTTCAGTCTGCTTCTATTACTCCAACGTCTCGGTTTCATCATAAACGAGAAAAAGTCAGATCTAGCTCCGTACAAGTCGTCTAATCACTTGGGATTGAGCTTTGAGACGCACAACAATCTGGTTCTTCTGCCGTTACCCAGAGCGAAATTAGTCAGTTGTTATGCTCGCTTTTGTCTACAATCAGACGCATTAATAGTGAGGGAATTCATGCGACTGTTGGAGTTGAGCGGAGCGGCTGTGGATCTCATTCCGATGGGCCGTATGCGCGAATGTCCCCTCCAGATATTCTTTACTCAGAACTGTAGTATGAAGACTCTTTCGTTTGAACCAGTATTGTTTTAACGGACCTAGTAAAACAAGGGTTCAAATTGGGCAAATATTCAGTGGTTAACTCAGGGAGTTACTCTGCAACTGCCGGATCTGGCTTTCACAATTATGATGGATGTGAGTCGATGGGTTGGGGCGCGACCCCAAGTCCTGCAGTCTTGAAGTGTCAGGGTCTTTGGGACACTCGGTTTCAGGAGAAACACATAAACATCAACAAGGTGATGTCAATATAGCTAGCGCTACAACATTGGATTCACATAATACTGGACGTCCATGTTCAAATTGGGTTGTACAACTCGACAGTAGTAGCGTACATCGGGAACCAGGGCGGCACCTATTCATTTCCATTATGCCAACTAACGGAGAAGATTTTCCTAATACGTCATGAATCATCATGTTCATCTTTCTATCCGTCATATACCGGGTCATCTGAGTGTACTAGCAGACTCACTCTCTCGGAAAGGTCGCCTGTTGCAATTGGAGTGGACGCTCAACAAGCGAGTATTTGGACAGATTTGCTACCAGAGGGATCGCCCCATGATAGATCTGTTTGCGACGCACCGGAACAATCAGTTACCGTCGTTCGTGTCATCATGCCCAGACCATTGAGTGTATGCAGTAGACACTCTGCCGATCTCATGGGGATGAATGATAGGATACGCGTATCCTCCAATTCAGTTGATTCAGTAGATTATGTTTAAGATCAAACAGTCTTGTTGTGAATCCTACTAGTAGCACCTTGGATCAGTCTTCTCAAGTGTCTGTTATGGGACGTTCCCGGAAGCTTCCTCCATGAGAGGACCTTCTTTATCAGGGGAAGTTTTTGTTCTTCACGTTCTTCTCCGCCCATAGTTGCAGAATGGAGTCGGTTAGACGTGAGGGAACCATTGCGGCTCCTATATTATTTTATGACTAACACAAGAACGATTAAGTAATGAGGGTGAGGAGGGCTCGATATGACTTTGAATCCCACCCCCCTCCCCCCACCGCCAACATGTTTAAAGGCGATTTCTGGGCAAGACATAGTTTTCTTCCCGCAAGCCTCGTATGAGTTTAAATACATACATGCATTTCTTGACTTCTCGATTAGCAGCTGGGTCGTGTTCTATGGCGACCTCATGGGCACATCCACTTTTCAGTTTGTTGGTTTCCTGTGATTGTTCATCTATATGTCATATACGAACGCATAATTCATCATAAATAAATTGCTAGTCTTTGGGTACCTCGGAGGCTGCATAGCCAGTTAACTGGTATTCAGATGATTACATGTGGGTTTTCAATGCTCAATCGCATACTAATGGTTTATTAGGCAGACGCATTATTGTATGTTATGGACCTTAGAAATTATTAATTATTTTGGGGGGCGGTCCGTGTCGAGCCTGTTAATCATACCTACTTCCATATCTTGATCCAGGTTTCTATTAATGCTGGTACTCAATTGAATACACTTTGTTTACACTCTCGTATATTTGAAACGTTTACAGGGTCATAGATATCGGATAGCACTCGTTGGGGAGTGTTGTTACTGGAATTTATTGTATGCCTGAATGGGGTCACATGTGGGTTACCTCGGAAGTGTGTTACTTTCCACAGATCATTCATTATGGTTCTATTGGACATGTGTATGTTATATATTATATCTCCGGTTTTTGACCGATTTGCATATGCCGATTCCGGTGTATGTTATATAGCGGGCGATATTAATTACCAGGATCATCGCTATAGCCTTAGCTTCTGAAGAGGCATTAAGCACCATTTATTAATAATAATTAACACCTGAGTGCCTGTTGGACGAATATTTATATTGTTTTTTGGTACCGGTTTTACTGATTCCAGAGCACTCCCCTCTTTCTTTTTGAAGATTCCTTCAAAAGAAAAGGGGGGGGGGGATTTTTTACCTCCCCTCCGGACTGATAGGTATGTAACTATGAGGGAAGCTGTTTTGTCCGTAATTATATCCTGCATTCAGCTGGAGTTTTATTGTATATGGCATATGTTTGTGGGGGATATTCTCTCATTCTCAAATACGCCATCCTAATTTTTGTGGCTTAGTCCGGGCTAACCTTAAAAATTGGGAACTTGTTACATCCAATTAGCATAGTCTTCATGCTAAGTATACGGAATTACTTGAACTGGGCTCCTTTTGTATATGTCTTTTCTATTACTGTATAGAGAGACATACATGTAATTCCTATAATTTTAATTTCCTTTCACTTTGGATTACAGGATTGGAACTATGTTGATCTACTAATTCTGAAGTCCTAGGACCTCCACTTTTTTACGATTTAGCTAGTCTGGGCCGTTGGTTTACAGTGTAAAAATATTATAAATTCAAGTAATTTGTATATTTTTATACTTACCAATGGCCCAGATGGAGATGGCCCTCCCATGAGTGGGCACTCATACCTCCCCGCTGAATTTTTATGTAGTACTCTCTTCTACAAAGAATGGTGTTGGCACCAATTTCGGTCACTTCCTGACGTCTGTGCATGCGCAGAGAGTAAATGTATGAAGGGCCAGATAGGACTTTTAATTTTCGATTTTGCAAGCAAATTTGGGGGATTGGGGGTTCAAAATTTGTGTTTGGCCCCTAATAACTTTGAGTTAAGCACCAGCTAGTCTGGGCCATTGGTAAGTATAAAAATATACAAATTACTTGAATTTATAATAATTTTATGGAAAGGAAGGTAAAGGGAAATACGGGAAATACATTTCATTTAAGAAAAAAAGGAATTATGGGTCCAATCAAACACTTTTTTCTTGCTTGTGGTCGTGGAAAATGCAAGCATTTCAAGACTGAGGTTGCCTCTGAAATGGATTCATCTCACTGATGTCTTCAAAGGCTTTGAAAAAATTTTGGAGTGAAAGGCTCACAGCTGTGATCACAGCACTCAGATTTGTTAATCATTGTGTCTTTGTGGTGTTGTCACAGTGAGCTACTGTCTTTGGTGTGCTGATGGTCTTCAGGCCTTCATGCATTGTAATTCAGTTTCTTTCACAATGGATCGTGACTTATTTTTTTGATGAAAATGTATTTTTCAACTTTTGAGGGATGCATCTTGAACTTGTTTTTAAAAGACTATATGTGACAAAATTTCGGAAAATTACAACTACTTGGTAATATCAATATTGTCTGTCTCCAAAATTAGTTTCATCATTCTGATAAAGCCCTGAAAACTCTAAAACATTGAGTTTTTAGATGATGATGATTTTTCATTTGTACATCTGAGTGGTTATAACTTTTTCATTAGCCGGTCATATCAGTTTCTCAACAAACTATCATATTCTTCTTGCATTCAAAAACCTTATTACCATAGAGAGAAACTCTGTTTTAAAATTGAATAAACAAAGAAAATTATTCAATTAACAGTAAAATTCTGTTAAGGCACACCACAAAGTAGATTGTCTGTTTCTCATGCCATTTTTTGTAATATTGCATGTGGGCAGGCATTTTTTTATTAGGGTTTTCCAAACCCAGTTTGGGAAAGACTATTGTTATTCTTCTTTTTCAAAATGTTTCTTCTCTATTTTTTTTTTGTTTTGTTTTTTGTTTTTTTTTTTTCCTCCCTGAATTTTGTCTGTTGAACTGCTCGAAAATAAGTTGTACGATTTTGACCAAATTTGGCACACTTATGTAATGTCATAAAATCTAGTGAAATGCGGTATCGACATATCTGTGAAAACGCATATTTTCAAAATATTCTGCTAAAACCTTCAAAATTTCACCATTTTTCGAATGTCTCAAAATTGTTTACAGTTATTTCGCTCAAATTTACCACACATTTACAGCATAAAATGATACACCACAATCAACACTCAAATCTTTCAACATTAACCCCCACTGGCCAAAAATGACATGAATATAGATTTTTTCTTCAAAATTGACCAACTTCAAGGGCAAATTTCTCTAATAATAAGGTTGTTGTAACAATTATTTTGGTTTCGATAGATGCAACAATGATTGCAGAATAAAGTTACTGTTTACTTTTTAATCTCAGATTTAACCCTCAAGCACAATGAGGGCGAGGATAAGAGTACCGTTTGAAAATGCCAAAATTAGCCAACTTTGGTTGCTTTTTCTATCATTTTGGAAAGGGTTAAATTTCAAACACTTTTCATATACGTATTCACAATTGACTACCGAGCATATTTGCTGTTGTAAGTTTGGATGTAAAGTTTAACCCTATCCCATTCTGGTTGCATAAAAGTAGGTACCGTCCAAAAAAACTCAAATTTTTTAAGAATTTGATAAGTTTAGGTGGCGATTTACTCCATTTTTAATTGCTTGAGCTCTGAATGTTTTCTGTAGCTGCTTGCATCAGTCAAAGTATGACAAATTTTGTTCTATATGTTATTATTAAAAGTTTAACCCTTGGCATATGTGAGACTTCCCATAAGGGTACTGTCGGAATAATTGTTATTTTCGTCAACTTCAAGGGCAAATTTCACTAATTAAAAAGTAGTTGTAACAATTATTTTGATATGGCTAGATGCAACAATGATTGTGGAAGAAAGTTACTGTTTATTTCTTAATCTCAGATTTAACCCTCA
This sequence comes from Pictodentalium vernedei, assembly GCA_031216915.1. NCBI lineage: Eukaryota > Metazoa > Mollusca > Scaphopoda > Dentaliida > Dentaliidae > Pictodentalium > Pictodentalium vernedei. Next base: position 219,568,540 of record CM062292.1, read on the forward strand.
AGCACAATGAGGGCGAGAATAAGAGTACCATTTGAAAATGCCAAAATTAGCCATCTTTCGTTGCTTTTTTCTATCAATTTGGAAAGGGTTAATTTCAAAGACTTTTCATGTACGTATTCACAATTGACTACCAAGCATATTTGCTGTTGTAAGTTTGGTTGTAAAGTTTAACCCTATCCCATTCTGGTTGCATAAAAAAGTAGGTACCTTCCAAAAAAACTCCAATTTTTCAGAATTTGGTAACTTTAGGTGGTGATTTACTTCATTTATAATAGCTTGAGTTCTGAATTTTTTCTATAGCTGCTTGCAGCAGTCAAAGTATGACAAAGTTTGTTCTATATATTATTATTAAAAGTTTAACCCTTGGCAGATTTGAGACTTCCCATAAGGGTACTGTCAGAATAATTGTTATTTTCGCCAACGTTTACATGCACTTTCTCAGCACTGGAGCCATATTGTCTCAAAACCTTTTCCATGAGAGGATTGGGCCTTCATCCAAGAACAATTTTGCTGTTATATATTTTATTCAAAGATTTAACCTTCACCCAGTTTTCTGTTCTTGAATTTGAGTGTCCTAAAATTCTTCATAAAATTGGCTAATTTGGAGCTCACTTTTTTTCCATTTTCGAAAGGAATATCGAAAAATGATTTACATGTTCGTATTTACAATTGCCTACCGAGCATATTTGCTGTTGTAAGTTTGGTTGTAAAGTTTAACCCTATGCTCGTTCTGTTTGCATAAAGATAGGTGCAGTCCAAAAAAACTCTCGTTTTCAGAATTTGGTAAGTTTAAGTGACCATTTACTCCATTCCTAATTGATTGAGCGCTGAACGTTTTATATGGCTGTATGCAGCAGTCATAGTATGACAACTTTTGTTTTATATGTCATTATTAAAAGTTTAACCGTTGGCAGATTCGAGACTGCCCATATGGGTACGGTCGGAATATTTGATATTTTCATAAAATCACTGAATATTGATAAGTGTGCAGTGGTAGTTTGGAATAGAATATCCAAAAATTCTTTCAAAATTCGGATTCACAATTCAATTCCAAGAATATTTTCTGTTATGAGGTTGCTGTAAAATTTAACGCAATCCCTGTCTCAGATGCATAATGTTAGATGCTGTCGAAAAAACTCATTTTTTTCAGAATTTCGTAGGTTTAAGTGACAATTTACTCCATTCCTAATTGACTGAGCGCTGAATGTTTTCTATGCCTGCATGCAGCAAGCATAGCATGACAACTTCTGTTTTATAAATCATTATCAAAAGTTTAACCCTTGGCATATTTAGGAGTTCCCATGTGGGTACAGTCGAAATAATTGTTATTTTCGTAAAATCAATCCCTGAATATACTGGTAAACGTGCAGTGGCCTTTCAGTGGTGCTACATGAAGCCGCAAATAGTTAAGGTTGAAACGTTCATCAAATAGACAAATATAATACCTAACTTAGCCGGTGACAGGTAAATAATGAATGGAAAAGTCGTTGAGTTGAGAATAAAGTAGGGACGAGTCGTGCCCTCGGTTTCCACCTGATCCACGGTATTTCCACGCGGTCTCGGCACTTGACAAAGATACTGAACTGTCGGGCAGGGACAGTAGGAAACATTCTGAGAATTTCAAGTTGCTGCCTTGCATGATCGGGACATAATTGGAATATATCCAACATTGTATCTGTTGGATATATCCCAATTATGTCCCGATCACTTCACCCCGACTGTCCGCATGGGGGTGTACTAAGGCATACTGCACGTCGATGGTGCGCATGTCTTCAACCAATCTAACCCTGCCTGTGCTACAGTGCGGAGGCACTATGTTGGGGAGCTGGCAGCTGCCCGTCATTGCTCGATGGTTCTCTCTGGGTACTCCGGCTTCCTCCACCCATACATCTGTCACCGACATAATATGACCTTGGCTGTTAATGTGTCAGTAAAACCTAATAAATAAATAAATAAATCCAGCACCAGTTTTGCTCATACAAATATTAGAACCGTCAGACAAAATTCATTTTCTGATTAATTTCGTACTTTTCTGTACTCACCTTCCCTGAGTAAGATTGGTATACCTTTTCAATCTCAGATTTAACCCTCAAGCACAATGAGAGTGAGAATAAGTGTACCATTTGGAAATACCCAAATTATCCAACTTTGGTTACTCTCTACTATCATTTTGGAATGGGTTAATTTGAGACACTTTGCTTTGCTATATGCAGAGATGTTTAATCAATAAATCCGGCTTTAGTTATGTTCTGGGACTTAATGAAACATGTGCTTTGGCCACTTAAAAATAGCACTGTCTGCAAAAAAGGACTTTGAGTGAATGCTCACTTGTCCAAAAACAAAAAGGAAAGAGCTCTTTTAGCTTTTCATAACTGCTTTCAAAAATCAATGGGGAACAAATTTTGTGTTATATGTTTTGGTGTTCCGTGTTATCCAACACCAGTTTGGCCGTACAAATATGAATACCGCCAGGAAAGAAAGCACATTTTCTCAGTGGTATGTTTGACTTCTATGATAGAGGTCCGAGTTTGATCCCTATCTGGGACGACCCACGTAATGTCCTTGGGCAAGGCATTTTATCCTGGTTGCCAACATGGGGGCACGATGATGCCATGTACTAAGGCGTACTGCCTGTCAATGGTGCACATGTCTTCACCCTGCTTCAGCGGAGCTTGAACATAATTAGAATGTTGAGCTGACAGTTGCTCGTCGATGCTCGGTGGTTCTCTCTGGGTCCTCCGACTTCCCCCACCGGTAAAACTGTCACGGTCATGATTAGCCATTGTGGATAAGTATGTGACCGTAAACACCAATAAATAAATACCATCAGGGAAACCCTCTGTGAAATCCTTCTGTCAATAAATAGTGGGAAATTAAATTGGGATGAAGTGTCTTGCTCAAGGACACAACGTGGTTGTCACAGGCGGGATTCGAACCGAGGACTTCTTGGATTGCAACAATCATCTCTACCTTCTGAGCCACCGTGCTCCCGTAATATGCTGTAATAGAGCTCTTTATGTGTACTTGTGTGATTATAAATGAATAATATTAACGTGGATGCGGTTCCACCGAATCAACTTGTACAGTATAATGGTCAGTTTACTTGCAACTTCTAAGTGATGAGATAGGAAATCAACATTTGTGTGGAAAACCAAAATGTTTTGTGGTCATTTCTGGAAACTAAATTGTCCGAAATTTTCTGGCATATTGGCCGAAAAATCGGCTCCTTCCTGACTCAGGGGTGGGTTGGGGCACAGTCCTTCATGAAACCCTGGCCTGTACTCCCATAATTCATATGGACTAATTTTTTCCAAAGCACAAAGGACATCGATTGTTTTGCTTTCTATGAAGATATTCTGTAATTATTGAAGAGCAAATTTTGTGTTAAATGTTTTGGTGTCCTGCTGTATCTCAAATATCTGTTTTGGCTGCATAAAAACAAGTAGCATCACAAAAACTTTGATTTCCACTAAATTTTCTGTTTTCAAAACTGATCGATAGTTTTGTGTAAAATACAGTTTGCCTTTTCACATTAAAAAGTTGGGAAAGCCCGTAATTTGTCCAACAAATTACAATTCTCTAGTTTTAAGTTTGAATTGGTAAAAACAGAGAGAATTTGGCAACCAAAAGGACCATGCAGGATGGCCTGAGAAACAGATTTTTAACTTTTTTAGGCCTCACCTGAATTATATCTTGGAGCTTATCTTATATCTCATGGAGCTCTGTCAAACAAGATATAAGGGAGTAAATGCTTAGCTTGGAAGTACACAGGCAAAAACTGTCTGTAAAGCTGGATAATAAGGGACCTGGGTAAGTAGAAATTTCACAACAATTTTTATTCATTAAACTGGGATTTACTCTATAGTCTGTATGCAGTTAAAGGGTCAAATTTACACTAAAGGTATGGGAAATGGTTTTGTGTTGAAAGTTATGTGCAATCATCAGGGTGAATCCATAGGCAGAACACAAATAATCCTTTACTTAACATAAAAAGACATAACTGGCCAGAGTTGTTCACAAAAGTTGCTCTTATTTTATGAATTTTTGTCTGAAAAAAAATAAATGGCTAACTCTATTCATAAAAGTCGCGTTTCAAATCTTATTATTTTTTCAATTTTTGTCTAAAAATATAGCTTATTATCCCTCATTGGAACAAGTGCACTGAACTTGTTCCAATGATGGGTCATAAGCTGTTTCTGAAACAGAAAAAACTCAAAATATTTAGTTTTTTGCAACATTGTTTTGTAAGTGTCATCTACTGTTCATGCTGGGTAAAAGGTCAAGTGAGATCCACTGTGCTACTTATACTTACTTGGCAGATCCATCACCAGAACTCTGTAAAGACCAGATTTTCACAGTTTTATCTTTACTGCCACTAATGAAAGAATTCTCATTGTCCAGTACAAAAATAGATCTTATACTATTTGTGTGACCTAAAAATTGACAAAATAGAGGCCTTTATCGTGCCTGAATCCCAAAATCACATCAAACTGCTTAGGCTGCAGAAAAAAAATGAAATGATTGAGGTTTCACAACCAACCCTAACTTGTGTGCCCACCTCTAATCTTTTCATGAGCACTTAACAAAACAAGAGGCTTTAATCACTCACCTACCAAAGTGGTTCAAAGAAGTATTTTGGGTCACATTCAGTTAGTCATGGTTCATCAACAATACAGAGGAATGAAGTCATAAAATTAATCATAACTCTAGTTTCCATGTCAGATGATTATTATCATAGGTCTTCCTGATAGCTTCTTATTCTATGAACTGTAGACAAGCACTGCCAAACTTTCAAGAGTTGTTATGTCACATCAGTTTGAAATGCAAATTTTATGGAAAAACACTTAAGGAGTGGATTTGACCAAACGTTGAACCTATCCTGCCACCTCCCCCTCCCCTCATAGAGAGCCCAAATATTAAGCCATGGATTCGAATAGAACAAACTTGAATCCTATCCCCCTAGAGATATTATATACCAAATATGAAAGGATTCTAACTGGTGGATCTGAAGAAGAAGATTTTTAAAGAAATCTCCTATTACTGCACTAAGTTAAATTAAACTTCGGGTTCCATTAGACAGTCTGACCCATACCATACCCCCCCTCCCCCCCCCACCCACTTCCTCATCCTCCACCCCTCCCCACCCGAGATGTTGTATAGCAAAAATGAAAGCGAAAGCATTCGAACAACCTTGAAACTATCCTGCCACCACACTCTGCCCCCCCCCAACCCCCCAGAGAGCCCAAATATTAAACCTGGGATTCAAATAGAACAAACTTGAATCTTATCTTCCTAGAGATGTTATATACCAAATATGAATGGATTCTAACTGGTGAATGTGAAGAAGAAGATTTTTAAAGAAATTTCCTCATATTGCACCAAGTTAGAATTAAGGCTCCAAATATTAATTAGTATCTGGAGCCCAAATATTAACCTAGGGACTCAATTTAACAAACTTGAATCTGCCCTCCCCCTAGAGATATTGTATACCAAATATCAAAAGATTCTAATTGATGGTTCTGGAGAAGAAGATTTTCCATCATATTGCACTAAGTTAAAATTTGGGCTCCCATAAGGAGCCCAAATATTAACCCAGGAATTCAAACAAATTTAAATCTGACCCCGCTAAAGATGCTGTATACCAAATATGAAAGCATTCTGACTGGTGGATCTGAAGAAGATTTTTTTTAAAGAAATTCCTTGATATTGCACTAAGTTAAACTTTAGGCTCCAATAGAGAGCCAAATATTAACCCTGGACCCGATTTGAACAAGCTTGAATCTGAACCCCCTCCCCCTAGAGACGTTGTATACCAAATATGAAAGCATTCTGAATCGTGGATCTGAAGAAGATTTTTAAAGAAATTTCCTCATATTGCACTAATTTAAAATTTAAATAATATTAAGCCAGAACTCAATTTGGACAATCTTGAATTTGACACTCCTAGAGATATTGTATACCAAATATCAAGAGATTCTAATTGATGGTCCTGGAAAAGAAGAATTTTTAAAATTTTGGAACAAAATTTATGGGTGTTATCAGAGAAATGCCCCTTGTGGTGCCCTCTGAGTGTGTGGAACTTTATTTGAACAAACTTGAATTGACATATGATAAGGAACATGTATATCAAATTTGGTTCAATTCGGTCCAGTGGTTTATAAGGAGAAGTCGATAATGTAAAGTTCACACCAGACGGACGGACAGATGGCAAGATGGATGGATGGATGGATGGATGGATGGATGGATGGATGGATGGATGGACAGATGGACAGAAAGTGATCACTTTAGCTCCTCCTGACTTTCAGTCAGGTGAGCTAAAAATTAAATGGAAGAGTCAATAACACTGTAGCTGAACTTGACTGTGTGGAGTGTTTGATGAAAAGGATAATGTTCAATGTTTATGAAAGGATTATGAAATAAGACAAGAATTGTAATAATTGAGAATATGTTAATTTCTGTTCCCTATATGCTATGTTTTCAATAAGAATAATTTGAGGTGTAGACTGTACTAAAGAATTGAGGCCTGGGTTAATGTGGCCCTCACAGTTAATGTATGTCAACCAAAGTTACCAAGTTACAGTAATATATTTCCAAAAACGAGTCAGCCTACCAAGTTACAATGAAATCCCTTCATAAATATAACTCGTAGACTTTGTTCAAGGAATCTAGGTCACATGATGGTTTGGCAGTCACGACTGACCAATTATGACCAAAATAGTAGAGTATCATCTAGATATCATACCAAGTTATCCTACCAAATTACAATGAAACCCTTCATAAAAACAATCTGTAGACAGGATAATGGCTGACTGATCATGACCAAAATAGGACAGTCTCATCTAGACATCATATCGATTTATCCCTCCAAGTTACAATGAAATCGCTTCATAAATATGAACTCTAGACTGTGCTAAACAAATCTAGGTCACATGCCTGGGCGACCATCACGGTTGACCAATCACGGCCAAAATAGGACATTCTCATCTAGACATTATACTACAAATTTGCAATGAAATCCCTTTATAAATGCAAGGTGTAGACTGTGCAAATGGAATCCAGGTAAAGTGCCCCTGTGGCTGTCACAGTTAACTAAACCCGATCAAAATAGTACGTTCTCATCTAGACATTATACAGTGTCATCCTACGAAGTTACAATCAAATCCCTTCATAAATAGACTGTGCTAAAGGTTTTCAGGTTTTGACCTGTAGACTGCACTAAAAGTTTTCAGGTTTCGGCCTGTGCAAACATCATGGTAGACCGATCATGAAAGGGGACATTCTCATCTAGACCTTATACAGAATCATCCCACCAAGTTACAATAAAATCCCTCCATAAATATGACCTATAGACTGTGCAAAAGGTTTTGGGGTTTTGGGCTCGCATATGTGTCACGGTTGACCCATCCATCGCGACCAAAAGGGGGTGTTCTCATCCAGACATTATACAAAGTCATTCTACCAAGTTACAATGAAATCCCTTCATAAAAACAATCTGTAGACTGTGATAAAGGCTCACATGGCTGTCAAAGTTGACTGATGGCGGCCAAAAGGGGACCTTCTCATCTAGACATGACCTCGAGCCTGCATGTGAAATTTTGTGATGATCAGACAAGAACTATGGGGTGTAGCCTGTGCTAAAGAACATACGTCTAGACTCAGACTAAAAGACTCACAGACTTCCGCACGTGTGATGGCAGACTTTGTCAAGTTAAGCTATTTAAGCTATTTCTGCTATATCTATTTACAATGAAAACACACTGTGATCAGATTGCCAAGTAGATCAGCGACAATGTCCACATTTATATTCCTGGTGCTGGTGATGCAGGTTTCTATAACAGGAACATTTCTTTTCATTTTATCTACACTATGTTTGTTCGAATTATCAGTAAAGTTAAAATGAGAGTGAAATTCACTTGTAATAATCTGTTATATTCCCTCCTTCCCTACAGCCACTTGTTTTTATGTTTACCGATTTAATTTTCAATAGCAGCAACGCTAATGGTAACCACAATCTCCATATGATGTCACACTTGTATCTTCTGGAAATCTGCGATTATAATTTCCAGTCAAATATTGATGATCACGTGTTCAGAACAGAAATTAAAACTGACTATGATTAATTGTCAAATTTTGTGTACTTGTCAACATTTAATGAGGTCGAACAACAGAAAATGATAAATTTATACCAATTTGTATATTTTTATACTTACCAATGGCCCAGACTCAGCTGGTGCTAACTCTAAAATATCTAGGGCCAAACACAAATTTTGCCCCCCAATCCCCAAAATTTGCATGCAAAACCAAAAATTAGAAGTCCTAACTGGTCCTCCATACATTTACCCTCTGCGCATGCGCAGATGACAGGAAGTAACCGGAATTGGCGCCAACACCATTCTTTGTAAAAGAGAGTATTACATAATAATTCAGCGGGGAGGTATGAGTGCCCACTCATGGGAGGGCCCTTCCCATCTGGGCCATTGGTAAGTATAAAAATATACAAATTGGTATAAATTTATCATATTTGTACACAGTATACCAATGGCCCAGACAAAGCTGAATCGTAGGTGGAGGGCTTAAGACTTCCGAAATAATTCCAATCCTGCAATCCATAATGAAGGAACTTACATGTAGAACAGTTAGGAATTACATGTATTTGTCTCTATACAGTAATAGAGGAGACATATTCTAAACAAGGAGCCCAATGAAGTAATTCCTTAATGTAAGTATGAAGACAAGTTCCTAATTTTCCAAGGCTAGCCCAGACTAAGCCCCAAAAATTAGGATGGTGTATCTGAGAATAAGAGAAAATCTCCCACAAACATATGCCTTACAATAACATTTCAGCTGTATGCAGGATATAAATATGGATAAAAACAGCATCCTTCAAAGATACATACATTTTAAGCCAGATTATGGGTAAACCCCCCCACCCTTTTTTTGAAGAAACCTTCAAAATAAAAAGGGGGGAGAGCTCTGGAAACAATAAGAGCAGTACCCAACAACAATATAATTAATCATCGAACACGCACTCAGGTATTAATTCATGATTAATAAATGGTGCTTAACGTTACTTCAGAAGTTACGGCTATAGCGACGATCCTGGAAATTAATATTGCACAGAAAATAGCATACACTGCAGACAACGTGCAAGATACGTTGAAAACCGGTGATATAAAATGATAAATTTATACCAATTTGTATATTTTTATACTTACCAATGGCCCAGACATAGCTGGTGCTAACTCTAAAATATCTAGGGCCAAACACAAATTTTGTCCCCTAATCCCCAAAATTTGCATGCAAAACCAAAAATTAGAAGTCCTAACTTGTCCTCCATACATTTACCCTCTGCGCATGCGCAGATGTCAGGAAGTGACCGGAATTGGCACCAACACCATTCTTTGTAAAAGAGAGTATTACATAATAATTCAGCGGGGAGGTATGAGTGCCCACTCATGGGAGGGCCCTTCCTGTCTGGGCCATTGGTAAGTATAAAAATATACAAATTGGTAAAAATTTATACGTTGAAAACCAGTGATATAAAATATAACATACACATATCTAATCAAGCCCCACTGAATGATTCCTGAAGAGAAAACACACTTCCTACATAATGCATTGGTGGCAACAGTACAATAAATTCCAGTAACAACACTCTCCAATGTGAATAATCCGATATCTATGATCATAAAAGCACGTGTAAAATGAGTACCAAACAAAATAGAAACTTGGATCTAGAGATGTACAAAGGTATGATTAACAGGCTCCTACATGAACTGCCCCCAAATAAATGATTATTTCAAGGTTCACCGAATACAATAAAGCGGAAAGCTTAATAATAATAATGCGCTATCGCATATATATTAGCATGTAATCATCTGAATACCAGTTAACTGGTTATGCAGTCTGCGAGATACTCAAGAGTAGCAATTTAATTGTGATGATTTATAAATAAACGCTTGTATATAACAAATCAACCAAAATAATAGGGCATTAATACAGCTAAAAAAGCGGATGAGCCCATGAGGTCGCCACAGAACACTACAAAAATGCATAAAATGCATGTATTACAATAACAAAGCTTGCGGGAAGAGAACTATGTCTTGCCCAGTAATTGCTTATAACACATAAGGAAGTGTCTGAGTGTGTGTGTGTGTGTGGGGGGGGGGGGGGGGGGGGGGGGGGGATTCAAAGTCATAACGAAATCTCCTCACCCGCATTATTCAATCGTACTTGTGTCAGTTAACAGAAAAATATAGGAACCGCAATGGTTCTCTCACGGTATGTGTGTGTGTGGGGGGGGTGGGGTGGGTGGGGGAGGGGGGGGGGGGGGGTAATTTGAAGTCATAATGAAATCCCCTCACCCGTATTATTTAATCGTACCTGTATCAGTTAAGATAAAAAATATAGGAATCGAAATGGTTCCCTCACGTCTAACCGACTCCATATGCCACTATGGACGGAGAGGAACGTGAAGAATAAAACATCCCCTGAAAGAAGACCCTCTCTGGGAGAAAGTTTCTGGGGAGCGTCACATAACCGACACTTGAGAATATTGATCCAAGATTCTTGTGACAACAGAGGCGCTAGCAGTAGGATTCACTGTTTAAACTTAAACATAAGCTATTGAATCCAATGAATAGGATACGCATATCCTAATATTCCTCCTCATGAATTTGCAGAGCATCTACTGCCTGCACTCAATAATCTGGGCATGGCGACACAAATGACGGTAACAATTGTTCCGGTGCGCCACAAACTAAAGAATCATGGGGTGATCCCACTGGTAGCAAAACTGTACAAATAAACGCATGTTGAGCGTCCATACATATGAAACAGGCGACCTTTCCGAGGAGCGAGTCTGCTAGTACGTTCAGACGACCCGGTATATGACGGATAGAGAGATATGAAAATGATTCTCCGTTAGATATTATAACAAAGGTGCATGGGTACCACCCTGGTTCCTGATGTACGCTACCATTATTGAGTTGTTCAACAAACCCAGAGCAGAACTAATGAGTTAACCACTGAAAATCTGCCTCAATATGGACCTTTTTGTTTACTATATCCGTTAAAACAATAATGGTCCTGAACGAATGTGTTGTCACACTCCAGTTCTGTGTAAGAATAACTGGAGGGGGCGTGTGCGTAAGCGACCCATCTAAACAAGATGCGTAACCGCTCAGCACATCTTCATCAGTCGCATAAAACTAATTCGTTCTGGATATTGCAGACAAACCAGATTGTTATGAGACATTAACAAGTTAATATTCGAGTGATAGCGCAGGGCGCTATCTCCAGACCAAAGCTATCCTTAGATCTATGCTTATAACATAGTCAATCACTCGAACACTCATTTTAACCGACTATATGATAATCATAAATAAACTTTTAGAGCTTTGATAAACTTGTTAACAAGCTCCAGTCTATTATCTGTCGGAACGAGCTCTTAGGCTTCGGTACGAGTAACAGGTGGCTACAGAATTCCAGAGAATCTTGATTTTCGACGACCTCTATTAACATCCTTGTCAAGAGATTAGACGGAAGCATTGTCCATCAGACATTAAATTAGTTGTGGTTCTCTCGGAAAGATAGCCGCAGGCTTTCCGAAACCACACTTCTGAACTACTAGTCTTCGTAACAGTTGTCCAGATTGATGCTCATCTTGATAACCATCCGTCAACCGCAAACCAATAGAGGTCCTAACTCACACCTGTAGCACCTGCGAGGCCTACAGAAGGAGGAACTGCGTCTCATTCGCAAAGAGCCTCGACCCAGCAGTTTAGGGGCATCTGACCGGAAGTCCCGATCAGACGTAAGCCCCGTATTCGAGTCGCTATATGACGATCCCTAGAGTAATTATAGGAGAGTAAACTAGACCCTCACGAGGAGTCCTTATAGGCGACCTTCTGTCTAAGACGTCCCTTCTTACTCCTTTCTGCTATTGCGGATCGATTATACTTCGACATAAGGAGCAGAGTATTGATGCTTTCTTTGTAGCTTGTTCATAAACCAATGAAAGCTTATCGTCAAAAACTTAGTGTCTGGAAACCGGAGCGACTGTAAGAGAGTTTTTCACCTTGTCATCTATTAACTGGTAGAGTGCTGAATTATTTTTGGTCATCAAAATTTGTTCACGCATCTTTGCCTTGTTACAATTCATGAGAGAGTGCCTATGGCCACTCTATCATGATTTGTAACAAGGCAAATCCTAACAGATAAAATTATTTAACTTCAAAGGTAGTATGAAGCTCATTCACCAAAAATGATGCCTTTTAAGTTGAAGCACCTGCTCTTCATAATAAAGCCCAAATATGGGCTTCCAGCACTCTACCAGTTAAGGATGACAACGCAAGGGCTCTGTCATGTCTATTTAACTCTGAATTAGCAACTTAAGACAGAGTTATACGTGATAAATATATAGCCCTGGAAAGGACTCTAAATGAGGTACAAACGTCCTCCAATTCCTTTCCGTAGAGACGTAGCGTCACAGCTCTTAAAGGTGATCTGCATAATACAGTGAGTCTAAATTCGCTCTGAATGAATAAATGTCATCTCAATATGACTGCTAGGTCCTTAGCCTACTCATTCAAATGCAGAGGAACTCTAAATACATCTTCCCTGTTTTCCGACCAGTGGAACTACAGAAGAAGATGACAAGAAACTTCCTTACTTCTTTCCACTGGAAAGTTGAATGTGGTGTCGTCTAAAAGGCCAAAAGCCTGCGACACCTGTTTATACTTAACCAGAAAAGACATTCCTTCTCTTTTTCCAGATAATTTAGCGTGCAACAACGCTAGCGGTTTCTTGTAAATAGACGCAGCATTCGATTCGTTGGAACACATTCAGAGTAGTGTTGATGGAATAAATCCTCTTAACCCTGTACTGTTCCGAATGTGGAGGGTAAATTCCCTCCATATCGCTTCATCATTCATCTGAATATGTTGAAATCACGGTCAACGAAATCTAAAAGCGCAGATGACTGGACTGACACAGCACCATGCGACAGCTCAGATTTTGAGACTGCCGTCGATTGCTACTGCACTTGCTGGAATGCTGTGAGGAGTTGTGCATCTGCGTCATCAAAACCATAACGGAGGCCTAAGGAGCAGCGGTCTTCTGGACACTGGCTGCTCCCGGGACAGTATGTCCGAGACGGCACTTTCGGATCCATAACATCTGGCCCCCAGATCTAAAAATAAAAGAGAGAGGGGGGGGGGGGGGCCCTCTCTCGCTCACGGTCCTTCAGACCTTGCCGAGCTTATTGCTGAACTTGCAGGCTTCTTCCTTTCCATCGTCACAGGGTGAGCCTTATATTGATATTATATTATAGTGCTCGCTCTACCCTTTCCATACTCCTTGACCACAACGGACACACTCGGTGTCACGATACCCTCAGGCGGTGTACCGCTTCACCGGTCGAGCTAGCTGGCAACAGGGATTTGAAACCACACTGTGGTTTATTGCCCTGTCTAATATTCATGAGCACTTTTGCCACTAGCTCTGATTGACTAATTAATGCGACGACGGAAGCACACTATCTGACGGCGTTACCATGTTCTTGTTCCTCTGTAAATATAAACTAATAAACTAGAGAGACCTAGGGCGAGAGGACCTGTGGCAGCCTCTCATTACGAGAGGACCGGCAGTGGTCCCTCGCTAACAACATACCGTGACACCCGTCAGCAACGTTTGTCATCCCATGCGACACATATGAGCAAGAATTAGTAGAAGTACATTGACTACAAGCAAGGCAACCTACAAGAAAATAAGAGGAACGACTTCCTCGCCTTGCTTAAAGAGCAATATGCTTACATAATGAAGCAGACTAAGAAGATTGTACTCCCACCAATTCCACATTAGATACAAATAAAAAGATACATAACAAAAACATTCAAAAAATAAATCGAAACATAGTTTACACCAAAAAATGTTTTGAAAAATTTTGACAAGAGCCCAAGTTCCCAAAGGGAACGATGTGCTCAAATGTATCCCAAAAGAGCCCAAGTGTGGACAAAATTAATTTTTTCCTCCCAAAAATTAACTGCCACACTACGGGACTGTATAATGTATTTTACAACAGACCTACCATATCAGAAATAGGAACCTACACATAAATAACAAACGTTGCTAATGTAAACGACGTCAAACTGAAAACCAGAAACGAGACCCCAGGCAACACGGCCTGAAGTCATTAACAGATTTTTGAACTATCCGATGTAAGGCAAGATCTTCATCAGAAGAAAAAACGATACATTGGAAGTATGATGCATGACTAAAAATGCCTAAACACCCTAAGGGTGAGGACATAACCCTGGGGAAATACAGAAAAAACTTTCTGTATAACACGTTAAACTCCCAAGAAATTTTATATAAAAAATTTCCAAAAACAAGCCAAAGCACTTGGGATTTAACAGGGGGGATCAAGGGGGTTAGGGAAGGAATACTTAACCAACAGTGGAAAAATCATTATCAACAATGATGATGTCAGGCTCATGTCCCGAAGTTAGGGAACATGTACTAATTTTTATAAATATTATAAAATTACAGCCCTGAAAGTTTTCAAACCACCGTTTCTTCCTTCCTTCATCCAATTGTATCCTTGGATCCTCCAATTTAACCATTGGTTTGTGTCTGGCATCATTATAACTTGAGACTTAAAAAGCACAAAAGTCAGTTTGTTGTTACTTGATAAGGGCCAAACAAAGAATGGTGTTGGTGTTGACGTCTGCGCATGTGCAGAGGGTAAATGTATGGAGGACCAGTTAGGACTTCTAATTTTCGGTTTTGCATGCAAATTTTGGGGATTGGGGGGCAAAATTTGTGTTTGGCTCTAGATATTTTATAGTTAGCACCAGCTATGTCTGGGCAATTGATATACTGTGTAAAAGTAGTGTGTCAATTGAGTACAAATATATTTGAATTCAGCAATGCTATCATCTCTTGTCCATGAAAAACATCAGCTGTGTGGTGTGTGGGTCAAATCAATATTTTCAGATGTGTGAAACTGACATTCATCATTGTCCTCAGAATATGCTTAGAAGAGGGCACTAAGCCTACCGCTCACAGAATTTTGATGTGAGTAGCTGCGAACAATCGCTACCCCCTCCCCCCCCCCCTCCATATTATGATCATAAACCTGATAATATAGATGTAGTCATCCATCAACTGGGACATCAAGTTTATGATATACATATTTGACATTAATGTACGTTTGTTTTTCAAACTAGTAAAAAAAAACTAACAACTAATTATCGATCATTCATGGCAAAAATTGATTAGTATTTTCCTTAATCATCAAATCAATAAATTTTTACTCCCTTTTAAATGCTTAGAACAAATGACTGATGAAAACATTAATTCTTTCCTAGGATAAATGTTAAGAATTATTAATTATCATGTCTGCCACAGGCCTTAAAATTTCAGTTTTTTAGATACCGATTTGTCCTTCATCCAGTTTTGTTCCAGAAGAACAGTTTTCAAAAATGGCGATGTTTTCCTAAATCTCTGATCTTGAAATGTACAGAAGTTGCCACAGGACATTACCACATAGTTCAGACCAAAGAGTTTATTCAAGTTCTGCAGACTTGTGATTCACAACAGATACACTGAATGTCTTCATAAATATATACATACCATGAGAGAATCATTTAATAAAAATAAAAGTTAATAAACACAGTTTTCGTTTCTAAAACAGTGCATGCTTTGAATCTTGTTTACAATAGTAATCAAAACCATAACTATATCTATGCTAAAGCAGAATTTAGATGACCAATTTCACCCACCAGACTACCCCCACCCCCCCTCCCCCCCACCCCACCAAATGATACTATCAGAGTGTTCAGACACCTAAATAACATTCTTGAAGACTGATCTCAGACCTCTTTATCAATACATTCTAACCTGTCCTGTTCAAGTCTTAATCACAAGTTTTTATTCCATTTTCAATAAAAGCTTCTAAAGAAGACCCATCTATTAATCTGTCTTGGATCAACAATAAGTTGGAAAGCAATATCCATTTTTATAAAATCAAAATAGTTCAAAATTTATATTCCACAGCAGGACAAAATCTAAGTAATTTTAAGACTGTTTCTTACCTTGGAATGACTGCAGTTTAATTTGCTTGAAATTGAAAAGTGTATCTCTCTCACTTAAACCTACAAAATGAGAAACAGATTTGCTTAGAATGGACAGATAACTATTTATTCTAATTCAACACTTTTAGTGCCAAAGCCCATCCAGTAGAACTAAAATTGCCAAGCTTATTGATAGTGTTCTTCCATTAACTGGGAGAGTGCAGAATTACAGTGGGACCCTGTTAATATTACGACTACTTTGGCAGTAAAATATATTCAATTAACAGGAATATTCAATTTACAGGAGTTTGGTCATTTTCCTGTATTCTAGTGATGAAATTAGATTTATTCTTTCGGATCTTGTTTGTCAGAGTTCATGGAGATCTGTCAAACAAGATACAATAGATTAAATGCTTATATTGGTTGGAATAAGGTTGAATAAGTCTATAAGCCTGGAGAATTTGATGACTGTCAGCATAATTGTTCAAAAGATCACAAGATTTTTTATTCAATTAGCAGGAGTTTACTCTGTAACCAATAAGCAAATAACAGATCAAATTTGTATGGCAGGTATAGTACATGGTTTGATGTTTGAAATATACACAAAGAAAAAAGTTAAGCACCCCTGGATATTTTACGATGATAAATGTACTGCTTGATATCAGTAAAGTACTCACAAAGTAAGCTTTGAAAACTGAATGCTATCTTGAAAGAACACATTCAGGCTATATGAACACATGGAAAATCATTGTCTTCATCATCATTTCAAATGACTGCACTGATGAACCAAAAAAAAAAAGGCTGGAGTGTCAACAAGGCAAGATTATTCGACTATAAATGGATAAAAATGTCATTTTTAACCTCTAGAGAACATGAGCCAGTGTTACAGTTCAATATGTGCTGCATACTCCATGTGCTCGGATAACAGCTTCTATCCTGCATCGCATCTTCCAGTCAATCATCATATCCGTTGCAGAGGTAACTGATGCAATTCCTGATGTAAAGCTGCTTCCAATTCTCACAGAGTTTTACTGAAGGTTTGTGTGCTTGTGTTCAACACCCTAGAATGTCCCAAATGTGCACCAGTGGATTCAGATCATGACTCGTGGTAGACCCAGGAATGGAAGTCAATGCAATGCTCTGAATGAAAAATGCTAAACGTCAAGCCAAACATATTGCTTGGTGATGATCTCTTAGGAATGCTGGATTAAGGCATGAGCTTTATGGACTGCAGCCCAGGGGCCTCTGCCAGCTGAGGGCTCCAGAGATTAAGGGAAATTAATTTACTATGAAAAGTTACTTAATTTGTAAATGCAGAATGAAAGTATGCTGAATTATCTCTTTAAAAAGGGCTCATTTAATTTACTATATGATATACTGGAATTTTTTTTATTGCCCATCATTCCAACTCATTGGCACAGGCAATCCTGATTACAATGAGAAGATCTCATACTCGCTTAGGGCCTGTACAAGAAATCGCTCATTCCACCAAAACTTTCTTCTTTCGTCATTGCTTTGTGGTTGTGCTTGCACCAAAGACAAAAGTGCTGATAGAGGGTAGATTAGCATTGTTCTGTGATGAAATTTGAATTTACATTATCCTGTACATTTTGTGGAATTCTGCATTGCATACTTTTGTTAATTATCATTGGAGGCCTCACTGTATCTGTAGCCCAGGAGCCAACAAAATCATAACCTGGCCCTGTCTCTTAGTAGAGAATGTTTGATGGCCCTTCTGGACTTCAATATGGCATTTCTCAGGTCATTCCTGATGTTCCCGTGCAGATTCAACGATTTGGTAGCCACAGGCTCTTCAGAACATTATTTGAGGGGAATGGCTGTCATCGCACCAGCCTAAGAAGTACCGTTTTCACGTTGTGATGTCACAGGGGGGTCATTCTGACAGTGGACATCATTGGTTTGCATGCGTTTTCCTCTCACCAAACTGCTCAAACTGCTGGTGACTGTGTAATGGATGTCGAGTTGGTGACTGATTGCTTTAAAGGATATTTCGGTGGAATGCATACCAATAATTTGCTATCTTTGTGCATATGTCATCCTTCTTCATGACCTGATGACAGATAGTAATTTAACAATGAAAAATAGGCACTATAAATACCCAATTTTGAGTTACACACAAACTGTATTTTGGAAAATTCTTGGGTTGCATTGTGCACGTGATTCTCGGGACCTGTATGAGGGACATATTCAATCATACACGTTCACAACCATTTATTGGATCATCAATGTAATCTTACATATAACCAGCGACCGACTTGCAATGAACAGTGGCATGTCATCATTCATTATATTTGGGGGTGCTTTACTTTTTTCTTTGTGCATGTAGCAATTAACAGGGTTATTCTGTTAAGGGATATCCAATTAAGTGGGCTCTACTGTATTTCTATAGGTCCAATTTTATTCATAAAGAATTGTTTTGTTACAGTTTTGGGCAGTGCATGAATCTGTGTAGCAAAATTTTTATACCTCAGTTTAAACCATGCAGTTTAAACTGCAGGGACACAATTCTAAAAGTTAAAAGCACCTGTATCAATTTTTATTAACCCACAACTGCAGCAGTGCAGAAAACGTGCATTTTTATAGATCATTTTTATAGATCAGGATCAATGCCAGAAATTATCTGTCTAATTCGTGATGCAACAAATGCAAATGTCCATCATTAGATAATAGAAATATGTTTACATCAGTGTGAATTTTAGTGAATGAAATACATCTCTTGGGCTGCTCTGAGAAACCAGTAGCAGATCCAGACCCTTGCTAAAGGGGTCAGTTATAATCCACTAATTTTTTTATTTAATTTTTGCCTCCAAAAATATACCTCATGCCCAATCATTGGTAGAAGTCTGTCAAGCTGGTTCCAATGAGGGCTCATAAGCTATGGCTTTGTAACAAAAAATTAAATTTTTTTATTTTTTTTTTTTTTAAATTTAAGTGCCATCTTTTGGTGGAATTAGGTGAAGGGTTGAAAAAAATTATAAATCTTGCTGCCCAATAGAGAACCAAGTGTAGTGAATTTGAAACAAAACACCACAAATGGCACAATAAATGAAAGATTTACTATATTCTGAAATATAAGTGAAAAAATTTTATTCTAGTTTTAGACATTTCATCATAAAAAACTGTCATTACCTCATATTCATTTAAATTTTTATTGTTCAAGAGGGATCGCTAAAAGGGATTGGCAATTGGAAAAAAGGCATAGTTAAAAACTGGATTGTGTTTTCATGAATTGTAGATGTCCTATGATATTCTTTCCAAGATAGTCTTGTACATCTTGCTGGAATCCAAATAACCATACAGTATAAAATGGGCACTGACCAATCATACGGCTTAGGCAGTTTTCAAAGGGTAATAATACCAGTTATCCCAGGGTATCCCTGCAGTTTCTTTCATTTATCTATCACGACTTGCTAATATTTGCCAAAAAAATTTCTGAAATAACTACAAGATAGGATGCCCTCAATGAAATGAGCTTAAAATGAAAGAGTCAATGACTCTGTAGCTCAACTTGGATATGACAGGAATTAGTACTTGCTGTGACCAAGACAACTGAATAATGAATATGACAGGAATTAGTATTTGTTTTGGCCCAGTCAACAATAATAAAAGAATTACAAGGTGACTGTAATGGACTACAGATTAAGACCAATCATTGTAGATTATTATTTTTGTGTGGAAATTTTCAGTCCCAAACAAAATATTTTCAGACTAAAATTTTTTCTTCTTCTTCTTAAAATTGACCAAAATGCATCAAAACACAAAAAACTAATTTCCGGATTTTGGTCCAAAATTTTCTAAGTCCCACCCAGACCCTTAATTTGCATAATTTATTCACGAGAAAAACTCTGTATTATATGTAATGTATCCCATGGTACTAAACATTCATACAAAAATTTATTCAAATCAGATCTTTCATTTGGAAGTTCTGCACAAAAATCTGATTGCACTTAATTTTGAACAAAATGGCTGCTAGCGGCCATCTTGAATTTCAGACTGGACCCAAAAACACTCCTTCTCGTCCCACAGTGATAACAAAGGTACCCAAGAAGTTTCGTGAAGATCGGTTCATAAATACGGCCTCTAGCCCGAGCCGCATTGGGATTTGCACTCACACTGCTGAAAGTAACACTAAATAAATCAAAGTTAGCCTAATTTGCATAATTTACGCACAAGAAAAAAACCTGTAATATATGTAATGTATCCCATGGTACTAAACATTCATACAAAAAATTATTCAAATCAGAGCTTTCATATGGAAGTTCTGTACAAAAAACAGATTTCGGCATCGTCGGTACAAAATGGCTGCTGACAGCCATCTGGAATTTGGGACTGCACCCAAAAACACTCGTTCTCGTCCCACGGTCATAACAAAGGTACCCAAGAAGTTTCGTAAAGATTGGTTCATAAATACGGCCTCTAGCCCGAGCCATAGCAGCTTGGCACTTACAGCTCTGAAAGTAACACTAAATAAATCAAAGTTAGTCTAATTTGCATAATTTACGCACAAGAAAAAAACCCGTATTATATGTGATGTATCCCATTGTACTATACATTTATACAAAACTTTATTCAAATCAGAACTTTCATACAGAAGTTCTGTACAAAAAACTGATTTTTGCATCATCGGTACAAAATGGCCACTGGCAGCCATCTTGAATTTCGGACCACACCCAAAAGCACTCGTTCCCGTCCCAGGGTCATAACAAAGGTACCCAAGAAGTTTCGTAAAGATTGGTTCATAAATACGGCCTCTAGCCCGAGCCATAGCAGCTTGGCACTTACAGCTCTGAAAGTAACACTAAATAAATCAAAGTCAGTCTAATTTGCATAATTTACGCACGAGAAAAAAACCCGTATTATATGTGATGTATCCCATGGTACTAAACATTTATACAAAACTTTATTCAAATCAGAACTTTCATACAGAAGTTCTGTACAAAAAACTGATTTTTGCATCATCGGTACAAAATGGCTGCTGGCAGCCATCTTGAATTTCGGACCACACCTAAAATCACTCGTTCCCGTCCCAGGGTCATAACAAAGATATACAAAAAGTTTCGTAAAGATCGGTTCATAAATACGACCTCTAGCCCGAGCCATAGCCAATTGTTGACGTACGGTCAGACGGACAGACGGACGGACGGACAGACGGACGGACGGACGGATGGACGAACGGACAGACGGACGACGGGCCATGACAATAGCTCAAATTTGACTTCGTCAAAGTTGAGCTAAAAATGGATAAATGATAAAATTTGCACAGCGATGTTTCTGAATATTTGGTTAACTGGTAAAATGGTAAATTATTATTGAAAGGCGATTTGTTACATGTGTATTTCTATTTCAGAGATACTGTGTTATGAGCACAGGGAGCATCCATTTCACAATATTTTATTTACAAATAATTGTTTTGTTACAATTTATTAGAGTGCCTAACACTCCAATAAACTGTAACAAAATATTTCAGATAAAAAGTTCTGTTCTACAGCTGAGCTATGATAGTGTATTCTAGCAATCAATTAGTTAAGGCCACACAAAAGTGGATCTTCTGTTTCTCAGGCCAGTTTTATTTAAACAAGAGGTCCCAAGGGGCCTGAGGGCGCTCACCTGACTTGGTAGCCTAAATATCACCCCAGAGAATTGATTTCACCCATTTGCATCTGCTCCTCCTAAGAAAAGCTTATACCAAATATCCAAAGATTCTGACCAGTGGATCTAAAAAAAAAAAAGAAGATTTTTAAAGAATATTCCTCATATTGAACTAAGTTATAATTCGGGCTCCCACAGGGAGCCCATATATGAACCCAGGGACTTGGCTTTAACAAACTTGAATCTCACCCCCCTAAGGATGCTGCACACCAAATATCAAAACATTCCGACTGCTGGATCTGAAGAAGATTTTTAAAGAAAATTTCTCATTTTGAGCTAAGTTATAATTATAGCTACCACAGTGAGCCCAAATATGAACCCAGGGACTTGGGTTGAACAAACTTGAATCTCACCCCCCTAAGCATGGTGCATACCTAATATCAAAAGTTTCTGCCTGCTGGATCTTGAGAAGAAGATTTTCAAAGAAATTTGCCTGAAATGCACTAAGTTCGAATTCAAGCTTCTATAGTGAGCCCAAATAAGAATCCAGGCGACCGATTTGAACAAACTTGAATCAGATCCACCCCTCAATGTTGCATACCAAATATCAAAAGATTCTGCTTGCTGGATCTGGAGAAGAAGACTTTTCAAGAAATTTGCCTGAAATGCAATAAGTTCGAATTCGAGCATCTATACTGAGCCCAAATATAATCCCAGGGGGCCGATTTGAACAAACATGAATCAGATCTACCCCACAATGTTGCATCCCAAATATCAAAAGATTCTGCCTGCTGGATCTGGAGAAGAAGACTTTTTAAGAAATTTGCCTGAAATGCACTAAGTTCGAATTCAGGCTTCTATAGTGAGCCCAAATATGAATCCAGGGGGACGATTTGAACAAACTTGAATCAGATCCACCCCACAATGTTGCATACCAAATATCAAAAGATTCTGCCTGCTGGATCTGGAGAAGAAGATTTTTTAAGAAATTTGCCTGAAATGCACTAAGTTCGAATTCGAGCTTCTATACTAAGCCCAAATAAAAACCCAGGGGGCCAATTTGAACAAACGTGAATCAGATCCACCCCACAATGTTGCATACCAAATATCAAAAGATTCTGCCTGCTGGATCTGGAGAAGAAGATTTTTTAAGAAATTTGCCTGAAATGCACTAAGTTCAAATTCGGGCTTCTATAGTGAGCCCAAATATGAATCCAGGGGGCCGATTTGAACAAACTTGAATCAGATCCACCCCTCAATGTTGCATACCAAATATCAAAAGATTCTGCCTGCTGGATCTGGAGAAGAAGTTTTTTGAAGAAATTTGCCTGAAATGCACTAAGTTCGAATTCGAGCTTCTATAGTGAGCCCAAATATGAATCTAGGGAACCGATTTGAACAAACTTGAATCAGATCCACCCCACAATGTTGCATACCAAATATCAAAAGATTCTGCCTGCTGAATCTGGAGAAGAAGAT
Organism: Pictodentalium vernedei; assembly: GCA_031216915.1. NCBI lineage: Eukaryota > Metazoa > Mollusca > Scaphopoda > Dentaliida > Dentaliidae > Pictodentalium > Pictodentalium vernedei. Next base: position 219,591,705 of record CM062292.1, read on the forward strand.
TTTTTAAGAAATTTGCCTGAAATGCAATAAGTTCGATTTCGGGCTTCTATAGTGAGGCCAAATATGAATCCAGGGGGCCGATTTGAACAAACTTGAATCAGATCCACCCCACAATGTTGCATACCAAATATCAAAAGATTCTGCCTGCTGGATCTGGAGAAGAAGATTTTCGAAGAAATTTGCCTGAAATGCATTAAGTTCGAAATCGGGCTCCTATACTGAGCCCAAATATGAACCCAGGGGGCCGATTTGAACAAACTTGAATCAGATCCACCCTACAATGTTGCATACCAAATATCAAAAGATTCTACCTGCTGAATCTGGAGAAGAAGATTTTTTAATGTTTTTCCCATTGCCTACAAGTGTTAAAAAGTGCTGACTCAGCACTTTTTCAAAGTCCAGAAAAAAGTACCTTGTGATCAAACCGATAGGGATTTTTTTTAACCGTTCTATTCTACTGGATAAAAGTAAGGTTGATACAAAATAAGAATTCTCTGTGCCGTGTAGTTGTGGAGATATGACAGTTTTAAGGTTTTTCCTATTTTTACCTCCCGAGGTTCCCACAGGGTGATGTGAAAATTTTTTTTTGCATCAATCAACTACTTATGACCCATTATCATCTCATATCAAATTTGGTTCAAATCGACCTCACGGTTCAGAAAATAGAAATTTTAGGCGTGGCCAAAATTTTTGCCCCTCCCATAACGAAGGCAAATAATGCCCGACAAACTTCTCTTAAACAAACTTGATTCTACACCTCAAAAGGAAGCTGCACACCAAATATCAAGTCTTTGCTACTGCTGGTTCATGAGAAGAAGATTTTCAAAGATTTTGGTGCCCCTTGGGGGCGTGGTCCCACCCAGGAGGAGGGGCAACTTCATTTGAACAAATCTGAATTGACATTAGGTAATAAACATTTACCCAACATTTGAAAAATATTGGGCCAGTGGTTTCTTCTGAGAAGTTGGTTTTGTAAAGTTTATGCCGGACACCGGACATCGGACGATGGACGGAAAGCGATTAGTAAAGCTCACCATATACTTTGTTTGTATTTTTGTTTTAGGCTTCATAAGCTACATAATAACATGGACAATAGTCTTGTTTATTCATTTTATTAACTGGGGAATTTATCTGACATAAACTATTTTTTTGATTTTAAGATTGTATTGGTAATAAAAAACAGTAGCATGTAGTAGCCAAAGGGATGATGTAGGAGGGTCTGGGAAACAGGTATTTATCTTTTTGGGCCTAGGTAATGAGTTCAGTTCATGCAATGATTTGACATAATTTTATAAAGGGGAATTTATCTGACATAAACTATTTTTTTGATTTTAAGATTGTATTGGTAATAAAAAAGAGTAGCATGTAGTAGCCAAAGGGATGATGTAGGAGGGTCTGGGAAACAGGTATTTATCTTTTTTGGCCTAGGTAATGAGTTCAGTTCATGCAATGATTTGACATAATTTTATAAAGGCTACAGATAGCACTTCCCCACTGTAAATCACACCAAGAATTAGTGAGCTTTATCTCCATTCTTGGATCGATCATGACACTGAAACAATCAAATGAAAGTGTCAATGACACTGTAGCTCAACTTGTTAAGACATGTACATGTATAGTATGTTACACAGCAATGACAAACATCTAGGTAATGACCTGATAACAAAGGTACATATAAAGTATTGTAACGGTCTGTACATAAATACTGACCGTAGCCTGTAACAAATGTATAGGTAAAGTATTGTAAAGGTGGGTGACAGTCAGATGCTAAACTAGAAAAGAAATGTTTGTGTCCCAGAGTGGGTCTGACTGAACCCCAAAATATTTGTTCTCATAGCACAGTGATAACAAAGGCACCCCAAAACACACTCGTTCCTGTCCCAAGGTGAAAACAAAGGGACCCAAGAAGTTTTGTGAAGATCAGTTCATAAATACGAGCTGTATAGAAGTTGTGACAAAAAACTGATTGGACCTAATTTCAGTACAAAATGACCACTGGCAGCCATCTTGAATTTTTGACCGCACCCAGAAACACTTGTTCTCATCCCAAGGTGATAACAAAGGTACCCAAGAAGTTTTGTGAAGATCGGTTCATAAATACAGCCTCTAGCCCGAGCCGTATTGACATGTGCACTTACAGTGTATAAGTAGCACTGAATAAATCAAAGTTCATCTAATTTACATAATTTCTGCACGAGAAAAAAACCCGTATTATATGTGATGTATTCCATGTTACTAAACATTCATACAAAAATTTATTCAAATCAGAACTTTCATACAGAAGTTCTGTACAAAAGACTGATTGCACTAATTTTGGTACAAAATGGCTGCTGGTGGCCATCTTGAATTTTGGGCCACACCCAAAAACACTCGTTCTCATCCCACGGTGATAACAAAGGTACCCAAGAAGTTTCGTAAAGATCGGTTCATAAATACAGCCTTTAGCCTGAGCCATATAGAAGTTGTGTACAAAAAACTGATTAGACCAAATTTCGGTACAAAATGGCCACTGGCAGCCATCTTGAATTTTAGACCGCACCCAGAAACACTTGTTCTCGTCTCAAGGTGATAACAAAGGTACCCAAGATGTTTCGTGAAGATCGGTTCATAAATACAGACTCTAGCCCGAGCCATATTGACATGTGTACTTACTGTGTGTAAGTAGCACTGAAAAAATCAAAGTTCACCTAATTTGCATAATTTCTGCACGAGAAAAAAACACATATTATATGTGCTGCTATCCCATGGTACTAAACATTCACACAAAAAATTATTCAACTTAGCGGTTTCATATGGAAGTTCTGTGCAAAAATCTGATTGCACCTAATCTTGTACAAAATGGCTGCCATCGGCCATCTTGAATTTTGAACCGGCCCAAAAAACACTCGTTCTCATCCCATGGCGATACCAAAGGTACCCATGAAGTTTCGTAAAAATCGGTTCATAAATACGGCCTCTAGCCCAAGCCGTATTGGCATTTGCACTTATAGTGCTGAAAGTAACATCAAAGTTAGTCTAATATTTGCATAATTTACGCACGAGAAAAAAACCTGTATTATATGTAATGTATCCCATGGTACTAAACATTCATACAAAAAAATTATTCAAATCAGCGCTTTCATATGGAAGTTCTGCGCAAAAAACTGATTGCACCTAATTTTGTACAAAATGGCTGCGAGCGGCCAACTTGAATTTACAAAACTTCTTGGGTATCTTTGTTATGACCGTGGGACTCGTTCTCGTCCCACGGTCATAACAAAGATACCCAAGAAGTTTTGTAAAGATCGGTTCATAAATGCGGCCTCTAGCCCGAGCCGTATTGAATTGTTGATGGACAGATGGCCAGACGGATGTTCTAACAATTATTAGTTATGTGGCTATTTTTATGGGACTACAATAAAATGCATGTCCATTATATTAAAACAAGTGATTTTTGGGAAAATTTTTGGGGTGGTAGCAAACCCTGAATCTACCCTTTACTGACCCTAACCTTACCCCCTCCCACCCCAATTCTAAACCCCACCCTAGACTAATGAAAATTCAATATATTCCTAGTCTAGGCAAGTCTTGGCTGTCTGTTTAGGCTCCCAAGACTTGCACAGAAACACTGCAAAGCAACAGGATGTAGAATGTCATGTTACATCAAATATTTGTTAAAATCTTAAGGGTTAAGGTAGATAGGAACCAGAATAATCATTTCTGAGGGGTAGAAGATGGAAACAAAAGTAAAGTTTTAAAGATCGCAATAAGGTCAACTTTTCAGAGACTTACCCAATTCATGTTCCCAGTAAGCTAACCAGTTTCCTCTAATATGTCTTTTCTTATTTGCTTCCATTTCTTGGCTGAAAAAAAAAATTATTAAAGTTTATAATAAATTAACAATATTTAGAAACAAGTGATCTGACAATAATCTTCCAGGGTTGGGGGTGTCAAGTTGTTTACCTTATGCTGCTACACCTCCATACCAAAAATTATTGAAATCAGTAATGTCATTTAGAAGTTCTAGGCAGAAAACTAATTACACAAAATTTCCAACAAAAATGGCCACCAGTTGGCCATCTTGAATTTTTTTTCCAAAAAGATTTACATCAATCAATTTTATATAATGTCCGATCATTGCTAAAATTTTAAACAAAAGCACCAGAGCGTCTCTGAGATACAGGTGGTAACAGGACACACCAACATAATGTAATTATGAAATGGCTGAAAAAAAGCTCAAGTTCATCTAATTTGCATAATTTATGTGCAAGAAAAAAACCTGAACAATATGTTATTTATCTTATGCTGCTACACCTCCATACAAAAAATTATTGAAATTGGAAAAGTGATTTAAAAGTTCTAGGCAGAAAACTAATTACACACAATTTCTAACAAAAATGGCCACCAATCAGCTATCTGAAATTTTTTTTAGAAAAAAATTATCGTGCATCATCTGTCCGTAATGTCTGATTAATGTTGAAAATTTGACAAGCCCACATTCAACCATCTTGGAATTACAGGTGGTAACAGGTAAGATGGACAGATGGATGGACAGACAAACAGATCTACAAGTCCCCTTCACGGTGAAACCGTGGGGAATAATAACGATATAAAAGAGATTTACTACTTTTTCATGATTATTTCAATACCTACAAAAATTATGAAAAAAAACCCATCCACTTCTAGATTTTACTTAATTTCTGGGTTTTCGGGGCAAAATTAAGTATTTGGCCTAATATCTGTTAGTACGAATAGACAGCTAGTCTGGGGCACTGGTAATGATGGATAAATATATCTGTGATACAATTACCTTCATTTCTTATGAAATACCAGTTTTAAAACAATAAAAATTGTGCAAGCCACATTGTCCTAAAATACTCAATGCTATGACCTCTATAGCCAGTGTGGGCTGGAAAACTTCAAAATTTAATTTCCGTGCAGGAAGTTGAAATCATGGGACATTTTTGTATACATGGTCCTAAAAAAAACAAAGCTGAAAAAATTTGAAAATCTGATGTCAGATACCAGAGATATCATGTTAACACCGATGGGGTGTCCCCCTCCATTTCCATGGACACCCAACTCCTCAAACCTCAACAGATATCATTATAATATTTTGCATACAACTAAAGGAATATTTGAAGTCATGTATCATACATTTGTAGCTACACTGTCCTAAAATACTTGAGGCTAGGGTATTAATTCCCTCCGAGGATAAAAAAACATCAAAAGTAAATTTCACTGCAGGAAGTTGAAATCATGGAACATTTTTGTACTAGTCGTCCAAAAACAGACTTTTAAAAATTTTGAAAATCCCCCATCAGATATCAGAGATATGACATGAATAATGTAGAGGGTCCCCAATGCACTTTGGAACACCCCCACAACATGGCACAATTTGTAAGCCGACTGGAAGAAGTCAAAACTGATTTTCTTTTAACCTAATAATCAGAAAGTGGCCTCAAAACTGCATTTCTCACCAGACTTCAACCATAATGCATATAATAAGACATAACAAGAAGGATGCCAACGCCCTATAGCTCACCAACATTCCTCTTTGATAGTAACTTTGGCAAACACAAGAACTTTATCAAACAGGCTCATAACATGTGACAAAGCTGACCTAAACACAACCTCTTAAAAGTAAAACTGAAAAAATAATAATTTTAACAGCAGAAGGGTTAATGGCCACATTATTAAGTTTGAAGTATTACTTTGAACCAACCAGTCTTCATTGGCAGATGCTTCAGTGTACTATGTTTGATTTAAACTTTCAAAAAGCTGTGACTTATCAGATACATGATAGGACACTACATAGAGAAATGGAAGAACCCTCTGTTTTAAAAAAAATATGTGGTGAGGGAAACTGCTTTTCCGTGCACTATCATTTGTAATGACTGGTGAAGAAAATCAACATGGCACAATTAGATTATTTATTGTTCATCATATGAGGAACCTCAGAAATGATGTTTTACAAATGGTGTTGCCAGACCTTAACAGAAAGTTTAGCACACTGAAAATGTCTAGGTGTGAGCTAAACAGAGACTTAACATTAAAAATGTGGAAATAAATTTGAAAAATATTGACTGAATGAGTTTTAAATCATGGTAGAATGATAATGAGGAACATGTATGATTTATATAAAGGCCACGGGAAGAGAAGGAACACAGAAACTGACATAACACTAAGTTAAACATGAAATTCTGAGCTAAACAGAAAACTAAACATAAGTAAATAAATAAAAAAGTTAAGAGAACAATTTAAAACACACAGGGTGAGGGTTAAATAGTGGTAGAATGATAATAAGCACCATATAGAAGCAATACAGAAGCAATATAATGGCCATGAGATGAAAAGGGTGTAGGCAGCTGCCCTGAATAGAAATGTTAACACACTTAAAATGTGAGCTAAACAGAAAACTCAACATTCAAAAGTTGAAGAGAAATTTGAATTGAAATTCAGTGGACAAGGATGAAACCATGGTACAATGATAATGAAGAACATATATGAGGAATATAAGCACCATGGGAAGAGAAGGAACACAGCAGGTGACCTAAACACTAAGTTAAATATGAAATTCTGAGCTAAACAGAAAAGTAAATGTAACTAAAAAATGTTAAGAAAAAGGTTTAAAATGCACTGGATGAGAATGAAATAATGGTAGAATGATAATAAGCACCATATGGAAGCAATATAAAGGCCATGGAATGAAAAGGGTGTCGGCAGCTGACCTAAACAAAAACTTTAACACACTGAAAATGTCTAAGTGTGAGGTAAACAGGAAACTTAACATTAACAAGAAGGACCCCAACGCCCTACAACTCACCAACATTCCTCTTTGATAGTAACTTTGGCAAACACAAGAACTGTATCAAACAGGCTCATAACATGTGACAAAGCTGACCTAAACACAACCTCTTAAAAGTAAAACACAGAAACTGACATAAACACTAAGTTAAACATGAAATTCCGATCTAAACAAATAACTAAACGCAACTAAAAATGTCAAGAAAAATGTTTAAAATGCAGAGTATGAGGGGTTAATCATGAAACAATGATACTGAGGAACATGTATGATGAATATAAGTGCCATGGGAAGAGAAGGAGCACAGCAGCTGACCTAAACACTAAGTTAAACATGAAATTCCGAGCTAAACAGAAAACTAAACGCAACTAAAAATGTCAAGAAAAATGTTTAAATTGCAGGGTATGAGGGGTTAATCATGGAACAATGATAGTGAGGAACACGTATGATGAATATAAGTGTCATGGGAAGAGAAGGAGCACAGCAGCTGACCTAAACACTTAGTTAAACATGAAATTCTGAGCTATTTATTTATTTATTTATTGAGGTTTAAGTTCACATAGTTTTGCACAATGGCTAATCATGACCATGACAGTTTTACGGGTGGAGGAAGCTGGAGTACCCAGAGAGAACCACCGAGCAATGGCGAGCAACTGTCAGCTCCCCAACATACTAACTCCACACAAGCAGGGTTAGCATTGGTTGAAGACGGGTACACCACTGACGTGCAGAACACCTTAGTACATGACGTCACCATGCCCCCACATGGGCAATGGGGGTGAAGTGTCTTGCCCAAGGATACAACGCAGTTGCTGCAGGTGGGATTCAAACTGAGGACCTCTCAGCTTGCAGCCTGCACCTCTACCTACTGAGCCACCGCACAACAAAATTCTGAGCTAAATAGAAAACTAAACGCAACTAAAAATGTCAAGAAAAATGTTTAAAATGCAGAGTATGAGGGGTTAATCATGGAACAATGATACTGAGGAACATGTATGATGAATATAAGTGCCATGGGAAGAGAAGGAGCACAGCAGCTGACCTAACCACAAAGTTAAACATGAAATTCCGAGCTAAACAGAAAACTAAGCGCAACTAAAAATGTCAAGAAAAATGTTTAAAATGCAGAGTATGAGGGGTTAATCATGGAACAATGATACTAAGGAACATGTATGATGAATATAAGTGCCATGGGAAGAGAAGGAGCACAGCAGCTGACTTAAACACTAAGTTAAACATGAAATTCTGAGCTAAACAGAAAACTAAACGCAATTAAAAATGTCAAGAAAAATGTTTAAAATGCAGGGTATGAGGTGTTAATCATGGAACAATGATACTGAGGAACATGTATGATGAATATAAGTGCCGTGTGAAGAGAAGGAGCACAGCAGCTGACCTAAACACTTAGTTAAACATGAAATTCTGAGCTAAACAGAAAACTAAACGAACTAAAAATGTCAAGAAAAATGTTTAAAATGCAGCATATGAGGGGTTAATCATGGAACAATGATACTGAGGAACATGTATGATGAATATAAGGGCCAGCCATGGGAAGAGAAGGAGCACAGAAGCTAACTTAAACACAAAGTTAAAGATGAAATTCTGAGCTAAACAGAAAACTAAATGCAATTAAAAATGTCAAGAAAAATGTTTAAAATGCAGGGTATGAGGGGTTAATCATGGAACAATGATAGTGAGGAACACGTATGATGAATATAAGTGCCATGGGAAGAGAAGGAGCACAGCAGCTGACCTAAACACTTAGTTAAACATGAAATTCTGAGCGAAACAGAAAACTAAACGCAACTAATAATGTCAAGAAAAATGTTTAAAATGCAGGGTATAAGAGGTTAATCATGGAACAATGATACTGAGGAACATGTATGATGAATATAAGTGATGGGAAGAGAAGGAGCACAGCAGCTGACCTAAACACTAAGTTAAACATGAAATTCCGAGCTAAACAGAAAACTAAACGCAACTAAAAATGTCAAGAAAAATGTATAAAATGCAGGGTATGAGGGGTTAATCATGGAACAATGATGCTGAGGAACATGTATGATAAATATAAGTGCCATGGGAAGAGAAGGAGCACAGCAGCTGACCTAAACACTAAGTTAAACATGAAATTCCGAGCTAAACAGAAAACTAAACGAAACTAAAAATGTCAAGAAAAATGTTTAAAATGCAGGGTATGAGGGGTTAATCATGGAACAATGATACTGAGGAATATATATGATGAATATAAGTGCCATGGGAAGAGAAGGAGCACAGCAGCTGACCTAAATACTTAGTTAAACATGAAATTCTGAGCTGAACAGAAAACTAAACACAACTAAAAATGTCAAGAAAAATGTTTAAAATGCAGGGTATGAGGGGTTAATCATGGAACAATGATACTGAGGAACATATATGATGAATATAAGTGCCATTGAAGAAGAAGGAGCACAGCAGCTGACCTAAACAGAAACTTTAACATTATTGGACATGTATGCTGACGCCGACCTATCGAGCCATGCCATAAGCTCACACAACTAAAGTTGGTGAGCTAAAAACAAGTATTTTTGCTGACAGTACCGATCTTTTGTGCAGACAGGAGAGGCATTGGGTTAAGCATTAGAATATAGCCTCTGGTGGCCACATATTTCCATCCTCTCATAGACCATTCCTGCGAAGTGTGGTTCACATCGGCTCAGTAGTTTCAGAGAAGAAGATGAAAATGTGATTTCCCATAGGGTTTCTATAGTAACTATAAGCTGCAATTGTGGCCATGTTTACAACCCGATCAACATTAAATGCGGATCGTTGGTAGAGGGGATCCCAGTCATTACTTATGCGAAGTATCATAACATTTGGCCTGGCAGTTTCAGAGGAGAAAATTTTTGAAAATCCACCTATCAGAATCAAAGAATGTCTCTGGCAGCCATATTTTTTAACCCTCGGTAACAAAATGAGGATCATTTGTAGAGGACCTCCCATAGACCATCCCTGCCAGGTTTGGTTCACGCCGGCTAAGTAGTTCCGGAGAAGAAGGTGAAAATGTGATTTCCCATAGGGTTTCTATAGTAACTATAAGCCACAAACGTGGCCATGTTTGCAACCCGATCAACATTAAATGAGGATCGTTGATAGAGGGGGTCCCAGTCATCATTTATGTGAAGTATCAAAACATTTTGCCTCGAAGTTTCAGAGGAGAAGATTTTTGAAAATCTACCAATCAGAATCAAAGAATGCCACTGGTGGCCATGTTTTTCAACCCACGGGAACAAAATGAGGATCATTTGTAGAGGACCTCCCATAGACTATCCCTGCCAGGTTTGTTTTCACGTCGCCTTGGTTTTTCCAGAGAAGAAGATGAAAATGTGATTTCCCATAGGGTTTCTAAAGTAACTATAAGCTGCAATTGCGCCATGTTTGTAACCCGATCAACATTAAATGAGGATCATTAGTAGAGGGGGTCCCAGTCATCATTTATATGAAGTTTCGAAACATTTGGCCTGGCAGTTTCAGAGGAGATGATTTTTGAAAATCCACCAACCAGAATCAAAGAATGCCTCTGGAAGCCATATTTTTCATCCGACAGGAACAAAATGAGGATCGTTTGTAGAGGATCTCCCATAAACCATTCCTGCCAAGTTTGGTTCACACCAGCTCAGCAGTTACAGAGAAGAAGATGGAAATGTGAAAAGTTTACGGACGCCAGATGCAGACAACAGACGACGACTGACGGAAAACGACGGACGCCAAGTGATGAGAAAAGCTCAAATGGCCTTTTAGGCCAGGTGAGCTAAAAAGGGTATCGACAGCTGACCTAAACAGAAACTGTAACACACTGAAAATGTATAAGTGTGAGGTAAAAAGAAGAGTTAACGTTTGAAATTTGATGAAATTCATTGGAGAAGGGTTAAATCATGGAACAATGATACTGAGGAACATGTATGATGAATATAAGTGCCATGGGAAGAGAAGGAGCACAGCAGCTGAAATTCTGAGCTAAACAGAAAAGTAAACGTAACTAAATAATGTTAAGAGAAACATTTAAAACACACTGGGTGAGGGTTAAATAGTGGTAGAATGATAATAAGCACCATATGGAAGCATTATAAAGGCCATGGGATGAAAAGGGTGTCAGCAGTCGATGTAAACAAAAAATTTAACCCACTGAAAATGTCGAAGTGTGAGATAAACAGAAAACTAAACATTCATAATTGGAAGAAAAATTTCAAGAAATCCACTGGACAAGGGTTGAACCCTAGTAGAATGATAATGAAGAAGATGTATGATGAATATAAGCACCATGGGAAGAGAAGGAACATAGCAGGTGAGCTAAACACTAAGTTAAACTTGAAATTCTGAGCTAAACAGAAAAGTAAACACAACTAAAAAATGTTACGAAAAAGGTTTAAAACACACTGGGTGAGGATAAAATAATGGTAGAATGATAATAAGCACCACATAGAAGCAATATAAAGGCCATGGGATGAAAATGGTGTCAGCAACTGACCTAAACAGAAACTTTAACACACTGAAAGTGTGTAAGTGTGAGTGTTAAAAAATTGATGAACAATTTGAAGAACTTCAGTGGACCAGGGTTAAATGATGCTAGAATGATAATGAGGAACATGTATGGGGAATATAAGCACCATGAGAAGAGAAGGAACACAGCAGCTGACCTGAACACAAAATTAAACCGAAAATCTGAGCTAAACAGAAAAGTAAACAGCTAAAAATGGTAAGAACAAGAAGGACGCCAACGCCCTATAGCTCACCAACATTCCTCTTTGATAGTAACTTTGGCAAACACAAGAACTGTATCAAACAGGCTCATAACATGCGACAAAGCTGACCTAAACACAACCTCTTAAAAGTAAAACACAGAAACTGACATAAACACTAAGTTAAACATGAAATTCTGAGCTAAACAGAAAACTAAAAGCAACAAAAAATGTCAAGAAAAATGTTTAAAATGCAGAGTATGAGGGGTTAATCATGGAACAATGATACTGAGGAACATGTATGATGAATATAAGTGCCATGGGAAGAGAGGGAGCACAGCAGCTCACCTAAACACTAAGTTAAACATGAAATTACGAGCTAAACAGAAAACTAAATGCAACTAAAAATGTCAAGAAAAATGTTTAAAATGCAGGGTATGAGGGGTTAATCAAGGAACAATGATACTGAGAAATACGTATGATGAATATTAGTACCATGGGAAGAGAAGGAGCACAGCAGCTCACCTAAACACTTAGTTAAACATGAAATTCTGAGCTGAACAGAAAACTAAACGCAACTAAAAATGTCAAGAAAAATGTTTAAAATGAAGGGTATGAGGGGTTAATCATGGAACAATGATACTGAGGAACATGTATGATGAATATAAGTGCCATGGAAAGAGAAGGAGCACAGCAGCTCACCTAAACACTAAGTTAAACATGAAATTCCGAGCTAAACAGTAAACTAAACGCAACTAAAAATGTCAAGAAAAATGTTTAAAATGAAGGGTATGAGGGGTTAATCATGGAACAATGATACTGAGGAACACATATGATGAATATAAGTGCCATGGGAAGAGAAGGAGCACAGCAGCTGACCTAAACACTTAGTTAAACATGAAATTCTGAGCTAAACAGAAAACTAAACGCAACTAAAAATGTCAAGAAAAATGTTTAAAATGCAGAGTATGAGGGGTTAATCATGGAACAATGATACTGAGGAACATGTATGATGAATATAAGTGCCATGGGAAGAGAAGGAGCACAGCAGCTGACCTAAACACTAAGTTAAACATGAAATTACGAGCTAAACAGAAAACTAAACGCAACTAAAAATGTCAAGAAAAATGTTTAAAATGCAGCGTATGAGGGGTTAATCATGGAACAATGATACTGAGGAACATGTATGATGAATATAAGTGCCATGCAGCTGTCCTAAACACTTAGTTAAACATGAGATTCTGAGCTAAACAGAAAACTAAACGCAACTAAAAATGTCAAGAAAAATGTTTAAAATGCAGGGTATGAGGGGTTAAATCATGGTAGAATAATAATAATCATCATCTAGCAGCATTATAAAGGCCATGATATGGAAATAGGGCGAGTAAGTGACCTAAACAGAAGCTTTAACATTATTGGACATGTACGCTGATGCCGACGCTGATGCTGACGCCAACCGATCGAGCCATGCCATAAGCTTACACAACTAAACTTGGTGAGCTAAAAAGGTTTAGAATGTACTGGGCAAGGGTTAAATAAGGCCATGATATGGAAAGAGGGCGAGTAAGTGACTTAAACAGAAACTTTAACATTATTGGACACATACGTTGATGCCGACGCTGACGCCGACCGTTTGAGCCATACCATAGGCTTACACAACTAAAGTTGGTGAGCTAATAATGATTAATGACTGATCAACTACCAAATGAAAGTAATCTTTAAATAAAAGATGTAACATAAATTTGGTGGAATAACCCAAATTCAGTGAAACTCTGTCAGCTGAAAATGATAAATTCATAGTAATTTGTATATTTTTATACTTACCAATGGCCCAGACATAGCTGGTGCTAACTCTAAAATATCTAGGGCCAAACACAAATTTTGCCCCCCTCCAATTCCCCAAATTTGCATGCAAAACCGAAAATTAGAAGTCCTAACTGGTCCTCCATATATTTACCCTCTGCGCATGCGTAGACGTCAGGAAGTGACCGGAATTGGTGCCAACACCATTCTTTGTAAAAGAGAGTATTACAAAATAATTCAGTGGGGAGGTATGAGTGCCCACTCATGGGTGGGCCCTTCCCGTCTGGGCCATTGGTAAGTATAAAAATATACAAATTACTATGAATTTATCATATTTTTACACAATATATCAATGGCTCAGACATAGCTGAATCATAAATAGGTGGAGGGCCAAAGACTTCTGAAATAATTCCAATCCTGCAATCCATGATGAAGGAACTTAGAATAGTTAGGAATTACATGAATGTCTCTCTAAACAGTAATAGAGGAGACATATTCTAAACAAGGAGCCCAATTAAGTAATTCCTTATTCTAAGCATGAAGACTATGCTAATTAGGATGTAACAAGTTCCTAATTTTTAAGACTAGTCCGGGCTAAGCTCCAAAAATTAGGATGGCGTATCTGAGAAAAAGAGAAAATCTCCCACAAACATATGCCTTACAATAATCTATCAACTGTATGCAGGATATAAATACGGATAAAAACAGCATCCTTCAAAGAAACATACATTTTAAGCCAGATTATGGGTAAAACACACCCCCTCCACTTTTTTGAAGAAATCTTTAAAAGAAAAAAGGGGAGTGCTCTGGAAACAATAAGAGCGGTACCCAACAACAATATAATTAATCGTCGAACAGGCAGTCAGGTATTAATTCAAGATTAACAAATGGTGCTTAATGATACTTCAGAAGTTATGGCTATGGCGACAATCCTGGAAATTAATATTGCACACTAAATAGCATACACCGCAGACAATGTACACAGATAGATACGTCGAAAACCGGTGATATATAAAAATATAATATACACATATCTAATCAAGCCACACTGAACAATTCCTGAAGAGAAAACACACTTCCAACGTAATCCATAGGCGGCCACTGTACAATAAATTAACAACACTCTCCAACGTGAATAATCCGATATCAATGATCGTAAAAGCACGTGTAATATGAGTACAAAAAATAGAAACTTGGATCTAGAGATGTACATAGGTATGATTAACAGGCTCCTACAAGGACTGCCCCCAAAATAGATTATTATTTCAAGGTCCACCAAATACAATAAAGCATTAGCGTAATAATAATAATGCGCGAGCGCATATATATTTAGCATGTAATCATCTGAATACCAGCCTGTGAGGTACTCAAGAGTAGCAATTTAATTGTGATGATTTATAAATAAATGCTTGTATATAACAAATCAACCAAAATAACAGGGCATTAATCCAGCCAAAAAACGGATGAGCCCATGAGGTCGCCACAAAACACAACATAAATGCATAAAATGCATGTATTAGATTAACGAAGCTTGCGGGAAGAGAACTACGTCTTGCCCGGTAGTTGCCTACAACACATGAGGAAGTGTCAGAGTGGTGGGGGGGGGGGGGGGGGGGGGAATTCGAAGTCATAACGAAATCTCCTCACCTACATTATTCAATCAATCGTACTTGTGTCAGTTAACAGAAAAATATAGGAACTGCAATGGTTCTCTCACAGTGGGGGGCAATTTGAAGTCGTAACGAAATCCCCTCACCCGTATTATTTAATCATACAAGTGTCAGTTAAGATAAAAAAATATATGAACCGCAATGGTTCCCTTACGTCTAATCGACTCCATATGCCACTATGGACAGAGAGGAACGTGAAGAATAAAACGTCCCCTGAAAGAAGACCCTCTCATGGAGTAAGCTTATGCAGAGCGTCACATAAGAGACACTTGAGAATATTGATCCAAGATTTCTGTGACAACAGAGGTGCTACCAGTAGGATACACTGTTTAAACTTAAACGTAAGCTATTGAATCAAATGAATAGGAGGATACGCATATCCTATTATTCCTCCCCCGTCTACTGCCTGCGCTCAATAATCTGGGCATGGCGACACAAATGACGGTAACTAATTGTTCCGGTGTGTTGCAAACTAAAGAATCATGGGGTGATCCCACTGGTAGCAAAACTGTACAAATAAACGCCTGTTGAAAGTCCATACATAT
Source organism: Pictodentalium vernedei (assembly GCA_031216915.1). Taxonomy (NCBI): domain Eukaryota; kingdom Metazoa; phylum Mollusca; class Scaphopoda; order Dentaliida; family Dentaliidae; genus Pictodentalium; species Pictodentalium vernedei. The sequence continues at coordinate 219,607,222 of CM062292.1, forward strand.
GAAACAGGCGACCTTTCCAAGGAGCAAGTCTGCTAGTACATTCAGACGACCCGGTATATGACGGATAGCAGGGCTCGCCTTGAGTAAAATGGTCAGGGCCTAAAAAAAGTGCCCCACATATTGAGGTCGGGGCCTTTTCGGGGCTGATTTTCCATTTTGTCCATTATTGTTAGTGCTTTTTTGTGGAAAATGTCGGGCTTGAAAAAAAGCCCCCAGCAAGTGCTCCTCAGGGCTGATCTCGGGGCCTGGGCTGATCAGTCCCGACTCAAGGCAAGCCCTTACGGATAGAGAGATAAACATGAAAATGATTCTCCGTTAGGTATTATAACAAAAGTGAATGGGTGCCGCCCTGGTTCCTGATGTATGCTACCACTATTGAGTTGTTCCACAATCTCTGAACAAGTGTGAATGCATTGATGTAGCGCTAACAATATTGACATCATTCTTGATGATTATGTGTTTCTGCAGGAGCCGAGGGTCTCAGACCCCTGCATTTATAGTCTGTAGGACTCAGGGTCGTGCCCCAAACTATTGACTCATACCCGTCATAATTGTGAAAGCCGGATCTGGCAGTTGCAGCAGAACTAATGAGTTAACCACTGAAAATCTGCCTCAATATGGACCCTTTTGTTTACTACCGTATTTCATCTAAATTTTTGGACACTTTTTGTTTTCGGACACCATTTTTTCATCAAAAAATAATTTTTTTTAAGCCTCGAAATTTTCGGACACCCACTCAAAGATCGTCCCGGACTGATGTGGTGGGAAAATCCCAGTAATCATAAATCCAAAATGACAATGATTTTCTTTTCAGTTGAATATTTCATCTTTCTTTGTTTGTTTTATGTTAAAAACATGTATTGTATGTACACTATATTGTACAATCGAAAAAGAATTATTAAAACAACACTATTTGCAAACTTGTTCTTTATTTATTGACAGGTAAGTATTGTTTTCCTTATCAAACTGACATGTCTGACGAACTGACCAATCAAATTTTTGTTTTCAAAAAGTGTGCTTTCATTCGACTCCTTTGAGATTTGGAAAAAGAAAACCCCGCAAATGTTATGGTGAACTGACCTTAAATGACGACAATAATGAAAGGGTCCCATAAATAAATCCATATAATGCAGTATAAACCATGCACCAGCAACAGAACAGGATAATTATTACTTCGAATAAACATATTCAGTGCACTGAACACCAACAAAATTTTCCAACATTAAAAATAGAATAAACGACAATGAGGTCAACACGTGCTGTTGCAGGGTTTCACAAAAAATTAACACATGGACCTGAACACTATCAGACCGTATCGGGTTTCGATATTATTTTTCTCCGACATCAGCAGTGCTCGTGGGGAGGGCACACTTCCAAAAACAAAAAATAGGAAATACGGGAGGAACTGTGGTGCAAATACCAGTCATTAAAATTATTATTTTGTATTCGCTTTTATAAATTGTAGCATTCTGCGTTGCACGTTGTGGGGTGGGGGGTATGTCTAAATCAATAATCAAAGACTTGTATGTCATTAAGTCGTCCTTCTAAACAAAATTCGTATTGGTCTTTCTTTTGCATTTTGCGTTCCACATTGGGGGTGGGGGGGGGGGGCAGTACTTTCGTGGTTAACGTGGACAGCATTGTGGGGGTGGGCACCGGGTCAACAATCTAAACTTGTATATCATTAATTAGTATGAGGGGACGGGCACAGGGTCCGAGTTGGGTGGCAAAAATAACTAACGACTGAATAAAATTCACAAATATATTCTAATACAACTGATAAAATGAAATACAAAATTCTACAATATACACGTACATACAAAAATATACAAGAATACATCCAAGAATACATAACAAGATCATACAAGAATACAATAATTTTCAATACAAGAACAAATAAGTTACATTTCATATTACCGGTACATCAGTTACGCTCATTTAAAATACCTGCCTCAGTCAGGTCATCTTCATCGTCTAAATTAAAAATTTCAGACATGGCAGTCTCTACAGACATGATTTTCTTGGGGTCAATAAAGAGTTGACAAGCAATGTCCAGCTCCTCCTGGTTGTCAAATAGTATCTCTCCTATGTATTCTGACTGGTTGATGAATTTATCTTCTGTCCCATTCAGGTGGTTGTTTAAACCGTAGACTTTGAAGGATTTTCTGATCATCTCTTTTTGCTTTTCTAGATTGCTAACGGCAAATAAAATCCAATCAACAATATCTTGTTTGGAGGCAGGCTTTATATGTTCTTCTTCCTTGTTGATAATTTTTTTGGTCCCAGACTGGATAAATTTGGTCCATTTTCTTCTAAGATCCCCCTTCACAGGCTTGTTGATGCTGACATCGAGTGGCTGTAATTTAGATGTGCAGCCCCCTGGTATTACTGCAGGAACGGCATTGCTCTTTCTTAATTCTTTCTTAACGTTATCAGTCAGATGGCCCCTAAAGCTGTCCATTATTAATAGTGATCTCTCCTTTTTGGTGTGTTTACAATAAATTTCCTTCACCCACTCTTTCATCAAATGCCTTTTTCTTGAACCTTAATTATCCAGTTTTTTGGTGCTTTTAACTTGAGTTCTCTTTTACCCTTGAAAATTACAAATTACCATTGGTGGTAAGACATCGCCACTCGCAGATACAGCCAGAACCAGTGTCAGATGTCGTTTTTCGGATCCTGTACTTCTGATCCTGACTGATTTCTCTCCAATCAAGTTGACAGTTTTGTTGGGGATAAGGTCAAAGTAGACTGAGGTTTCATCCATATTAATTATAAACTGGTTTTCAAACTCATCTTCTGCTCTTCTATCTTTGACAAATTCTCTAAAGCTGTCGATTTTCTGCTCTAAATCTTTTGGTAATCTTTGGGCTAAAGATGTCTTGGTACGGAGTGAAAAGTTGTGATGAGCCATGAATTTCTCAGCCCAGCCTGTACTGGCTTTGAAATCGCTTTCTTTATTCTCATTCTTGACCATTTCTCTGGCATAGGCGCATAATGATTCCATTGATACAGGTAGCTGCAAATCTCGTTGGATTAATACCCATTCAGAGATTTTGTCATCTAGGTCGTCTCCATAGGTAACAGGTCTCCCACGCTTGGATAAATGACCTGTTGATCTGTCTCTTCCTTCTTCATCAAAATTTATCTTTTTCCAGTCACTGAGTGTCGATTTCGGTATTTTCAGTTTCAGGGTGGCTTGCCGTAGGCCAATCAACTTGATTACTTCAACTGCTTCCTTCTTCTCCTTCATATTATAATTTTTATAGTGCCCCCTTGCGACAGATGGATGGTAATTGCTATCTTTAATGGCATCAGTTTCAACCGTTGAAATCTCTTTGTGGTGTTTCTTTGCTGGCTGCGGTTTTGCAGCTGTTTCATCAGAATCTGTTCTCTTTCTTTTAATTGGACGTCCGACTGGTCTCTTTTCTGAAGGCTTGTAGGGTGTCAGTTGTACTGTTGGTCTGGCTTCTTCTGCTGTTTGGTATTTCACTAGGAATTTTTCCATCTGGAGTTCTTGTGATATCAAATGCTGGTGATTGAATGCTGACTTCAGTATTCGCCCTGTATTTATGTATTAGCAGCACCACACGAAGATAATGCCATTTCCTTCAAGTTTACCGGCACACTTTTCCATCAATAGTGAACAGTTTCAACTGAACAAACAATTAAGCCAATATACACACCACTCAAAAATTGTTCGCACTTCATTCCCTTTGAATGGCTACATTGGTCCGTTTTGAAAACACTGAAGCCCGCTCAGGTTTTTTTATCCAACAGTAACAACACAAGCACATGGCTTAATTACTGTTCAACATAATTCGTGGAAACATCAAAACATTTCAAGTACCGGTAGATCAAACGTGATTTCTTCTCAGGGATTTATTGGGAAAGTAAATAAAAACACAACAAACAATCGGAAATTTTTAATTCATTTGGTATGTTCATTTTATTCATTTATGCTGATGATTCAAGTCGCCGTATTGAACAGCTATTTTATCTTTCTCATTTCCGAGGTACCCCCAGTAGTTCGTGCACAATAAATTTATTAACCGGTGCAGTGTGTTTTTTTCAAAATTTCCACCCACATTTGCTGTCCACATGTATTTTGGCCATTTTCGAAGTTTTCGGACGCTGGAAAATTTAATTATTTTTTTGGCGTCCGAAAATTTAGATGAAATACGGTATATCCGTTAAAACAATACATGTCCTGAGCGAATGCATTGTCACACTCCAGTTCTGTGTAAGATAAGAATAACTGGAGGGGACATGTGCATAAGCGACCCATCTAAACAAGATGCGTACCCGCTCAGCACATCTCCCCATCAGTCGCATAAAACTAATTCGTTCTGGATAATAGAAGACGAACCAGATTGTTATGAGACATTACCAAGTTAAAAATCGAGTGACAGCGCAGGGTTCTATCTTCAGATCAAAGCTATCCTGAGAATGAATGAATCTTTATTTAGCAGTATACAACAGAAAACAGAAAATTATACATGCATCATTATAGAACAAAAATATACATACAGAATTACAGACAAAAATAATCTAATAAACCTGTATACCGCAGGGAGACTGCATAGCCAGATTGGCTGTCTACCTGTCGTCTCCCAGGGATTATATAATGCAACATTGGAATCGGACTGTCCAACAATCGTTCATCTATACTTTATGTCTTGGTCGCTGGTGGCTAGTGTAACTCACACAATTTAGTTAAGAGATGAGCATTGAGTTAACCCTTTCCCAACATAAAAAGCAGACGACACTTGCAAAAAAAACCCCCCAAAAAACCAAACTTTTGAATCACTATATTCTTTCATTCCCAAGAACACAGGTCGTGAACCCCCACCGGAACGAGTTCGACGAACTCGCCTCAATGAGGGGCCATAACCCATGCTCCTGAGACAAAAAAACGAAAAAAATAATGAAAACTGATTGGCAATTTCTGAGAATAGCGCTGGCCGGCCCCGGCCGCCACGTTGGGCAAAGGGTCAAGAGACGAGAAATTGTCCAGTCGTAAACAGTACCAGCAGAAATGTGTCAATAGTAACTACTTCTCCATCTTTGACAACTCCAAACCCCGACGCCTCTCTGTGGGGTGCTCTCAGAGAGAGACTCCCACGGACCGACGCTGAGAGTTGGAGTCCTCAACAGGAGTAGACTAGGTACAAAATTCCCCTATTGTTATTTCACTGTCCACATCTGTCGGCTCTGCACTTGGAAAGCTTTAAATTTGTGTTATCTTGAAGATGCATAAAAATGAAAATGAAAAATGCATACCCACTCGGTTTATTCTGAAAATATTCTACCTATTGTTAAAAGCACAGTCAATACAGTAAGGATTATTACAGTCGATGTTGTCGGAGTATTGGGACAATAATTTTGTGATTAATTGTTTTTTAAAAATGTTTCTGTTGTTTATATTACGTAAATCAAGGTCTAAATCGTTCCAGAGTTTGGGGTACATGTGTGTTGGAAAATTCTCAAGAGACCTTGTCCTTGTTCTAACAATTTGGAGAGTATCTCTCCTTCTACTAGCTCTACCCGTAGTATTGACTACTGGGTGGAAATAATGTCTAAAGGATACTGGCAGGTTATCGTGATACCAGTCAAAGACGAACAGGCACGCGTGGAGTTTGAAGAGATCATTTACTTTAAGAATCTTATTTTCCCGAAAGAGGGGATCAGTGTGTGCATTATATTTCTTATTGTTTATTATACGGATGGAGCGTTTCTGAAGAAGCAGTATCTTTTTGGTCGTTCTAGCATTTATACCATACACTAAATGTGTGTGTATCAGGGCATAATAAAGTGTTTTCAGAGCTTCACTGGGAAGTATGAACTTCATTCTATTTAGTGCGAAGTTTGCCCGAGCAATCTTTGAAGAGAGTTGAGATACATGATGTTTGTAAGATAAACTATCATCAATATGTATTCCTAGGAATTTAAGAGATTTGTCTGCATTATTTGAACCTACTCTACTTATGATTTGGCCATTTATTAATATATTTTGGTGAATTGTTGTTTTATTTTTGGCGGAAGGGTTGATTAAAATATATTTAGTTTTTGTTGCATTTAGTACAAGTTGATTCGCACAACACCATTCAAACACTTTTTCAAGCTCTTTATTTATGAGTTGGACCAATTGATTTGGGTCTGGACCCGAAGAAAGCACAGTTGTGTCGTCAGCAAAAGATAGGAGATTTAGGCATGTAGCATGATAGATGTCATTGACATATATCAGGAACAGTGTTGGGCCGAGTATCGAGCCTTGTGGAACTCTGTGTGATATTTTTGCTCTGTCAGATGTATGGTCACCGTATGAGACATACTGTAACCTATCAGATAAATAGCTTTTAAACCAGTCATTACCCAAACCTCTAATACCATGTCTATATAGTTTATTTATTAAAATGTCATGGTTTATTGTATCAAATGCTTTTGAAAGATCTAAAAATAATGCAAGTGTGCTGTTTTTGCTTCTTTTATTATTTTCTTCTGATATAGTTTTCAACAATTGCATGACAGGATGCACCGTACTATGATTTTTCCTAAAACCGTACTGATTTGGATGTAGGATACTAAAACGATTTAAGTATTTTAAAAGTCTTACTGACATATAGCATAGTCAATCACTCAAACACTCATTTAACCGACTAAATGATAACCATAAACTTTTAGAGCTTTGATAAACTTGTTATCGAGCTCCAGTCTATTATCTGTCGGAACGAGCTCTTTGGCTTCGGTACGACTAACAGGAGGCTACAGAATTCTAGAGAATCTTGATTCTCGACGACCTCTATTACCATCGTCAAGAGAACCTTTACCTCCGATTGGAGAGACTCTTAAGATTAAGGATTAGACGGAGGCATTGTCCATCAGACATTAATTAGTTGTGGTTCTCTTGGAAAGATAGCCGCAGGCCTTCCGAAACCACACTTCTCACCTACTAGTCTTCCGTAATAGTTATCCAGATTGATACTAATCTTGATAACCATCCGTCAACCGCAAAACAACAGAGGTCCTAATGCACACCTGTAGCACCTGCGAGGCCTACGGAAGGAGGAACTGCATCTCGTTCGCGAAGAGCCTCGACACAGCAGTTTAGGGATGTCTGACCGGAAGTCTCGATCAGATGCAAACCCCGTATCCGAGTCGCTATATGACGATCCCTAGAGTAATTATAGGAGGGTTAACTATACCCTCACGAGAAGTCCTTATAGGTGATCTTCTGTCTAGGACATCCTCCTTTACTCCTTTCTGCTATTGCGGGTCGATTATACATCGACGTAAGGAGCAGAGTATTGATGATTTCTTTGTAGCTTGGTCATAAACCAATGAAAGCTTATCGTCAAAAACTTAGTGTCTGGAAACCGGAGCCACTCGAAGAGAGTTTTTCACCTTGTCATCTATTAAGGATGATGACGCAAGGGCTCTGTCACGTCTATTTAACTCCGAATTAGCAACTTGTTAAGACAGAGTTATACGTGATAAATATATAGCCCTGGAAAGGACTCTAAATGAGGTACAAACGTCTTCCAATTCCTTTCCGTAGAGACGTTGCGTCACAGTTCTTAAAGGTGATTTGCGTAATACAGTGAGTCTAAATTTGCTCTGAATGAATAAATGCCGTCTCAATTGTGACCATGTGAATAATGAATGACAAAGGTAAGGCCATAGCTAGGTCCTTAGCCTACTCATCCAGACGCAGAGGAACTCTCAATACATCTTCCCTGTTTTCCGACCAGCAGAACTACAGAAGATGATGACAAGAAACTGCCTAATTTCTTTCCACTGGAAAGTTGAATGTGGAGTCGTCTAAAAGGCCAAAAGCCTGCAACACCTGTCTATACTTAACCGGAAAAGACATTTCCTTCTCTTTTTCCGGATAATTTAGCGTGTAACAATGCTAGCGGTTTCTTGTAAATAGACGCAGCATTCTGATTCGTTGGAACAAATTCAGGGTAGTGTTGATGGAATAAATCCTCTCAACCCCGTATTGTTCCGAATGTGGAGGGTAAATCCCCTCCATATCCCTTCATCATTCGTCTGAATCAGTTGAAATCACGGTCAGCTGCATCTGAACGCGCAGATAATTGGACCAACCCAGCACCATGCAACAGCTCAGGTTCTGAGCCTGGCGTCGATTGCTACTGCACTTGCTGGGATGATGCGAGGAACTACGCATCTGCGTCAGCATAACCGTAACGGAGGCCTGGGGAGCAGCGGTCTTCTGTCCGCCCGCTGCTCCCGGGACAGTGTTCTGAGACGGCACTCTCCGGACATCCCAATATATGAGGCCTCGTCTAAGCTACTGAAAAGTGCTACTTTCGAGCTGTCTCAGCATTCTGATTCTCAGGAACAAACTCAGGGAAGTATCGATGCATAAGCGCTATCACCACCCTGTTGTTCCGAAAGGGAAGGGTAATTCTCCAAATCCCTTTCATCCTCCAACTGAATCAGATTATACTCACAGTCATCGGCATCTGAACGCACAGATAACTGAACTGACCCAGCACCTTCCGACAGCTCAAGTTCTGAGACTGCCGTCGTCTGCTTCTGCATTTGCTGGGATGCTGCAATGAGCTGCGCAATCTGTGACAGCAAGTCCATTACGGAGGCCTATGGAGCAGAGGTCTTCTGTTGCATGGCCGCAGGCTGCTCCTGGGACAGTGTGTCTGAGATGGCTCTTTACTATGGACGTCCCTATAAATGAGGACTCGTCTCCTTGGCTACTGTATGGTGTGACTTCTCTGATGAAGAGGGACTTTCTCGGCGATGCAGGCTGGATATCAGAAGTCACGTAGCCAAGGTGCGGTCGTGTGTGCTTCGTAGACGTTGAAGAAGCCGTAATAATAGCTGACCCCGGCTTTAAACTGAACGGAGCGTCCCGGACGGGAGGTGTGGATGTATGCTCCGACTGACGCAAGTTCCGATCTATAACATCTAGCCCCAGATGTTATTTAAAAGAGAAGGGGGGGGGCTTTCTCACTCGGGGTCCTTCAGACCTCGCCAAGCTTCTTGCTGAACTTGCCGGCTTCTTCCTTTCCGTCGTCGCAGGGTGAGCCTTATATTGATATTATATTATAGTGCTCGCTCTACCCTTCTATTGACTGCAATGGACACACCCGGAGTCACGGTACCCTCAGGGGGTGGAATGCTTCACCGGTCGAGCTAGCTGGCGACAGGGATTTGAAACCACACTGTGGTTTATTGCCCTGTCTAATATTCATGAGCACTTTTGCCGCTAGCTCTGATTGACTATTTAATGTGACAACGGAAGCACACTATCTGACAGCGTCACATGAACATCACCATGTTCTTGTTCCTCTGTAAATATAAACTAATAAACTAAAGCGACCTTAGGGCAAGAGGACCGGTGGCAGCCTCTCATCGCGAGAGGACCGGCAGTGGTCCCTCGCTAACAACGCACCGTGACACCTGTCAGCAACGTTTGTCATCCCATGCGACACATATGAGCAAGAATTAGTAGAAGTACATCGACTACAAGCAAGGCAACCTACATGAAAAAGAGAGGAAAGACTTCCTTGCCTTGCTAAAGAGCAATATGCTTACATAATGAAGCAGACTAAGTCAATTGTACTCCCTACAATTCCACATTAATACAAATAAAAAGATACATAACAAAAACATTCAAAATATAAATCGAAAAATAGTTTACACAAACAAAATTTTCGAAGGATTTCGACAAGAGCTCCCAAAGGGAACAAAGTGCCCAAGTGTCTCCCAAAAGAGCCCAAGTGTGGACAAAATTAATTTTTTCCTCCCAAAAATTAACTGCCACACTACGGGACTGTATAATGTATCTTACAACAGACCTACCACATCAAACCTACACATAAATAACAAACGTTGCTAATGTAAACAACGTCAGACTGAAAACTGGAAACAGGACCCCAGGCAACACAGCCCGAAGTCAGTAACAGATTTTTGAACTATCCAATGTAAAGCAAGATCTTCATCAGAAGAAAAAACGATACATTGGATGTATGATGCATGACTAAAAATGTTTAAACACCCTAAGGGTGAGGATGTAACCCTGGGGATATACAGAAAAAACTTTCTGTATGACACGTTAAACTCCCAAGAAATTTTATATAAAAATTTTTCAAAAAACAAGCCAAAAAGCTTGGGAGTTTAACTGGGGGGATCAAGGGAGGTTAGGGAAACTACATATATATAAAGAGCGTTGCTAAAGTAAACAACGTCAGACTGAAATCCGGAAATGGGACCCCATGCAACACGGTCCGAATGTCAGTAAGAGATTTTTGAACTATCCGATGTAAGGCAAGATCTTCATCAGAAGAAAAAATGATACAATGGATGTATGATGCATGACTAAAAATGCCTAAACACCCAAAGGGTGAGGATGTAACCCTGGAGATATACAGAATAAACTTTCTGTGTAACACGTTAAACTCCCAAAAAATTTTGTAAAAAAATTTCCATAAAACAAGCCAAAAAGCTTGGGAGTTTAACTGGGGGGTCAAGGGAGGGTAGGGAAGGAATACTTAACCAACAGTGGAAAAATCATTATCAACAATGATGACGTCAGGCTCATGTCCCAAAATTAGGGAACATGAACTAATTTTTATAAATATTATAAAATTACAGCCCTGAATGTTTTCAAACCACCGTTTCTTCCTTCCTTCGTCCAGTTGTGTCCTTGGATCCACCAAATTAACCTTTGATTTGTGTCTGGCATCATTATTAATTGAGATTAAAAGCACAAAAGTCAGTTTCTTGTTATCTGACAAGGGCCAAACAAAGAATGATGTTGGCGCCAATTCCGGTCACTTCCTGACATCTGCACATGTGCAGAGGGTAAATGTTTGGAGTACCAGTTAGGACTTCTAATTTTCGGTTTTGCATGCAAATTTGGGGGATTTTTTTTTGGGGGGGGGGGGGGGGGGGGGTGGCAAAATTTGTGTTTGGCCCTAGATATTTTAGAGTTAGCACCAGCTATGTCTGGGCCATTGGTATACTGTGTAAAAACAGTCACTTTGCCACAGAAAAATATTCAATTAAAAGGAGTATTCAATATAAAGAATTTGATAATTTTCTAGTATTTTAGTGATAAAAGCGTGCATTTATTCTATTTCATCTTGTTGACAGAGCTCAATGAGCTCTGTCAAACAAGATATATTAGCTTAAATGTTTGTGTATACTGAGACCAGATACTGCGTTGTGTCCTTGGGCAAAGCTCTTAATCCTGATTGCCCATGTGTAACCACAGTGGTGCTGTGCACTAAGGTGTAATGAATGTCAATGGTGCACTTGTCTTCAACAAGTGCTAACCCTGCTTGTGAGGAGTTAGTGTGTTGGGGAGTCTGACAGTTGCTCACCATTGCTCAGTGGTTCTCTCTGGGTATTCCGACTCCCTCCACCCATAAAAATGTCCAACACGAGGTGACCCTGGTTGTCAAAAGTGTTGTTAAACCCCAATACTGATACCAGACAGGTCAATAAAGGTAGGAAATTCTGTGATTGTCTGAGTAATTCTTCAAGTGACCATAAGATTTTTAATTCATTTAACAGGAATTTACTCCTAATACTCAACATATAATTAGCAGGTCAAATCTGTGCTGAAAATATGGCAAATGTTTTAGTCATTGGAAGTCAGATGTAACTAACAGGGTTATTCAATTAAGAAAAATTCAATTAGGTGGGCTTCTCAAGTTGCTTCCCAGACATTTGGCAATCAATACATTTATTATGCTTAACTCCTTGTATGCTACTGGTGGATATTCCTGCTGAGGACAGGAGTTCTCTTGCCATTGAAATAAATAGAATTTGGACACAGTCAAATTTTGACCATGCAAACTGAAAGGATTTTTTCATTAATGATTTCCCAGAGTTAATTTTGATTAATTTTTAAGCAAATCAAGTCATGGCTGCTTTACAGCAGCCATGACTAGATGTGATGAAAAATATCTTGAAATACTCAGCAGGTAAAGAGTTGTTAAACAATTCTTATCTGTATCCCTGCTTATGGTAATCTTTACATAGACACAAACCCTGAGAAACTCTCACAAGCTCAAAAAAGCCATGACTGCGTTAGCAACTCTATTAAAAGAGGGCTATACATGTGCAAATCAGCTCTTTTACCCATTTCATTTTCCACCTAAGAATTTAAGTGTTTCATGTGGAAAGGAACTTATTGTCATTTGATGAGTAAGCAGCTCTGTTGTTCCAATATTGTTGTTATAAACAAAAATTACTTGCAAATTTGATAGTTTTACAGAATGCTCATATTGACAACAGTTCACAAAATAAATAATACAGACAGCGTAAATGTTTAAAAAAATCAAGATCAAAGATAAAACAATTTTTAAAAATCTTGATTTATTTCATGGATTTTTACTTTAACCCTTAAAGGCCTGGAGATTTTTATATATTTTTGCTACACTAAGACAGTCTACATACTATGTCTTTCTAGCTGTGTCCAGGCTTCTTGTGTGCCTACATAAGCATCCAAGACTTACTGAGAAACAAGAGCCAAGTTAATAAGAATTTAACTTGTGAATTTACACAGGAAAAGATACTCGTTCTCTAATTGTAAAATGTGATCAGTCAGAAATAATACTTTAAGGGTTAAAATTGAACACAAGTAAAATCCTTTGATAATTTATTTTTTATTTAACCCTTTACCTAACAAAATGGCCTAACAAATCTGTGAACACAAAAATGGTCTTTTTCTCAAACAGATCACAATATGATTGTGGCCTACTTTAACCCTTAGGGGCCTAATTCTGACTTTGATCACATTTTTTGCAACAGAACAGGTGCACGTACATGCAGTCATTGGGTTAACACACATGTCATATTCCAAGCACCTTGGTAGTTGTTTTTAGGAAAGTCTTGGCGGCCTATATAGGCAGCCAACTTGCCAAAAAAACAGCAGCAAAGTCACAGGATGTTGACTGTCAAAGTGTAGCAAAAATATATAAAAATTTCTAGTCCCTTAAGGGTTAAACCAATGAATCTAGTCCCTTAAGGGTTAAACCAATGAATCAAGATTTCATAAATAAAACATTGCAAAATCAAGAAAAACAAATGGAAAAAACAACTGAAAGTGAATGTTCCCATATTTTTTTTTTCAACAAGTGGGATTCTGAAGTGTCAGGCCTGGCAATTTCAGGAGAGTGATTTATTCGCTCGCCTACTGCTCGTCTTAAAAAAAGATAGGCCGATGAAATCATCAGATGTGTACCCATATGCACAACTAGTAGAAAGCTGTATGACGGAGGGCCACCACGGATGCCGACATTATGTACACCATACATGGTATGGGTACTTATAGAAATGCATTGGAGGAGTGCCTAATTTGATGGATAAATGGTTAATATCTCCGGATCAAATTATTAGATTTACATAAATAAAAAACTATACAGCACAGCACATCAGTAACCTGAATACATATATAAAGTAACCTGATAATCAGATTAATATTTTTTTAGTTATCACATGCCGAAGAAATGGATTGGAGGAGTTCTCAATTTGAAGGATAAAGGGTTAATATCACAGGATCAAATTATCAGATTTACACCAAAAACTATACAGCTCAGCACATCAGTAGCCTGAACACATATGGCACGTAACATGACAATCGGATTGATATTTTTTGAGTTATCTCATGCCAAAGGGATTGGAAGAATTTTCAATTCGAAGGATAAAGGGTTAATATCTCAGGATCAAATTATCAGATTTACACCAAAAACTATACAGCTCGGCACATCAGTAACCTGAAAACAAATATAAAGTAACTTGACAATCCAAGCAATATTTTTCAAGTTATCGAATGCCAAAGGGATTGGAGGAATTTTCAATTTGAAGGATAAAGGGTTAATATCTCAGGATCAAAATAACAGATTTACACCAAAAACTATACAGCTCGGTTCATCAGTAACCTGAACACAAATTTAAAGTAACTTGACAATCCAAGCAATATTTTTCAAGTTATCGAATGCCAAAGGGATTGGAGGAATTTTCAATTTGAAGGATAAAGGGTTAATGTCTCAGGATAAAATTATCAGATTTACACCAAAAACTATACAGCTCAGCACATCAGTAACCTGAACACAAATATAAAGTAACTTGACAATCCAAGCAATATTTTTTAAGTTATTGAATTCCAAAGGGATTGGAGGAATTTTCAATTTGAAGGATAAAGGGTTAATATCTCAGGATCAAATTATCAGATTTACACCAAAAACTATACAGCTCGGCACATCAGTAACCTGAACACAAATATAAAGTAACTCGAAAATCCAAGCAATATTTTTCAAGTTATCGAATGCCAAATAAATTGGAGGAATTTTCAATTTGAAGGATAAAGGGTTAATATCTCAGGATCAAAATAACAGATTTACACCAAAAACTATACAGCTCGGAACATCAGTAACCTGAAGAGATATAAAAAGTAACATGACAATTGGATTGATATTTTTTGAGTTATCTCATGCCAAAGGGATTGGAAGAATTCTCAATTTGAAGGATAAAGAGTTAATATCTCAGGATCAAATTATCAGATTTACACCAAAAACTATACAGCTCGGCACATCAGTAACCTGAACACAAATATAAAGTAACTTGACAATCTAAGCAATATTTTTCAAGTTATCGAATGCCAAAGAAATGGATATGGATGCCGGATGGACAGATGGATGGATGGATGGACAGACAGACGGACAGACAAAGGATGGCAATCGACGGATGGCCACCCCGGATGCTGGCATTATGTGTACCATACATAGTATGGGTACACATAAAAATAAGGAGAGCAAAAACTAGTCCACCTGGCCTCACAAAATAATGATTACCACAACCACCTATTCCTAAAACCCACATCTTTTCAGATCTCTGCTATGTTCATGGTTTCTGTAAGACAGCCAGACTGCCCTTCCCATACATCCAGGCCTTGTCAAGGCCCAGAGGTGCGGGAGGGGTAGTGTAGCCATCTCACACAGTCTACCTTGTTAACTGCACCAAATAAAATGTACAAACCCCATAGGTAGAATTCATTAATTCACTAAATCTTCATTTTGCCACTTTTAGCTTTTGTAAGCTTGAGGAGAGCTAATTGCTCACCAAGATCAAGCGAGGGGAGTGATTTTTAGCCCTCCTGCATTTTTAAGAATGCCAGGCCTGTAGTGTTGTGGTAAAGAAAGACGGAGAATTTCAACTCGATCTCACAATACTCTGTCTGCTTTTGTAATAACAATACTGTATCTGGCCAGTTTTATCATTCCACTTCGGATCATAAACCATGTTTGTGAGAAATGAAAGTGTCAATGACACTGCAGCTCAACTTGTCAAGACATGTACATGTATAGTATGTGACACAGCAATGACAAAGATCTAGGTAATGACCTGATAACAAAGGTACATATAAAGTATTGTAACGGTCTGTACATAAATACTGACCGTAGCCTGTAACAAATGTATAGGTAAAGTATTGTAAAGGTGGGTGACAGTCAGATGCTAAACTAGAAAAGAAATCTTTGAGTCCCAGAGTGGGTCTGACTGAACCCCAAAATATTTGTTCTCATAGCACAGTGATAACAAAGGCACCCCAAAACACACTCATTCCTGTCCCAAGGTGAAAAAAATGGTACCCAAGAAGTTTCATGAAGATCAGTTCATAAATACGAGCTGTATAGAAGTTGTGACAAAAAACTGATTGGACCTAATTTCGGTACAAAATGGCCACCAGCAGCCATCTTGAATTTTGGACCGCACTCAGAAACACTCGTTCTCGTCCCAAGGTGATAACAAAGGTACCCAAGAAGTTTTGTGAAGATCGGTTCATAAATACAGCCTCTAGCCCGAGCCGTATCGACATGTGCATATACAGTGTATAAGTAGCACTAAACTGGAGGTACTGTGAGCAAACTCACAAAGTGATACCCCCCCTCCCCCCCACGCCTGAAACGTATAAGTCAGATTATCTCCCCTTGGAAATGTCAGAACGGAATTATATTGCTTCATGCACATCTTCATATGGAGTTCTTCCATTGTGTAAAGTTTCATGAAAATTCGTCAAACGGTTTAGGAGGAGTTGCGCTTACAAGGATGGACAGATGGTATAAGTTAGATTATCTCCCCTTGGATATGTCCGAACGGAATTATATTGCTCCATGCACATCTTCATATGGAGTTCTTCCATTGTGTAAAGTTTCATGAAAATTCTTCAAACGGTTTAGGAGGAGTTGCACTTACAAGGATGGACAGACGGTATAAGTTAGATTATCTCCCCTTGGAAATGTCAAAACGGAATTATACTGCTTCATGCACATCTTCATATAGAGTTCTTCCATTGTGTAAAGTTTCATGAAAATTCTTCAAACGGTTTAGGAGGAGTTGCGCTTATAAGGATGGACAGACAGACGGACAGACAGGGTGATTCCTATATACCCCCCAAACTTTGTTTGGGGAGGGGGGGGGGGGGGGGTATAATAAATCAAAATTCATGTAATTTGCATAATTTCTGCACGAGAAAAAAACCTGTACTGTATGTGATGTATTCCATTTTACTAAACATTCATACAAAAATTTATTCAAATCAGAACTTTCAAACAGAAGTTCTGTACAAAAGACTGACTGCACTAATTTTGGTACAAAAAGGCTGTGGTGGCCATCTTGAATTTTGGACCACACCCAAAAACACTCATTCTCATCCCACGGTGATAACAAAGGTACTCAAGAAGTTTCGTAAAGATCGGTTCATAAATACGGCCTCTAGCCTGAGCCGTATAGAAGTTGGGTACAAAAAACTGATTAGACCGAATTTTGGTACAAAATGGTTACTGGCAGCCATCTTGAATTTAGGACCGCACTCAGAAACACTTGTTCTCATCCCAAAGTGATAACAGAGGTACCCAAGAAGTTTCGTGAAGATCGGTTGATAAATACAGCTTCTAGCCCGAGCCGTATTGACATGTGTATTTACTGTGTGTAAGTCGCACTGAAAAAATCAAAGTTCATCTAATTTGCATGGTTTCTGCATGAGAAAAAAGCCTGTATTATATGTGATGTATCCCATGGTACTAAACATTCACAGAAATTTTTTTTCAAATCAGCGCTTTCATATGGAAGTTCTGTGCAAAAATCTGACTGACCTAATTTTGAACAAAATGGCTGCCATCGGCCATCTTGAATTTCGGACCACATCCAAAAACACTCGTTCTCGTCCCACCATGATACCAAAGGTACCCAAGAAGTTTCGTAAAGATCGGTTTATAAATACGGCCTCTAGCCCGAGCCGTATTGGCATTTTCACTTACAGTGCTGAAATTAACACTGAATACATCAAAGTTAGTTTAATTTGCATAATTTACGTATGAGAAAAAAACCTGTATTATATGTGATGTATCCCATGGTACTAAACATTCATACAAAAAATTATTCAAATCAGCGCTTTCATATGGAAGTTCTGCGCAAAAATCTGATTTCACCTAAGTCTGTACAAAATGGCCACCAGCGGCCAACTTGAATTTCAGATCGGACCCCAAAACACTCGTTCTCGTCCCACGGTCATAACAAAGATATCCAAGAAGTTTCGTAAAAATTGGTTCATAAATACAGCCTCTAGCCCGAGCCGTATTGAATTGTTGAAGGACAGACGGATGACTGGCCATGGCATAAGCTCAAATTTGGCTTCGCCGAAGTTCAGCTAAAAATTAATAAAATTTTTTTATCTGCAAGTGTTGTCTTTTAGTCATGTTAGGTAAAGGGTTAAGGTCACTAAGCATCTATGATTATATTGCAACCACAACACAAGTACACAAGTACAATGTCAAGTTTATCAAATCTTTTATAAGTATTTTGCCCAGTTTGTAGGATACCTGAGGCATTGGTTGCTGTGTTCTCTTATTAGTAAAACAAAACTTGTCAACCACAGCAAAGAAGCACATTCTTACTTGGGATTCCAATGGTGATTGTTTGAAGAACTAAATTATCCCTGATTTGGTAATTCACAAAGTTAAAATAGAGAAAATTTTGTCACAAGAGCATTGTTGAGAGAAGAGTGAACTGAATAATTTTGCTTAGTAAATGACTGGAAAAATCTAGAAATGTACCTTACTTTTGGATAAAATGCAATCAGTAGGGTGATTAAAGAAATATCTGACATACTCACCACTTCAACAGGTCTGGATCAATGGTAACAATTGGAGATTTTATATAATTCAAACCAAAGGAAGATAAATCTGGACTCGACGGAACATTTTTGTCATCCTGTAATACAATTCTGTTTCCAATAATCTCCACATTGCTGCTAACTGCATTTTTGGATCCAATTTCATTACCTTCTGATATATCTGAACACAAAAATAGTACAAACAATGAGAAGTAATACATTTGAATGTCCAAAGTTTATAGTTCTTGGGTCTGTTAAAGCCACAAAATTATTTCCAAAGGCGATTTGTAAAATGAGTGTCAACAAGAGACTTCATTTAGCACAACTTCGTTCAAAAGTTAAAAAATTTATAGTAATTTATATATTTTTTATACTTACCAATGACCCAGACTTAGCTGGTGCTAACTCCACAAAAACCAGGGCCAAACACAAATTTTGCCCCCCAATCCCCAAAATTTGCATCCAAAACAAAAAGAAATCATGTCCTAAAGGACCTCCATAGTACGACTCTACTGCGCATGCGCAGTGACGCAGTCGTCCCGAAATTGGCGCCAAATATCATTCTTACTGGCAGTGCCTGGTCAGCGCTATGTACTCAGCGGGGAGGCAAGAGTTCCCAACTCAGGGAGGGCCATCCCCGTCTGGGTCATTGGTAAGTATAAAAAATATATAAATTACTATAAATTTTTTAACATTTTTATACTGTACCAATGACCCAGACTTAGCTGAATAGTAAACAGGCTGGAGGGCCTAGGACATAGAGGAAAATCCAATAAGCTCAATTATAAAATAAAGAGGTAACCCCTTAAGGAGAAAAGGAGTATTAGGCTTTACATGTATCTTTCTTATTTAATATTTAAATTAGAAAGATACACTACCCTTAATAATTGAGCACAATAACATTCATGTTCTCTATTAACATCCAGTATAACCTTTATACTAATTATTTTTAAAGCAAGCCAATAAATAAAGTAGTCCAGAGAATTGAGACTCTTTATAATCATTTAAAAGTGTCCGAGTATTGTATATTAAAGCCCGTTTGACACTTGACATATACAAATGCTTCACACCGAGCTACACTTTAAAAATAAGACATGAATGAAATTAAACATTAATATTACACTTTAAAACCATCCCGGAAGCGACTCAGAAATACTGTCTTGGAGGAGGCATTCCCTTGCTTTTCACTATAAAGCAGGTGACCTAAGGGAACACCCGCCCCCCCCCTTCCCCTTGCCCTGGGTCAAATAACCCAGAGCGAAGAGGGCAGCCGGACGGAGTCACTGCCGGAACAGAAAGCCTGCATAACTATAGTTGCAACTGTTTAGTGGACAACATTCTGAGCAACAGATAACGGACCTAAACAATGCAGGTCTCCAGAAATGGACTCAATATTTCTGAGATAAAAATTAGTAAATGTGGATGGCTGAGACCAATAAGCAGCCTTCATTAAATCTGTAATAGCAACACTATTAGCATAAGCCCAGGAAGTAGAAAGAGCTCTTACTTCATGAGCAGAAATCTTAAGCACAGACTGCTGAGAAGAAGATAAATCTTCATACGCAGTACGGATAGTTAACTGAATCCATCTAGCAATAGAATGGACTGAAATGTCCTTTCTATTAGGCATCAAAGACAGAAAGAAACGTTTCCGTCCCTTTCTGATGAACTGAGATCTCTGTTTATAGATACGTAGTGCTCTAACAGGACAGAGTAAAGGCCTACGCCCGTCTGAAGACGGAAGAGCCTTAATAACAATAGGTTCCGGATATTTATTAGGAGCCTGATTCTTAGCTAAAAAACCGACATTAGTAGTGAAGGTGATAGTGTTCCCAACACTACGATAATGAGAATCATCCACCGATAGTGCATGAAGCTCACTGACTCTTCTGGCAGAAGAGAAAGCTAAGAGAAAAGCTGTCTTATAAGATAAGAATTTGAAATCTACTGTCCCAAGAGGTTCAAATGGCTTTTCCTTCAATTTAAGGAGAACCCAAGCTAAATTCCACTTAGGAATTAATCTAAGAGTTCTGGGTCTATTTATCGAAAAGTTTCTAACCAATTTCGATAAAGAGACATTAGATCCAATTTGTAAACTATCATGATGTGCATAGGTATCAGATAACATAGATCTATAACCCTTTATAGTAACAGGTTGCAGTTTGATTTCGTCAAACAAGTATACTAGAAAGTTAGCAATGTCTGGTATAGAGGGATCAAATATATCAACAGAATGATCCCTACACCAACGACGGAAAACCTTTCACTTAGCCGCATAGTTTAGCGAAGAGGAGGTCCTCCTACAGTTAGAAATCGCGTCCACTGCTCGTCCTGTAAAGTGCTTGCCATGCAAGAAGGACCGCACAACGGAAAAACGTGAAGGTTGAGACCTTGCGGGTTGTGATGCAGTTGGCGCGATTTCCCCTGCCAAAGAAGATCCTCTCGTGGAGGGAGCTTCCGCGGTAGGTCCCACATCAGACACCTGAGTAGATTTATCCACGGTCTCTGTGGCGACAGAGATGCTACCAACAGAATCTTGCATTGAGATTGTTTTATCTTTAGCAATACTTGTTGAATTAACGGCGCTGGAGGATACGCATATCCTATCATTCCGTCCCAAGGGATCGATAGAGCGTCTACTGCAAATGCCCTTGGATCCGGACACGGAGACACATACGTCTGCAACTGATTGTTGAGATGTGTCGCAAATAAGTCTATCATTGGCCGTTCCCATTGGTAGCAAATCTGATTGAATACTTGTTTGTTGAGAGTCCACTCCGACGGCAACAAGCGACCCTTTCGTGAAAGGGAGTCTGCTAGCACATTCAGACGACCCGGTATGTGACGGACCGAAAGAAGAACGTGATGTTCCAACGCAAACAGAAGGATTCTTTCCGTTAGATTGAACAACGGAACTGAATGAGTGCCTCCCTGATTCCGTATATACGCCACTACTGTCGTATTGTCGGATAGGATTTGGACATGAGCATCGTGAATAATGTCCATCCAGTGACGTAACGCAAGCCAAATTGACATCATTTCCTTGATGTTTATGTGCTTGCACAGGAATTGCGGATCCCAAAGACCCTGGCATCTCGAATCCGTTGGGATTAATGATGCACCCCAACCTGTTTGACTGGCATCCGTCATAATGGTAAAACTCGGATCCGGCAACTGCAGCGGAACTCCTTGAGTTAACCACTGAATGTTTGCCCAAGTCTGAATCTCTTGTTTCACTTGATCTGACAAGAGAACGTCTACATCGAGCGAATGAATTTTCACACTCCAATTCTGAGTCAGGAAAATTTGAAGAGGCCGTGTGCGTAGCCGTCCCATCGGAATGAGATCCGCGGCGGCTCCGCACAGACCTATCAGTCTCATAAATTCTCTCGCTGTGACTTTGTCTGTATTTAGACAATAGCGAGCGTAACAACTGACTAATTTCGCTCTGGTTAACGGCAGACGAACGAGATTGTTGTGCGTCTCGAAGCTCATTCCTAGATGAGTGAATGACTTGGACGGCACCAGATCCGACTTCTCCTCGTTTACTATGAAACCGAGACGTCGGAGCAATAGAAGAAGATTCTGAACATCGTTCTGAAGCGTTAACTCGTTGCCGTACCTCTGAAGAATGTCGTCCAGGTAGGCCGACGTTACCGCAGACGAATGAGCTCGGAAGTAGATCATTACCGAGTTCATTACCCGAGTGAAAGCCCAGGGTGCTAGATTCAATCCGAAGCACATGGCCTGGAACTGATACACCACTCCTAGGACTGCGAAGCGTAGATACTTTCGGAATGTCGGATGTACCATGACGTGAAAGTACGCATCTTTGAGATCTATGCTCGTTGCATAATCGTTCACCCGAATACTCGCTCTGACCGATCGAATCGTCTCCATATAAAACTTCGGAGCGACGATCAGCTTGTTTATCCAGCTCAAATCTATGACTGGACGGAACGAGCCGTCTGGTTTCGGAACCAGAAACAGATGGCTGTAGAATCCCAGCGATTCCTGGTTTTCTACGACCTCTACCGCGTTCTTCATTAAAAGAGACTGCACCTCTGATAGCAGAGCGTCTCTTTTCTGAGGGTTTGACGGAAGATGAGTCCACTTTGGACTTCGAGTTAATGGAGGCTTTCGTTTGAAGGATATCTTTAGACCTTCCGAAGTCACTCCTCTCACCCACGGGTCGTCCGTAATCGACGCCCACTCTTGAGAAAAACTCGACAACCTTCCGCCAACCGGAACGCGATAGAGGTTTGAGCCATCACCTCCTGGATCTGCGAGGCCTGCGGTAGGAGAAACCACGTCTTCCACGACCCGCACCTCGCCTCGTCGACCTCGGGGCGTCCGACCGATTGTCCCTGAAGGACGTCCCGAACGAGAGTCGCTATCCTGACGGTCTCTCGAATAAGAGCTAGAGGACGCACCGGAACCTCTATAGGAACCTCTCTTGGGCGGATAAGACCCAGAAGTGCCCGCCTTATTCGTGTCTGCTGTATCCGACCTTTTAGGAGCGGATCTAAACAACAGAGAATCACTAGCTTTCTTTTTAATATTATCATAAATAGCGGAAAGCTTGCCGTCAAAGAGAAGATCTCCTGAGACCGAAGCGACTCTAAGAGAGTTCTTCACCTTAGAATCCACCAGTGTGGATGTAGACAGGGCTGCATCACGTCTAACCAACTCCAAATTTGCCACTGAAAGGGCGGAGTTACACGTGGAATAAGCTACTGCCCTTGAAAGAAGTCTTAAGGAGGATTGTATATCCTGAAACTCTTCCCCTTGAAGACGCAGTGATAACGCCTTCGTAAGGTGATCTGCGTAAGATAAGGCATCTAAATTGGCTCTGTTAGACGCAATAGCTGTTTCCAACACTGCGGTTGGAATAGAAGCTGACGACGGTAATGATAGCTCTAAGTCTTCCGCCTCGTCGTCCATACGCAGAGGAACTCTCGGTATACCCTGACCTGCCGTGTCGAATTTATTCCTTGCATTAATGAAAGGCAGGTTGAGAGTATTTGCGGACAAGAAGCCTGCTTTCCCTGTCCTGGAAGCAAGTTTAAAAATAGCGTCGTTCAATAATTCAAATGTTCTTGCAACATTATTGGACTGCGACGGAAACTCGGGAGCGATGTCCCTGAACCGCTCGAAAAAATCAGAGTCCAATGACGCTATAATTCTCCTGTCCGGAAGCGCAGCAGTCTGGCCCGACGGAACAACTTGAGGAAGAAAGTGCCGGATGAAGTCTACGGCAGCTTTGTGTTGTTCCGAAAGGGATAGCTCCAATTCATCCGTATCCCTTTCACCATCCGGTCGGACCTCCCGATGTTCCCGGTCGTCCGCCCCCGATGCTTCGGCGGAGCGTACCGACCCAGCGCCGTCGGATAATTCTCGATCCGACACCGTCTCTGTCGGCTGCTGGGATGCTGCGATAAGCTGTGCTATCTGCACTAGAATGTCCTACGTCGAGACCTGCGGAGGAGCGGTCTTTCGCTGCTTTGCCGAGGGCAGCTCCGCATCAGATGGCTCCCGCATACTTTTCCTATGCGAACGTCCGGAGTCCATCGGTCTCGAATCCCTGGCTGCCGGATGGTGTGACCTGGTCGCCGAATAATCCTTCATCGGCGAAGCTGGCAAAATATCGGAGGTCACGCAGCCAAGGTGCGGTCGTGTGCGCCGGCGAGAAGAGGAAGCCTCAACAGTCTCTGCGGACTGCTTATACAACGGAGTGCCCCGAGCGACGGACGTATGCTCCGCTAAAGACACATTTTGTACCACAACATCTGGTCCCAGATGTTGTTGTACGAGAGAGGGGCCTCTCTCGCTCGCGGCCCGGCTGGACCTGGACGAGCTAGGAACCGGACTAAAAGGCTTCCTCCGTTCTCGTTCACTATCCGCCGTCACTGGGTGTGCATCTATTATTTTTATAGTGCTCGCATCACCCAAAATTTCCTCTTGGACCGCATCGGACGAACCCGGCTGCCGAACCATTCGGTGAATGGACGCTACACCGGGCGAGCTAGCGGACGACATTTGTCTAATCTCCATGAGCACTTTTGCCGCTAGCTCTGTATTTAATTGTGACGACGGACGCACACTTGAAGAAGATAACATGGAAACATCACCCTGTTCTGGTTCCTCTGAAATAGAAACTGAGAGAGTAGAGTGACCTTGTGGAGAAAGAGCCGGCATCGCTCTTTCTCCAGAAACAACATATCGTGACACACGTTTCCAATGTTTCTCATCCCAATGTTCACATACAGGACAGGGATTAATGCGAGAACACTGACTACAATTAATGCAATAATCATGAAAGTCAGAGGAAGATTTCTTCCTATTACAATTTGAACAAGTTCCCTTCATTGTGAAAGAACAACAATAAGTCCTAGTTACTCGCAAAAACCCCTGACACAAAGATACATAATAACATGATCCATTAATAAATGAAAAAACAATTGCAAAACAAAATAATTTTGAAAAAATTATTTTTTCAGAGAAGCCCAAGTTGCTGAAAAGTAACGTTGAGCCCCGATGGATCCGATGGCAAAGTGTGGTCAAAAATTTTAAAATTATATAAAATAATTAATGAGACACTTTCGGATAATATAAATGTATCTTATAATGAGATAAACTACCTCAAAGGCAAACAGCCCCCCTCAAAAAAGGCTGTTGCCAATGAAAACAAACAGTGTAAACACAGAAGAAAACATGACTCCAGGCACTGAAAAAACTGGCCCGGAATCAGTCATCAATTACACTCTATCTGATGCAAAACAGAGACTCCCAGGGGAGAATCTGCAGAACATCAGATGGAAGATGCAGAACACAAACGTTATACACCCATGGGTGAAAACGTAACTATGGGGAAAATAACAGAAAACATTCTGTAACCAAGCAACTCTCCCAGGGAATTTTTAGAAATGAAACTTCTCAAAAATATGCCAAAAGCATGGGAGAATTGCAAGGGGGGACTTTAGAAGGTTAGGGGAGAGGAAACACTGAATAAGCAGTGCAACAATTAGCAAGAATGACAACAAGAGGCGTTTGCCTCGAAAATAGGCAACTTAACATAATTTCAACAAAAAATTTTAAGTACAGCCCTGATTATTTTTTGCCACTTCTTTTTTCCTCTCCTCCTTCTATCCTCCTTAGAATCACATTTTCTCCAAGAATTACGTGTCTGGCATCCTTTAAACTGAGATTTACAAGCACAAAGATCAGTGAGATGTTGACTGATGAAGGGCCAAACAGAGAATGATATTTGGCGCCAATTTCGGGACGACTGCGTCACTGCGCATGCGCAGTAGAGTCGTACTATGGAGGTCCTTTAGGACATGATTTCTTTTTGTTTTGGATGCAAATTTTGGGGATTGGGGGGCAAAATTTGTGTTTGGCCCTGGTTTTTGTGGAGTTAGCACCAGCTAAGTCTGGGTCATTGGTACAGTATAAAAATATAATTTTGTTACAATTTATTGGAGAGTGCCCACTTCAACAAAACAATCTTATGCACACTTTTTTTTTTAAATTACAGATACATTGTAAAGCAATTGAAATGGTTTTCGTATTTTTCAATACAGACATGACAGTGGCTTCTAGCACTGAACCAATTAATAAGGGTGCACATACCTTCTTTATAGCAATAACAAGTTCCACAAGGTTCATCTTCTGGATCCAATTGTACAAGTTGTTCTAAAAAAAATGATTTTCATACCTTTTCTAAAATTTTCTCGGAACTTGAGCAACAGTTTTTCCTGACTCAAAATGGAAAGTGCATCGAGATCTGTTATGTATGTTCGAGAAAACATGAATAGTGTACTTCGTACAAATAAAAAGCTCAGTCTATATCCCGGTCAAAAAACTTAAAAAAAAAACAATTATTAGAAGGACACTCAGCAATTCATTTGACAACTATCAACAAAAAGAACACATTTTATCGCCAACCAAATTTGCGTACTCATACTCTTCTTCTTCTGGATATTCATTATCCCCTTCATATATCAAATATAATTCTTCTTCACTATTTTTGAAAACATTCAACTTGCCATATCCTTCAAATTTAGACATTTTATTTAGTTATTTTGCAATGGGTTCAGTTTCGGGTGATCAATCGTCTGCTCAACAATATCAGTTCGGCAAATGTGTGCGGAATGGTTTTTCATTTTCCTCATGGTTTAGAGTTGTTCTAGATGGGGATTTCATAGAACAGGCATGTAATAAATTATAAATGTTGCATGGCTTAGAGTTGACAATGTGAAAATAGTGGTCCTCAAGGAGAATAGCCCATGAGTCAGAGCCTTGTGGACTATTCATCCTTGAGGACAGTTATTTTGTCATGCAATAATTATTATATTGTATCGTAAAACCTGAAGGAAGAATCTCACTACCCATCAGGATTCCAATCCTAAATACACTTCCTAATGCCAAAAACCAGCACACAACAGACATTTTAATTCTTGAACTTAAAAACTGAAACAGAATCACAGAAAAAAAGGTTGTGTTCTGTCAGTCAAATGTTTTTGAATACTCCACGTCTATTTTTAAAAAGTGTACTGTGCACGGGTATAGTGCATGGTTATGTTTAAAATCCTCAATAGATAAAACTGTCAGATATAGTATAGTACCTCTTAGCCAATCAGAGTAAGGGAAAGTCACGTGAGATATAATATACTTGAAAAGTTGAACAGTTTCTCTTGAATTCTCTCTCTCCTACCTTCCCACACATTTGGTCAGGTATTCAACCATTTATGCAAGAAATCACAGGCTTTTTATGAGGTAATGAACAGCCCGTATCCTTGTTTGCTGGTGATGTATGTTCTCCCTACTCTACTTCTGGTTGGATTTTGGGTTGTGCAGATACTCTATGTACATGTCACCAAATTGATATTGTGATACTGTTGTTTAAGTATTGTAGGATACTCCCTATTTCCAAAGTGGAAGCAAAGTGGTGCCATGTACTTAAGTGTGCAGCATGTTAATGGTACACTAGACTTCAACCACTGCAAACCCTGCATGTACTGGGTTAGTGTGTTAGCGAGTCCAACAATTACTCACTGCTGTTCAGTAGTTCTCTCCAGACAACCATGATTCCTCCACATGTAAAACTAAAACAATACAACCCTGGATGATGAAAGCACAATCAATAAACAAATAAGCAAGGTATGTAGGTTGAGACTAATTACTTACCATCAAGAGTGTTCTCCGCAAATTTCTGAGCACTGGCACTTATTTTCTCCTTGTAATATCGTTCTTGTCTTATACACAGCTGCCTAATGAGGTCCTCATTCTTCAGATGTTGCTCAAGATGGAGGCTGTAATAAGACATTGTACCTCAGATTGAAAAATGCTGATAGAGTATAGAAAGAACAAATTCCAAATAAAACATGGTAAGGAGAAATCTTTCGCCTGATAGATATGTAGAATTTCTGAGAAAAATCACAAGAAGCAACAGAAAACATTCAGGCAATGAACTAAAAGTCTGCTAACAGGACAAACAAGAGCTTGCCTGTCATCTGGTGCATACCCCGACGTGGTGTACCACCTAGTGTGGGCATACCTATGACCAACAAATATAAAAAATAATAATTTACTCAAGTTATGAAAGTTATGAATATTCTCGGACAGACTCACACATGGATGGACGCACGGATGCACAGATGCACGGACAGATGCATGTAATCCAGTATACCTCCCATTTTCTTCGAAAGTGGAGGTATAATTATCTAATAAAATAAAAAAAATTATATGACAAACCGAAATTCATTCTAGTCTTGGGCAATGTTACAATTTAATTGCATACTAAGTTTCATTTAATTCCATAATGATTTACTTAAGTTATGAATATTCTCAGACGGATGGACAGATGGACGGATGGACGGATGCACAGATGGATGGATGCAATCCAGTATACCCCCCCCCCCCCCCCATTTTCTTCGAAAGTTTTCAACAATTTCTAACAATTTCTAAGTTAAAGGATATGGTAAATTGTTTGGTGTTTGGAAGTTTTATGCAATGAGGCAGAAACCTTTGTCATAGACAAACTGCATGCCATATTTCACTGAAATCCGATAACCCATACCTGAGATACAAGCTGAACAGACAAATAATGTCTATTTCCTACAATTTCTAAGTCAAAAAAAGGGGGATAACTCTAAATAAGAGAATGTGAGAAATATCGTTGAATTCTTATTTTAAAGCCTATACCATAAGCAGTGTTCACGGCAAATTTCATTGCAATAGAACATTCGATACCCGAGATACAGGCTGAACAGACAAAATTTGGCTCGGACAGACACAATTTTTAAGTGAACAAGTAATAAAAAAAAAAAAAATAACTAGTGTGGGCATACCTATGACCAACAAATATTATAGAAAATAATAATTTGCTTTAGTTATGAATATTCTCGGAAGGACTCACAGACAGACGGATGGACGCACGGTCGGACGGATGCACAGACACATGTAATCCAGTATACCCCCATTTTCTTCGAAAGTGGGGGTATAAAAACATTATTCTGAGTGACCACTAACTCTCTTCACATTGATTTCAAAATACCAACTAGAAATTCAACCAATTCAATCTTGTTTGACAGAGCTCAATGAGCTCTGTCAAATAAGACTGAATTGGTTTAAATACCAAGTTGTAATGTGGGAAACAATTGTAAGTTGAAGTTGTGATATTTTGACACCAGTATGTGGCTGGTTAACAAAATAAGAAGCCAAGGGGGACTGAGAAGCTCACCTGCGAAAGTTGTCTAAAGAAGGGTGTAAGGTCACATTCAGCATACATGACCAGTCAACATAACAGAGGAATGAAATCATTTCATTATTTATAATTCAGATGTGCATTTCAGATGATGTCGGACTGAATCTGATCCTCCTATACAGTGACCAGCCTAGGGGATGAATTGAGGGAGAAGTCACTTCTCCCTCTGCTGACTTTAAGGAGAAGTCAACTGAAAATGGGAAGAAGTGGACTGGAAGCCAAGAAGTATGAATAATGGGTTTGACATTAAAGAATGGTTTTAGCATGCCGAAGGCCCATTGGGTTTCTGCATGATTGAGTCTTTATATAGTCTTCTCTTACAAAAGCTGTGAGGAAGAAAGAGAGAAGAAAAAAAACATGTTTTGTAATTTAAGTAGAAAAAAAAAATCAGCAAAATGTTAAAAAATTTATAGTAATTTATATATTTTTTATATTTACCAATGACCCAGACTTAGCTGGTGCTAACTCTAACAAAACCAGGGCCAAACACAAATTTTGCCCCCCAATCCCCAAAATTTGCATCCAAAACAAAAAGAAATCATGTCCTAAAGGACCTCCATACTACGCCTCTACTGCGCATGCGCAGTGACGCAGTCGTCCCGAAATTGGCGCCAATTATCATTCTTACTGGCAGTGCCTGGTCAGCGCTATGTACTCAGCGGGGAGGCAAGAGTTCCCAACTCCAGGGAGGGCCATCCCCGTCTGGGTCATTGGTAAGTATAAAAAATATATAAATTACTATAAATTTTTTAACATTTTTATACTGTACCAATGACCCAGACTTAGCTGAATAGTAAACAGTCTGGAGGGCCTAGGACATAGAGGAAAATCCAATAAGCTCAACTATATAGTAAAGAGGTAACCCCTTAAGGAGAAAAGGAGTATTAGGCTTTACATGTATCTTTCTTATTTAATATTAAATTAGAAAGATACACTACCCTTAATAATTGAGCACAATAACATTCATGTTCTCTATTAACATCCAGTATAACCCTTATACTAATTATTTTTAAAGCAAGCCAATAAATAAAGTAGTCCAGAGAATTGAGACTCTTTATAGTCATTTAAAAGTGTCCGAGTATTGTATATTAAAGCCCGTTTGACACTTGACATATACAAATGCTTCACACCGAGCTACACTTTAAAAATAAGACATGAATGAATTTAAACATTAATATTACACTTTAAAACCATCCTGGAAGCGACTCAGAAATACTGACTTGGAGGAGGCATTCCCTTGCTTTTCACTATAAAGCAGGTGACCTAAGGGAACACCCCCCCCCCCCCCCTTCCCCTTGCCCTGGGTCAAATAGCCCAGAGCGAAGAGGGCAGCTGGACGGAGTCACTGCCAGAACAGAAAGCCTGTATAACTATAGTTGCAACTGTTTAGTGGACGACATTCTGAGCAACAGATAACGGACCTAAACAATGCAGGTCTCCAGAAATGGACTCAATATTTCTGAGATAAAAATTCGTAAATGTGGATGGCTGAGACCAATAAGCAGCCTTCATTAAATCTGTAATAGCAACACTATTAGCATAAGCCCAGGAAGTAGAAAGAGCTCTTACTTCATGAGCAGAAATCTTAAGCACAGACTGCTGAGAAGAAGATAAATCTTCATAAGCAGTACGGATAGTTAACTGAATCCATCTAGCAATAGAATGGACTGAAATGTCCTTTCTATTAGGCATCAAAGACAGAAAGAAACGTTTCCGTCCCTTTCTGATAAACTGAGATCTCTGTTTATAGATACGTAGTGCTCTAACAGGACAGAGTAAAGGCCTACGCCCGTCTGAAGACGGAAGAGCCTTAATAAGAATAGGTTCCGGATATTTATTAGGAGCCTGATTCTTAGCTAAAAAACCCACATTAGTAGTGAAGGTGATAGTGTTCCCAACACTACGATAATGAGAATCATCCACCGATAGTGCATGAAGCTCACTGACTCTTCTGGCAGAAGAGAAAGCTAAGAGAAAAGCTGTCTTATAAGATAAGAATTTGAAATCTACTGTCCCAAGAGGTTCAAATGGCTTTTCCTTCAATTTAAGGAGAACCCAAGCTAAATTCCACTTAGGAATTAATCTAAGAGTTCTGGGTCTATTTATCGAAAAGTTTCTAACCAACTTCGATAAAGAGACATTAGATCCAATTTGTAAACTATCATGATGTGCATAGGTATCAGATAACATAGATCTATAACCCTTTATAGTAACAGGCTGCAGTTTGATTTCGTCAAACAAGTATACTAGAAAGTTTGCAATGTCTGGTATAGAGGGATCAAATATATCTACAGAATGATCCCTACACCAACGACGAAAAACCTTCCACTTAGCCGCATAGTTTAGCGAAGAGGAGGTCCTCCTACAGTTAGAAATCGCGTCCACTGCTCGTCCTGTAAAGTGCTTGCCATGCAAGAGGGACCGCACAACGGAAAAACGTGAAGGTTGAGACCTTGCGGGTTGTGATGGAGTTGGCACGATTTCCCCTGCGAAAGAAGATCCTCCCGTGGAGGAAGCTTCCGCGGTAGGTCCCACAACAGACACCTGAGTAGATTTATCCACGGTCTCTGTGGCGACAGAGATGCTACCAACAGAATCTTGCATTGAGATTGTTTTATCTTTAGCAATACTTGTTGAATTAACGGCGCTGGAGGATACGCATATCCTATCATTCTGTCCCAAGGGATCGACAGAGCGTCTACTGCAAATGCTCTTGGATCCGGACATGGAGACACATACGTCTGCAACTGATTGTTGAGATGTGTCGCAAATAAGTCTATCATTGGCCGTTCCCATTGGTAGCAAATCTGATTGAATACTTGTTTGTTGAGAGTCCACTCCGACGGCAACAAACGACCCTTTCGTGAAAGGGAGTCTGCTAGCACATTCAGACGACCCGGTATGTGACGGACCGAAAGAAGAACGTGATGTTCTAACGCAAACAGAAGGATTCTTTCCGTTAGATTGAACAACGGAACTGAATGAGTGCCTCCCTGATTCCGTATATACGCCACTACTGTCGTATTGTCGGATAGGATTTGGACATGAGCATCGTGAATAATGTCCATCCAGTGACGTAACGCAAGCCAAATTGACATCATTTCCTTGATGTTTATGTGCTTGCACAGGAATTGCGGATCCCAAAGACCCTGGCATCTCGAATCCGTTGGGATTAATGATGCACCCCAACCTGTTTGACTGGCATCCATCATAACGGTAAAACTCGGATCCGGCAACTGCAGCGGAACTCCTTGAGTTAACCACTGAATGTTTGCCCAAGTCTGAATCTCTTGTTTCACTTGATCTGACAAGAGAACGTCTACATCGAGCGAATGAATTTTCACACTCCAATTCTGAGTCAGGAAAATTTGAAGAGGACGTGTGCGTAACCGCCCCATCGGAATGAGATCCGCGGCGGCTCCGCACAGACCTATCAGTCTCATAAATTCTCTCGCCGTGACTTTGTCTGCGTGCAGACAATAGCGAGCGTAACAACTGACTAATTTCGCTCTGGTTAACGGCAGACGAACGAGATTGTTGTGCGTCTCGAAGCTCATTCCCAGATGAGTGAATGACTTGGACGGCACCAGATCCGACTTCTCCTCGTTTACTATAAAACCGAGACGTCGGAGCAATAGAAGAAGATTCTGAACATCGTTCTGAAGCGTTAACTCGTTGCCGTACCTCTGAAGAATGTCGTCCAGGTAGGCCGACGTTACCGCAGACGAATGAGCTCGGAAGTAGATCATTACCGAGTTCATTACCCGAGTGAAAGCCCAGGGTGCTAGATTCAATCCGAAGCACATCGCCCGGAATTGATACACCACTCCAAGGACTGCGAAGAGTAGATACTTTCGGAATGTCGGATGTACCATGACGTGAAAGTACGCATCTTTGAGATCTATGCTCGTTGCATAATCGTTCACCCGAATACTCGCTCTGACCGATCGAATCGTCTCCATATAAAACTTCGGAGCGACGATCAGCTTGTTTATCCAGCTCAAATCTATGACTGGACGGAACGAGCCGTCTGGTTTCGGAACCAGAAACAGATGGCTGTAGAATCCCAGAGATTCCTGGTTTTCTACGACCTCTACCGCGTTCTTCATTAAAAGAGACTGCACCTCTGATAACAGAGCGTCTCTTTTCTATGGATTTGACAGAAGATGAGTCCACTTTGGACTTCGAGTTAATGGAGGCTTTTGTTTGAAGGATATCTTCAGACCTTCCGAAGTCACTCCTCTCACCCAAGGGTCGTCCGTAATCGACGCCCACTCTTGTGAAAAGCTCGACAACCTTCCGCCAACCGGAACGCGATAGAGGTTTAAGCCATCACCTCCTGGACCTGCGAGGCCTGCGGTAGGAGAAACCACGTCTTCCACGACCCGCACCTCGCCTCGACCGATTGTCCCGGCCTGAAGGACGTCCCGAACGAGAGTCGCTATCCTGACGGTCTCTCGAATAAGACCAAGAGGACGCACCGGAACCTCTATAGGAACCTCTCTTGGGCGCATTAGATCCAGAAGTGCCTGTCTTATTCGTGTCTGCTGTATCCGACTTCTTAGGAGCAGATCTGAACAACAGAGAATCATTAGCTTTCTTTTTAATTTTATCATAAATAGCAGAAAGCTTGCCGTCAAAGAGAAGTTCTCCTGAGACCGAAGCGACTCTAAGAGAGTTCTTCACCTTAGAATCCACTAGTGTGGATGTAGCTAGGGCTGCGTCACGTCTAACCAACTCCAGATTTGCCACTGAAAGGGCGGAGTTACACGTGGAATAAGCTACTGCCCTTGAAAGAAGTCTTAAAGAGGATTGTATATCCTGAAACTCTTCCCCTTGAAGGCGCAGTGATAACGCCTTAGTAAGGTGATCTGCGTAAGATAAGGCATCTAAATTGGCTCTGTTAGACGCAATAGCTGTTTCCAACACCGCGGTTGGAATAGAAGCTGACGATGGTAATGATAGCTCTAAGTCTTCCGCCTCGTCGTCCATACGCAGAGGAACTCTCGGTATACCCTGTCCTGCTGTATCGAATTTATTCCTTGCATTAATGAAAGGCAGGTTGAGAGTATTAGCAGACAAGAAACCTGCTTTCCCCGTCCTGGAAGCAAGTTTAAATATAGCGTCGTTCAATAATTCAAATGTTCTAGCAACATTATTGGACTGCGACGGAAACTCGGGAGCGATGTCCCTGAACCGCTCAAAAAATTCAGAGTCCAATGACGCTATAATTCTCTTGTCCGGAAGCGCAGCAGTCTGGCCCGACGGAACAACTTGAGGGAGAAAGTGCCGGATGAAGTCCACGGCAGCTTTATGTTGTTCCGAAAGGGATAGCTCCAAGTCATCCGTATCCCTTTCACCATCCGGTCAGACCTCATGATGTTCCCGGTCGTCCGCCCCCGATGCTTCGGCGGAGCGTACCGACCCAGCGCCGTCGGATAATTCTCGATCTGACACCGTTTCTGTCAGCTGCTGGGATGCTGCGATAAGCTGTGCTATCTGCACAAGAATGTCCGGCGTCGAGACCTGCGGAGGCGCAGTCTTTCGCTGCTTCGCCGAGGGCAGCTCCGCATCAGATGGCTCCCGCATACTTTTCCTATGCGAATGTCCAGAGTCCATCGGTCTCGAATTCCTGGCTGCCAGATGGTGTGACCTGGTCGCCGAAGAATCCTTCATCGGCGAAGCTGGTAATATATCGGCGGTCATGCAGCCAAGGTGCGGTCGTGTGCGCTGACGAGAAGAGGAAGCCTTAACAGTCTCTGCGGACTGCTTATACAACGGAGCGTCCCGAGCGACGGACGTATGCTCCGCTAAAGACACATTTTGTACCACAACATCTGGTCCCAGATGTTGTTGTACGAGAGAGGGACCTCTCTCGCTCGTGGCCCGGCTGGACCTGGACGAGCTAGGAACCGGACTAAAAGGCTTCCTCCATTCTCGCTTACTATCCGCCGTCACTGGGTGTGCATCTATTATGTTTATAGTGCTCGCATCACCCAAAATTTCCTCTTGGACCGCATCGGACGAACCCGGCTGCCGAACCATTCGGTGAATGGACGCTACACCGGGCGAGCTAGCGGACGACATTTGTCTAATCTCCATGAGCACTTTTGCCGCTAGTTCTGAATTCATTTGTGACGACGGACGCACACTTGAAGAAGATAACATGGAAACATCACCCTGTTCTGGTTCCTCTGAAATAGAAACTGAGAGAGTAGAGTGACCTTGCGGAGAAAGAGCCGGCATCGCCCTTTCTCCAGAAACAACATATCGTGACACACATTTCCAATGTTTCTCATCCCAATGTTCACATATAGGACAGGGATTAATGCGAGAACACTGACTACAATTAATACAATGATCATGAAAGTCAGAGGAAGATTTCTTCCTATTACAATTTGAACAACGTCCCTTCATTGTGAAAGAACAACAATAAGTCCTAGTTACTCGCAAAAACCCCTGACACAAAGATACATAATAACATGATCCATTAATAAATGAAAAAACAATTGCAAAACAAAATAATTTTGAAAAAATATTTTTTCAGCGAAGCCCAAGTTGCTGAAAAGTAACATTGAGCCCCGATGGATCCAATGGCAAAGTGTGGTCAAAAATTTTAAATTTATATTAAATAATTAATGAGACACTTTCGGATAATATAAATGTATCTTATAGTGAGATAAACTACAGCTAAGGCAAACAGCCCCCCTCAAAAAAGGCTGTTGCCAATGAAAACAAACAGTGTAAAAACACCAGAAAACATGACTCCAGGCACTGAAAAAACTGGCCCGGAATCAGTCATCAATTACACTCTATCTGATGCAAAACAGAGACTCCCAGGGGAGAATCTGTAGAACATCAGATGGAAGATGCAGAACACAAACGTTATACACCCATGGGTGAAAACGTAACTATGGGGAAAATAACAGAAAACATTCTGTAACCAAGCAACTCTCCCAGGAAATTTTAGAAATGAAATTTCTCAAAAATATGCCAAAAGCATGGGAGAATTGCAAGGGGGGACTTTAGAAGGCTAGGGGAGAGGAAACACTGAATAAGCAGTGCAACAATTAGCAAGAATGACAACAAGAGGCCCATGCCTCGAAAATAGGCAACTTAACATAATTTCATCAAAAAATTTTAAGTACAGCCCTGATTATTTTTTGTCACTTCTTTTTCCTCTCCTCCTTCTATCCTCCTTAGAATCACATTTTCTCCAAAAATTACGTGTCTGGCATCCTTTAAACTAAGATTTACAAGCACAAAGATCAGTGAGAGGTTGACTGATGAAGGGCCAAACAGAGAAATGATAATTGGCGCCAATTTCGGGACGACTGCGTCACTGCGCATGCGCAGTAGAGGCGTAGTATGGAGGTCCTTTAGGACATGATTTCTTTTTGTTTTGGATGCAAATTTTGGGGATTGGGGGGCAAAATTTGTGTCTGGCCCTGGTTTTGTTAGAGTTAGCACCAGCTAAGTCTGGGTCATTGGTACAGTATAAAAATATTAAATTTCAGGATCCCCTTTCCTCCAATTGCGCAGACTTAAGAACAGTATCCCATTCCAGTCCTAGCATATTTATTCAACTCCATAGATATGATTTTGTGTGATTACCACATGATTTCATGTGATTTTGGATGATTGCAGGTGATTTTGTGTGATTGAGGTTATTTTCAACCTCCAATTGATATTTATTGAATAACTTTGAGGTTTAGAAGCTGTGTGATAGAGTTTCATTTGTGTAAAATGATGGGATGAATCAGCCCATGGAGGTCTGTGACCAGGGTATTTGAGTGAATGATTTGGACACCCAAATGATTATTCCCTTTCAACCATATTAAATATAAAATAGTTGAAACGAATACTTGTAGGATTCCTCATTTCATTACTACTTTGTGGCAAATTAGCCTGTGTTATCAGGCGACTGAATGGTAACCATTTAAAGACTGAGAACGATCAATCAAAGTGAGCAAATGTTTTGTCAGCCTTTAACAGACACGTGACCTCACTGTCACATTGAATGATTGCTCTATTTTTAATACCAGGATTTTCTGGATTATCTGAATAAATTGTGTTTTGAAATTTTCTCAGTGGAGGCTAACCCACACATTACCACTTTAATGTCACATCTACAAAGCTTGATTGCTTCATATGAAAATGGTGGCTTATCATATGTAAAAATTGTTTCAGTAGTTTTAAAGCCTGAATGTTGGTTTATAAATTGTGTGTGAAATTCATCTATACTACTCAGTTTGCTAAACACCAAATATTTGACACATCATTGTGAAATTTGCTTGTGACATATTTGCGATATTTTTGGTGGATATGATTGAGGAATGTATTGAGATGGTCTCCAGTGTTTACATTAGCTCTCTTGACAGGCAGACTTTTCGTGACGGTCACGGAAAGCATGTACTCCTTGATTTTCATGATGTTTTCGTGTACTGTCCACATGTACATGACATGTGTAGGGTATTCAATCTTCATTTCAATACAAACCCTTGTGATTTAATGATTGAATATGCCAAATGTTAGAAGATATTTGTCTGAAGCAGAAATGTGGCGGGCTGTAGGGATGGTGGAGCAAGGGGCTACCCATCATCAGGTTTTGTGAAGCCCTTGGTGTGCACCATATGTTGATCACCAGAGCCTGGGCAAGATTTCAGCAGTATGGCACACCAGTAAGATGGCATGGTGGTGGCAGAAACATGGCAACATCTGCAGCTGAAGACCGGTTTTTGATCACTCAGGCCCGTAGGAACCGCTTTGCCACAGCAACCCAGCTTCGCAGTGACCTTCAGAATGCATCTGGGGTAAATGTTTCAACGCAGACTATCCGGGCAAGGTTGCACAAAGGTGGTCTCCGATCGAGAAGACCATATATTCGCATTCCACTGTCCCAGAACCACTGCCAGGCACGATATGAATGGGCCATGGACCACGTTGGATGGACCAGAGAAGATTGGCGACCTGTCCTTTTTAAGGATGAGTCAAGGTACTGCTTAGACCACTCAGACAGGCGTTATAGGGTATGGAGAAGACCAGGAGAGCGATTCCATGCAGCTAACGTTGCTGAGCATGACCGCTATGGTGGATGGTCAATCATGGTCTGGGGTGGCATCAGCTGGGCTGGAAGTACAGAGCTCTGTGTCCTTGAACGTGGTACATTGACCACACAACGGTATATTGATGAGATCCTGGATGTCCACGTCAGATTGTATGCAGGTGCAGTGGGTGATAGATTCATTCTGATGGACGATAATGCCTGTCCTCATGTTGCCCATGCTGTCGGGGAGTACCGACAGAGGGAGAGGATTGAGCGTATGGACTGACCAGCAAGATCCCCTGACCTCAATCCAATCAAACATGTCTGGAATGAGTTGCAGCTTGCAATTTCAGCCCGTCCAGTCCAGCCAAGAAGTGTCCAGGAGCTTGGTGCCATGCTGGTCCAAGAATGGAACAATCATCCCACAAAGGATCACCAGGAACCTGATTGCGAGCATGAGAAGGCATTGTCAAGCTGTAATTAACAGTAATGGGTCTCATACTCAATATTGAAGCCATACCAGTTCGCTCCGTCAACTTTTTGGCATATTGAAAAATTTCCTCTTTTACCAAAAATATCCAGTTTCCATGGTTATTGTATTCAAAAGCTAAAAAATATGTCAAACACAAATAAAATCTTAATTTCTGTACTTTAATCATTAAAGATATAATTGAATAAAAAGTTAAAAAATTTATAGTAATTTATATATTTTTTATACTTACCAATGACCCAGACTTAGCTGGTGCTAACTCTAAAATATTTAGGGCCAAACACAAATTTTACCCCCCAATCCCCAAAATTTGCATCTAAAACCGAAAATTACATGTCCTATATGGTCCTCCATACTTTTACTCCACTGCGCATGCGCAGTGTCAAGGAGGTCTCGAAATTGGCGCAATTATCATTCTTACAACCAGTGCCTGGTAAGCGATATGTACTCGGCGGGGAGGTATGAGTTCCCAATTCATGGGAGGGCCATCCTCATCTGGGTCATTGGTAAGTATAAAAAATATATAAATTACTATAAATTCATTAACATTTTTATACTGTACCAATGACCCAGACTTAGCTGAATAGTAAAAAGGTTGGAGGGCCTAGGACATAAAGAAAAATCCAATAGACTCAATTACATATAACAGAACTATCCCCTGAAGGAGAAAATGAGAGATAGGCTTTACAAGTATCTTTCTTATTTGTATCACAAAGAAAGACACAACACCATTCTGTAATTGAGTGCAATAACATCAATGATCTCTATTAACATCAAGTATAACCCTTTATACTAATATTTTACATAGATGAGTAAACATTAGCTTTACTTTAAAACCATCCCGGTACCGACTCGGAATTACTGACTCCAAGGGAGGTATTCCCTTGCTTTACACTATAAAGCAGGTGACCTAAGGGAACACCCCCCCCCCCCCCCCCCCCCCCCCCCCGTTCCCCTTGCCCTGGATCAAATACTCCTGAGCGAAGAGGGCAGCAGGACAGAGTCACTGCCGGAACCGAAAGCCTACATATATATAGTTGCCACTGTTTAGCGGACGACATTCTGAATGAAAAATAACAGACCTAAACAATGCAGATCTGCAGAAATGGACTCAATGTGGAGGGCTAAGACCAATATGTAGCCCTCATTAGATCTGTAATAGCAACATTATTAGTGTAAGCCCATGATGTAGAAAGAACTCTTACTTCATGAGCTTAAAACTAAAACACAGACTGCTGATTGAAGATATTATCATAAGCAGTACTGATAGTAAATTGAATCCATCTGACCATAGAATGGAGCGAAATGTGGAGGAAGCTTCCACGGCATGTCCCACAACAGATGCCTGAGTAGATTAATCTATGGTCTTTGTGGAGCTAGAAATGCTACCAACAGAATATTGCATTGAGATATTAACTTAAGCAATATCTGCTGAATCAATGGCGCTGGAAGATACGCATATCCTATTATTCCGTCTCACAAGATCGATAGAGCATCTACTGCAAACGCTCGAAGATCCGAACATTGTGACACATACGTCTGCAACTGATTGTTGAGATGCATCACTAATAAGTCGATCATTGGCTGCTCTCCTAAGTAGCAAATATTGATTGAATACTCATTTGTTGAAAGTCCATTCTGGCGGCAACAAGCGGCCCCTCCGTGAAGGGAGTCCGCTAATATGCTCAGGCGACACGGAATATGACGGACCGATAGGAGAACTTGATGTTCTAGTACAAACAGAAAGATTCCTTCCATTAACATGAATAACAGAATGGATACGGCAATTGCAGTGGAACTCCCTGAGTTAACCACTGAAAAACTTGCCCAAGTCTGAATCTCTTATTCACTTGATTGACAAGAAGATGTCCGTATTGAGCGAAAAAAATCTTCACCCGCCAATTCTAGATCAGAAGAAATTGGAGAGGACAAGTGCATAACTGCCCCATCGGAATAAAATTGTGGCAGCTCCGCACAAACATATCCGTCTCATGAGATCTCTCGCTGAGACCTAGTCTGAGCGAAGACAATAGTGAGCATAACAACTGATTAATTTCGCTCTGGTTAATGGCAGATGAACGAGAATGTTGTGCGTCTCGAAGCTCATTCCCCCGGTGGGTGAATGACTTGGACGATACCAGATCCGACTTCTCCTCGTTTACTTATGAAACCGAGATGTCGGAGCAATAGAAGCAGATTCTGCACATCGTTCTGAAGCGTTAACTCATTGTCATACCTCTAAAGAATGTCGTCCAGGTAGGCCGACGTTATCGCAGACAAATGAGCTCGGAAATGAGTCATTACTGAGTTCGTTATTCGAGTGAAAGCCCAGGGGGCTAGATTCAGACCGAAGCACATTGCTCGGAGCTGATACACGACTCCTATGATGAAGAAGCGAAGATACTTTCTGAATGCCTGATGTACCATGACGTGAAAGTACGCAACTTGAGATCTATGCATGTAGCATAGTCGTATACCCGAAAACTCGCTCTGACCGATCGGATGAACTCTAATATAAACTTGGAGCCATGATCAGCTTGTTTATCCAGCTCAGATTTATGAGTGGACGGAACGAGCCGTCTGGTTTTGGAACCAGAAAAGGATGGTTGTAGAAACCTGGAAATTCCTGGATTTCTATGGTCTCTATCGCAATCATTCCAGAAGAGACTAGACTTCTGATGGAAGCGAGCCTCTTCCTTGCAGACTTGCCGGAAGCTGAGTCCATCTTGGACTTCGAGTTAATGGAGGTTTTCGTTTGAAGGACAATTAGTCCTTCCGAAATCACCCCTCGAATCCAAGGGACGTCCGTAATCTACTCCCAATTAATTGAGAAACTTGACAGTCTTCCGCTCACTGGTATACGATAGAGGATAATACCATTACCTCCTGGTCCTGCGAGGCTTGTGGAAGGAGAAGCCATGTCCTCCACGGCCCACACCTCGCCCCGTCGACCTAGGGCATCTGACCGGATGTCTCGGCCAGAATTACGGCCCCTACCTGAGTCGCTACCCTGACGGTCTCTAGAGTAAGACCTAGAGGACACATTGGAACTCCTATAGGAACTTCCCTTGGACGTATTTGCCCCAGAAGTGCCTGTCCTACTTTCCTTCGCTGAATCCGACTATATGGAAGCGGATATGAATAGCAGAGAGTCTGAAGCTTTCTTAGTTATCTGATCATAGACTGCGAAAAGCTTGCCGTCGAAGAGAAACTCTTTGGAGACCGGAGCGACTCTGAGAGAGTTTTTCACCTTACTATCCACATGCGTGGATGTAGCCAGGACCGCGTCACATCTAACCAACTCCATATTGCCACTAAAAGGGCGGAGTTTTACGTGAGGCCCTAGAAAAAACTCTTAAGGAGGTAGTACATCCTGGAATTCTTTTTGCTTTGAGACGTAATGATAACGCTCTGGTAAGGTGATCTGCATACGATGATGCATCCAAGCTAACCCTGCTAGACGATATTGTCGTTTTCAACATCATGGTTGGAATTGACATTGACGACAGTATAAACAATACTAGGTCCTGGCCTGGTCGTCTAGACGCAGAGAACTCTCAGAATGCTCTGTCCTGCCATTTCAAATTATTCCTTGAATTGATGAAAGGCAGATGTAGAGCATTTGCCGATAAGAAACCTGACCTGCCCTTTTAGGTAGCAAGTTATATATATATAGCGTCATTCAACAGATCAAATGTCTGTGATACATTTCTGGACTATGTCAGAAACTGAGGGATTATGTCCCTAAACCAATAAGAATTCTGAGTCCAGTGGCGCTATCAGTCTCTTATCCGGCAACACAGCAATTTTGGTCCGGAGGAACATCAGAAGATAATGCCAGATGCAATCTACGGCAATTATGTTGTTCCGAAAGGGAAAATACAACTCATCCGTATCCCTTTTGCCATCCTGTCGGCCCCCTTGTAATTCTTGGTCGTCCGTGCCTGAACCTGCAGCAGAACGTACCAATCCAGCTTCCTCGGATAATTCTTAATCTGACAGAGTTACTGTCGGGTGCTGGGATGCTGCGATAATTTGTGCTATCTTTGATAGCACATCTGTAACGGAGGCCTATGGAGCTGCGGTCTTACAGAATTTAGCTGCTGGAAGCTCCTTGGATGTTGACGCCTGCATATTTCTTATATGCGAACGTCCGGAGTATGAAGGCCTCGTATCCTTGGCAACCGGATGGCGTGACCTGGTCGCCGTAGAATCCCTGGTCGGCGATGTTGGTTGAATATGACCGATCACATAGCCAAGGTGCAGTCACATGTGCTGCCATGAGGATGAGGAAGCCGAAAGAGCAGTCTCTCTGGACTGTTTATATAACAGAGCGTCCCGAACAGTGGATGTATGCCCGACTGAGGAACATTTTGTACCACAACATCTGTGCCCAGATGTTGTAGTATGAGAGAGGGACCTCTCTCACTCGCAGCTCGTATGGACCTGGACGAGCTAGGAACCAGACTAATAGGCATCCTCCGTACAATCCTCGTATCCGTCGTCACTGGGTGTGCACATTGTATTTATAGTGCTCGCATCACCCAAATTTCCTTCCTGGACCGCAACGGACGAACCCGTGTGCTGAGCCATTCGCTGAATGGTCGCGAC
This sequence comes from Pictodentalium vernedei, assembly GCA_031216915.1. NCBI lineage: Eukaryota > Metazoa > Mollusca > Scaphopoda > Dentaliida > Dentaliidae > Pictodentalium > Pictodentalium vernedei. The sequence goes on from CM062292.1 coordinate 219,650,300, forward strand.
ACCGGGCGGGCTAGCGGACGCCAAAGCCATCGATCCTACTAGGGAACTCCAGGCAATTGACGCATCTACATGAGCACTTTTGCTGTTCACTCTTCATTTAACTGTGACGACTGAAGCACACTTTACGAAGACATCACGGTAACAACACCCTGTTCATGTTACTCTATGAGACCTGTGGAGCTGCGGTCCTACGTAAATTATCCGCTGGAAGCTCCAGGGACGTTCATTCCTGCATTTATATAATATGCGAACGTCCCAACTGGAAAGGTCTCGTATCCTTGGCTAGCAGATGGTGTGACCTGGTCGACGTGTATTCCTTGGCCGGCAAAGCAGGAGCACCAGTGACGTTCAATCCTGCATTTATATAATATGCAAACGTCCCCTGGAAATCTGTGGTCACATAGCCAAGGTGCGGTCGTGTGTGTTGACAAGGATGAGGAAGCCAATATAACAGCCGCGTTGGACTGTCATGCGACGGAGCGTCCCGATCAGGAGTGGACGTAAGCTCCGACTAAGCGAACAAACATACAACAACATCGCGGCGCAGATGTTGATGTAAGAGAGAGGGGGCCTCTCTCGCTCGTGGTCCGGGTGGACCTGGACGAGCTAGCTACCGGACTGACAGGCTTCCTCCGTACTATCCTTGGATCCGTCATTGCTGGGTGTGTACGTCTGATGTTTTATAGTGCTCGCATCACCCAATCTGCTTCCCTGGACCGCGACAGATGAATCCGGGAGCTGAGCCATTCGGTGAATGGTCGCGACACCGGGCAGACTAACGGGTGATCAATGTCTTCGATCGAACTAGCGAACTCCCGGCAATTGTCGTAATACCTTGAGCACTTCCCGCTAGCCCTAATATTGCAACGACGGAGACACACTTGTTGAAGACATCACGGAAACATCACTCTGATTTCTGAAAAAGAAACTGATAATATAGAGTGACCCTACGGAGAGAGGACCGTAATGGACCCCTCACCGCTAACAAAATACTGTGACACATGTCTCCAACGTTGTCATATCAACCAACACACACAGAGCAAGAATTAGTGCGAATACATTGACTATAAGAAACACAATGAAACTGTGAATTAGAGGAAGATATCCTCGCATTACAATTTGAACAATATTTTTTCAACATGAAAAAATATTCACAGTCAAATTACTCGCACTAACCCTTGAAATAAATATACATAATATATTATAATCCATTATAACATTACAAAAGAAAATAATTTAAAAAAAAAAAAATTTTTTTGAAAAAATTTTCAGAAGAGCCCAAGTTCCCAATGGGAACAATGAGCCCAAATGGATCCCAAAAAAGCCTAAGTGTGGACAAAAATTTTAAAATCATTTCAAAAAATTAATGTAACACTTACGAACAATATTAATGTAACCTGCTATGAGCTGAACTAAGCAGAGGACAAGTAATCACTATAAGAAGTAACTGTTGTCAACACAAACAAAAAGTGCAAACAAACCGGAAACATGACTCCAGGCACTGATAAACATGGCCTGAAATCAGTTACCAATTTAAACACTATCTGATGCAAAACAGAGACTTCCAGAGAAGAAACTGCAGAACATCAGATGGTAGATGCAGACCAAAATGCCTAAACACCCAAGGGTGAGGACGTAAACATGGGGAAAAAAAACAGAAAATAATTCTGAATCCAAACCAAAACTCCCAAGAAAGTTTAGTAATAAACATTACAAAAAATAAGTCAAAAGCATGGAAGAATAGAAAGGGGGGAATAAAGGAAAGGGAGAGAGGAAACCCTGATTAAACAATGGAACATTCATAGCAAGAATGACCACAACAAAGTCATGCCTCGAAAATAGGCAACATGAATAATTTCGTAAATAATTATAAGTTACAGCCCTGAACATTTCTTTCCACTGTTTTTTCCTCCTTATATCCACCATTTCTCTCATAATTATGTGTCTGGCATCATTAAAACTGAGATTTACAAGCACAAATAACAGTGAAGTGTAACTGTATTGAGGGCCAAACAAAGAATGATAATTGCGCCAATTTCGAGACCTCCTTGACACTGTGCATGCGCAGTGGAGTAAAAGTATGGAGGACCATATAGGACATGTAATTTTCGGTTTTAGATGCAAATTTTGGGGACTGGGGGGTAAAATTTGTGTTTGGCAATAAATATTTTAGAGTTAGCACCAGCTAAGTCTGGGTCATTGGTACAGTATAAAAATATATATACACTTTTCATTACAGTATTTCAACTAAAACGTAAAACAGGTAGTTGGATGTACTTGGCGCTTAGCAAATTTGAGTAGTATATTTTCAAAGTAAACTGAATTTTCACAAGGCGACTACAGTTGCTTTTTATTGAAGGCAGAACAAAGTTTGGCGATTCAAGGCGACGTCTATGCTCAAGGCACCATTACAGCTGAAGTCTGCTCCTATATGAATGCAAAAGATTGAATGTCTAAAGATTCTGACTGGTAGATCAGAAGAGGATTTTTTAAAAAAAAGTTAAAATTTGGAGGCAAGATATGAACAAACCAGAATCTGCCCTCCCTGAGGATGCTGGATGCCAAATATCAAAAGATTGTGACTGGTGGTTCTGAAGAAGATTTTCAAAGAATATTCATCATATTGCACAGAGCAGAACCTAGGGACTTAATTTTATCAAATTTACCCACCCCAACCCCCTCTCCCCCCCCCCCCCCCCCACTCCCCCTAGCCAAGGATGCTGTTAAATATTCGGCTCCCAAAGAAAGCACAAATATGAACACAAGGACTTGATTTGAACCACGTTGAATCTGACCCCAATAAGGATGCTGTATACCAAATACTAAAAGATTCTCACTGATGGATCTATAGAAGATTTTGAAAGAATTTCCCTCATATTGCAATAAGTTAAAATAGGGCTCCCACAGGAAGCCTAAATATGAATCAAGGGACTTGCTTTGAACAGAATCAGACCACATTAAGAATGTTTTATACCAAATATCAAAAAGATCATAAATTCATAGTAATTTGTATATTTTTTATACTCACCAATGGCCCAGACTAACTGGTGCTAACTCAAAAATATCCAGGGCCGAAGGCAAATTTTGCCCCCTCCCTCCCAATCCCCAAAATTTGCATGCAAAACCAAAAATTAAAAGTCCTATCTGGCCCTCCATACATTTACTCTCTGCGCATGCGCAGACGTCAGGGAGTGACCGGCATTGGCACCAACATCATTCTTTGTAGAAAAGAGTACTACATAATAATTCAGCAGGGAGGTATGAGTGCCCACTCATGGGAGGGCCATCTCCATCTGGGACATGGGTAAGTATAAAAAATATACAAATTACTATGAATTTATAATATTTTTATACTATAACCCAATGGCCCAGACTAGCTGAATCGTAAAAAAGTGGAGGGCCTAGGACTTTCGAATTAGTAGATCAACATAGTTCCAATCCTGGAATCCAAGATGAAAGGAAATTAAAATTATTAGGAATTACATGTATGTCTCTCTATACAGTAATAGAGGAGACATATCCTAAATAAGGAGCCCAATTTAAGTAATTCCTTATTTTAAGCATGAAGACTATACTAATTTGGGTGTAACAAGTTCCTAATTTTTAAGCTAGTTCGGACTAAGCCCCAAAAATTAGGATGGCGTATCTGAGAATGAGAGAATATCCCCCACAAACATACGCCATGCACAATAAAACTCCAGCTGTATGCATGATATAATTACGGACAAAAAAGCTTCCTTCATAGTTACATACCTACCAAGCCACAGGAGAGGTAAAAATCATCAACCCCCCCTTTCTTTTGAAGGAATCTTCAAAAGAAAGAGGGGAGCGCTCTGGAATCAGTAAGAGTGGTACCAAAAAACAATATAAATACTTGTCGAACAGCCACTCAGGTATTAATTTATAATTAATAAATGATGCTTAATGCCACTTTAGAAGTTAAGGCTATAGCGACGATCCCGGTAATTAATATTGCCTGCTATATAACGTACAATGCAGACGGAGTACACAGATTCGAAGTCCTATCGAAATCTCCTCACACGCATTACTAAATCGTTCCTGTGTTAGTCATCAAATAATATAGGAACCACAATGGTTCCCTCACGTCTAACCGACTCCATTATGCCACTATGGGCGGAGAAGAACGTGAAGAACAAAAACTTCCCCTGATAAAGAAGGTCCTCTCGTGGAGGAAGATTCTGGGGAACATCCCATAACAGACACTTGAGAAAACCGATCCAAGGTTTCTGTGACGACAGAGGTGCTACTATTAGGATTCACAACGAGACTGTTTGATCTTAACTGGTAAAGTGCTGAGTTTTTTCTGACAACAAATCAAAGCTCATCATATACTGCTCTATTACATTTAATTGGATAGTGCCTTATAGGCACTATCCAATTAAATGTCAGAGAGCAAAGTATTGTATAAAAAATCTGATTCATATCACGGTCAATAAAGGCTTCCTCGGGCAGAATGTAGCTACAGACAGTTATTGCCTGTCACTTTTAGTAAAGCCCAAAATAGGGCTTCCAGCACTCTACCAGTTAAACATAATCTCCTGAATCACATGAATTGGAGGATACGCGTATCCTATCATCTATCCCCATGAGATCAGCAGAGCATCTACTGCATGCATTCAATGGTCTGGGCATGGCAACACAAACGGCGGTAACTGATTGTTCCTGTGCGTCGCAAACTTATCTATCATGGGGCAATCCCACTGGTAGCAAAACTGTCCAAATACTCGCTTGTTGAGCATCCATTCCAATTGCAACAGGCAACCTTTCCGAGGAGCGAGTCTGCTAGTACGTTCAGACAACCCGGTATATAACAGATAGAAAGATGAACATGATGATACATGACGTAATTGGAAAATCTTCTCCGTTAGTTGGCATAACGGAAATGAATGGGTGCCACCCTGGTTCCTGATGTATGCTACCACTGTCGAGTTGTACGACAATATCTGAACATGAGCGTCCGCTATAATGAAACCTTGTTGCAGCGGTAACCAAATTGACATCATTTCTTTGATGTTTATGTGTTTCTCCAGGAACTGAGGGTCCCAAAGACCTTGGTATTTCGAGTCTGTCATGCTCAGGGTTGCGCCCTAACCTGTTGACTCACATCCGTCATAATCGTAAAATCCGGATCCGGCAGCTGCAGCGGAACTCCCTGAGTTAACCACTGAATACCTGCCCAAATCTGGACCTTTTGTTTACTAGATCCGTTAAAACAATACTGGTCTCAAGCGAATGCATCTTCAAAATCCAGTTCTGGGTAAAGAATATCTGGAGGGGACGTGTGCGTAAGCGACCCATCAGAATAAGATCCGCAGCCGCTCTGCACAACCCCATCAGTCGCATAAATTCCCTCGCTGTTAATGCGTCTGAGTGTAGACAAAAGCGAGCATAACAACTGACTAATTTCGCTCTGGGTTACGGCAGATGAACCAGATTGTTGTGAGTCTTGAAGCTCATTCCCAAGTGAATGAACGACTTGGACGGCACTAGATCCGACTTCTTCTCGTTACGATGAAGCCGAGACGTCGGAGCAAGAGAAGCAGACTCTAAACATCGTTTTGAAGAGTAGTTGATGCCATATCTCTGAACAATGTCGTCCAAGTAAGCTGACGTTTCCACAGACGAATGAGATCGGAAGTGAGACATTACTAAGTTCATTATTCGAGTGAATGCCCAGGGCGCTAGATTCAGTCCGAAGCACATCGCTCGGAACTGATATACTATCCCTTGAATGGCGAACTGTAGGTACTTTCTGAATGCTGGATGTACCAGGACATGAAAGTACGCATCCTTTAGATCTATGCTTGCCGCATAGTCGTTCACTCCATGGCTCGCTCTTACTGATCGAATGGTCTCCATATAGAACTTCGGAGCCATGATAAGCTTGTTTATCCAACTCAAGTCAATTACCGGTCGGAACAAGCTGTCTGGCTTTGGTACAAGGAACAGGTGATCGTAGAAACCCTGAGAATTTTGATTCTCGACGACCTCTATTGCTTCCTTTGATAAGAGAGCCAGTACCTCCACTATGAGAGACTCTCTTTTGAAAGGATTTGACGGAAGATTTGTCCAACGCAGACATCTTGTTAGTGGTGGTTTCGCTCAGAAAGTTAGCCGTAGGCCGCCCGAGACTACACTTCTCACCCACTGGTCTTCCGTAATTGTTATCCAGCTTTTTGCGAAGGTTGATAACCTTCCACCAACTGGCAAGCAATAGAGGTCCTGACCATCACCTGTACGACCAGCGAGGCCTATGGAAGGAGAAACCACATCCTCCCCGCGAAGAGCCTCGACCCGTCGGCTTAGGGGTGTCTGACCGGTAGTCTCGATCAGACCTACACCCCTTTCCCGAGTCGGTGTATTGATGACCTGCAGAGTAATTATAGGAGGGTTTTCTATACCCTCGTGAGGAGTCCCCTTTTGACGATTTCTGTCTGGGACGTCCTCCTTTACTCTTTTCTGCTGTAGCGGGTCGATGAGGCTCCGACTTTAGAAGCAGAGTATTAGACGCTTTCTTAGTAGCTTGGTCATATACCAATGAAAGCTTGTCGTCAAATATAGTATGTCCGGAGACCAGAGTGACTCGGAGAGAGTTTTTCACCTTGTAATCTATCAAAGATGACGATGCAAGGGCACCATCACGTCTGATTAATTCCAATTTAGCCACTGTTAAGGCGGAGTAAAACGTGGTATACATAATTGCCCTGGAAAGAACTCTTAAAGAGGTACAAATGTCCTCAAATTCCTTCCTGTTGAGACGTTGCGCCATAGCTCTTGTAAGGTGATCTGCGTAAGACATAGCATCCAAATTCGCTCTATTTGAAGAAATTGCCATCTCAATTGTGTCCGAGCGGCTAGTGGCTTTATCCCCTGTCTAATATTCATGAGCACCTTGGCAGGTAGCTCTGTTTGCTCATCAGAGCACGATGATGGTATCACACTTTCTCTAGTCGTCACATAACCATCACCATGTTCTTGTTACTCTGAAAAAGAAACTGAGAAACTTGACTGATTTTGGGGTGAGAGGGCAGGCATTGGCCTCTCACCGCTAACAACGTACCGTGACACCCATGTCCAACGTTTGTCATCCCATCCAACACACGCAAGAGAAGAATTAGTGGGAGTATATCGACTACAAGCAAGGCAACAAGCATGTAAATCTGAGGTAGACTTCCTCGCCTTGCATTTTGAGCAATAAGCTTTCATAATTAAGCAAAACAAAGTCGACAGTACTCCCACCAACTCCACAATAAATATATGATAAAGATACATAATAAATAACATTCAAAATAGAAATCGAAAAATTAATTTAAAAAATTTTTCGAAAAATTTTTGGCAGGAGCCAAGTTCCCAAAGGGAACAGACGAGCCCAAGGGTATCCCAATAGAGCCTAAGTGTGGACAAAATTCCAAAAATATTTGCTACACTACCGGAATAACATAATATGTATCTTACAACAATCCTACAGTAAAATAAATAGGAAACTATATATATTTATAAGACGTTGCAAATGTAAACAACGTCACAAGAAAAACCGGAACCAAGACCCCAAGCACTGAATAAAAAAGGCCCGAAGTCAGTAACAGATTTAAAACTATCCGATGTAAAGCGATACATCGGATGGATGATGCATGACCACAAACGCCTAAACACCCCTAGGGTGAGGACGTAACCAAGGGGATAAACAGAATAAACATCCTGTGAAAAACGTTCAACTCCCAAGAAATTAATAAAAAAAATTCAATAAAAAAGCCAAAAAGCATGGGAGTTTAACAGGAGGGCTTCAAGGAAGGATAGGGAAGGAACACTTAACAAACAGTGGAAAAATCATTAGCAAGAATGATGACGTCAGGCCCATGTCCCGAAATTGGGAAACATGAAATAATTTTGATAAAAATTATAAAGTTACAGCCCTGAACATTTCCAACCACCGTTGTTCACTTTCATCATCCAATTATGTCCTTGGATCCACCAATTCTACCATTGATTTGTGTCTGGCATCATCAAAACTGAGATTTAAAAGCACAAATGTCAGTTTATTGTTACTGACTGCAGGGCCAAACAAAGAATGATGGTTTGCGCTAATTTCGGTGTCTTCCTGGATACTGTGCATGTGCAGTTCACAAAAGTATGGAGGGCCAGATAGGACATTCAATTTTCGGTTTTACATGCAAATTTTGGGGATTGGGGGGGCAAAATTTGTGTTTGGCCCTGGATTATTTTTTGAGTTTGCACCAGCTAGTCTGGGCCATTGGTTGTTGTATAAAAATACAAGATTTTTGAATTTTATAAAAACATTCATTGGTGCTAACAGAGTTATACCCCTTGTGGTACTCCCTGTAGGTGCAGCATCTGTGTTTGAACAAACTTGAATTTTCATATGATAAGAAACACGCATGCCAAATATGATTCAATTCAGTGTCCAGTAGTTTTTGAGAAGTTGATAATGTAAAGTTCATCATGGACAACGACGGATGATGGATGACAAGGGATTAGTTAAGCTCCCCCAGGTGAGCTAAAAACAATAACATACTAATTTTTATTTCTTGTAAGGCCATACAAAAAACTAGTTTGTTTCTCAGACACTGACAGCTTGAAAATTGATGAGTGATTGTGATTTTTATTTTAATTTTTTCTCAATTTTGCCCTTTCTTCTGAGGATATTTTGCTCTTGAAATTGAAACTAAATGCAACATAATTCTTCATTAGTCTACATTTATTGTAACTGGAAAAACATAAACACAAACAAAACAAGAGCTGGACTTCCATCTGGTGCATACCCCCACGTGGTGTACCGCCTAGTGTGGGCATACCTATGATCAACAAATATTATTTATGAATATTCTCGTACGGACTGATGGATGGATACATAGATGGATGAACGCAATCTCCAGTATACCCCCCTCCCCCCTTCCATTTTCTTTGAAAGTTTTCAACAATTTCCAAAAATTTCTAAGTCAAAAGGAATGGTAAATTGTTTGGTGTTTGGAAGTTTTATGCAATAAGGCAGAAGCCTTTGTCATAGGCAACCTGCATGCCATATTTCACTGAAATCCGATAACCCCAATCCAGTATGCCCCCCCCCCCCCCCCTCCCATTTTCTTTGAAAGTTTTCAACAATTTCCAAAAATTTCTAAGTCAAAAGGAATGGTAAATTGTTTGGTGTTTGGAAGTTTTATGCACTGAGGCAGAAGCCTTTGTCATAGGCAACCTGCATGCCATATTTCACTGAAATCCGATAACCCCAATCCAGTATGCCCCCCCCCCCCTCCCATTTTCTTTGAAAGTTATCAACAATTTCTGTCAAAAGGTATGGTAAATTGTTTGGTGTTTGGAAGTTTTATGCAATGAGGCAGAAGCCTTTGTCATAGGCAAACTGCATGCCATATTTCACTGAAATCCGATAACCCATACCTGAGATACAGACTGAACAGACAAATAATGTCTATTTCCTACAATTTCTAAGTCAAAAAAGGGGGATAACTCTAAAAAGGAGAATGTGAGAAATATAGTTGAATCCTTTTTTTAAAGCCTATACCATAAGCAGTGTTCATGGCAACTTTCATTGCAATAGAACATTCGATACCATACAGGCTGAACAGACAAAATTTGGCTCAGACGGACACAATTTCTAAGTGAACAAGTAATAAAAAAAAAAAATAAAAAAAAAAAAAATAACTAGTGTTGGCATACCTATGACCAACAAACATTATAAAAAATAATAATTTACTTAATTTATGAATATTCTAGGACGGACTCACACACGAACGGACAGATGGACAGACGGACAGACAGACGGACGCATGTAATCCAGTATACCCCCATTTTCTTCGAAAGTGGGGATATAATTAATTGATTTTCTGTTCCACTCACTCCATCATGGTAGTATCTGTCCAAAATTCCATGTAGGAACTGGTTTTCATAACTTCCTATTCCATTTAAAAGAATTTATTCACACATATCGCTCAACCGTACCATGTTCCCAAATGAAAATATCATCCAGGGAATCCAAAAATTACAGACAAGATGCAAATGGTTAAAGATGAAGACATCTTACTTAATTTTGTGATCACACTGCATGGAGAGTGACTAAGGAAAATAAAACTTGATTTTTATTCACTACTCTGGCATAAATACTTAAAAACAAAACTAATGGTGACTATCCGGCCATGGATGCCTCTGAACTATGGCCAAATGGCCTATAACAGTGGAATGAAAAAATTTGTCAATGTTGAATTTGTTCAGGATGAAAATCTGATCTATGAGAGAATTGAGTTTTTCCATTTCTGTGACCTTGACATTTGTCACACAAGCATGGTGTTGCTGTGCAACAGACTTTCTATTGGTCTTTACCCTTGTGTAAAGTTTCATTGAAGTCCACCAAATCATTACAGTGTTATGGCTCTGGACTGACAAATAAAGTCAGACAGAATGGATGTCAGACTGATGGATGCACAGATGGAGACTGATGGATGTACAGACAATTCAGATTTAAGATGCCTCCCTAACGGGGCATAAAAATTACCACAGATTTTTACTGTTTAATAGAAACAAGGAACATTCTGAATTAAATCTGGGAAGATATTTTCAAATTGCCATTGTTTTTCCTCACAAGAGAATTTTACTTTGTCACAGGATGCCTGTTTAAGTCATGCAACTAGAAAAGTTAGTCTCCTAAAACGTGACTTATACATCAATTTGTAATTCGTTGAACAACAGGGATAAAATGCATATATTTAACAATTAATACCTCCCAAATACTCGGCAAAATGGAATGTAAGCTGCCAGGGCCAATTCTGGAGTGAAAATATTACACAGTTCTTCAGAAATTTTCTCTTTACCACCAGTATTATCATCAACTTTATCATCTACAAAAAAATATTGGTGTGAAAACTACCATCAATCTTCTAAATGCAAAAGCAAGGTAACAAATAAACATGATAAGTCAACATGGCCAGTCAGTCTACTAAAAGCTGCACTTTAAAGAACACCTGATCATGGAATAACACTGTTTACCTCTGAACCTGTTGTCTATTTTCAAGATATTCTTCATTAAATCTAGTTATGGCTGCTGTAAAAATAGAAAATCATTTAAATTTAACTCAACAAGGTGCAATGCCACCGGAATCCCCCGCCCAAGGGTTTCTAAGTTGAGAAAAGCAGAAAAAGTCCCATAACTCTAGAAAAAAAAATAGACAAAACCTGTTACTTGTGAATATCCTTTCCCCCGTGGTGATCTAGCAGCATACCAAAGATCATTTAAATCTAACATCCACTAACAGATATTTATTTATTTATTTATTTATTTATTTATTTATTTATTTATTTATTTATTGTAGTTTAACGACACTTTCAACATCCAGGGTCACCTCAAGTCAGACAGTTTCACGGGTGGAGGAAGCCGGAGTACCTGGACAGAACCACCAAGCAATGGCGAGCAACAGTCAGACTCCCCAACATACTAATTCCACACAAGCAGGGTTAGCATTGGTTGAAGACAAGTGCACCATCAACATGCAGTACGCCTTAGTACACAATGGCACCATGCCCCCACGTGGGTAATGGGTGGGAAGTGTCTTGCCAAAGGACACAGTTGGGATTCGAACCGAGGATCTCTCGGCATGCAACCTGCACCTCTACCTACTGAGCCATCGCACCCCCACTGACTAAGATATGAAGTTCATTGATTTGTAACAATTTCAACTTTTGATCTTCACGAAGATAAGATTCAACGACTATGCACAACAACACATCTCAATGACATCAAAATCTTTGCAAAGTTATTATGATCACACCTCTAGTAGCTTATCAAAATATGAATGTGTTTTAAATAAAAATTATAAATTTAAAGTAATTTGTATATTTTTATACTTACCAATGGCTCAGACTAGCTGGTGCTTAACTCAAAGTTATTAAGGGCCAAACACAAATTTTGAACCCCCCTCCCCCATCCCCAAAATTTGCTTGCAAAACCGAAAATTAAAAGTCCTATCTGGCCCTCCATACATTTACTCTCTGCGCATGCACAGACGTCAGGAAGTGACTTGAATTGGCACCAACATCATTCTTTGTAGAAGAGAGTACTACATAAAAATTCAACGGGGAGGTATGAGTGCCCACTCATGAGAGGGCCATCTCCATCTGGGCCATTGGTAAGTATAAAAATATACAAATTACTGTAAATTTATAATATTTTTACACTGTAAACCAATGGCTCAGACTAGCTGAATTGTAAAAAGGTGCAGGGCCTAGGACTTCAGAATTAGTAGATCAACATAGTTCCAATCCTTCCTGTAATCCAAGGTGAAAGGAAATTAAAATTATTAGGAATTACATGTATGTCTCTCTATAAAGTAATAGAGAAGACATATCATACAAAAGGAGCCCAGTTCAAGTAATTCCGTATATTTAGCATGAAGACTATGCTAATTGGATGTAACAAGTTCCCAATTTTTAAGGCTAGCCCAGACTAAGCCCCAAAAATTAGGATGGTGTATTTGAGAATGAGAGAATATCCCCCACAAACATATGCCATATACAATAAAACTCCAGCTGTATGCAGGATATAATTACGGACAAAACAGCTTCCCTCATAGTTACATACCTATCAAGCCATAGGAGAGGTAAAAAATCCCCCCCCCCTTTTCTTTTGAAGAAATCTTCAAAAAGAAAGAGGGGAGCACTCTGGAATCAGTAAAAGCGGTACCAAAAAACAATATAAATATTCATCGAACAGGCATTCAGGTATTAACTATTATTAATAAATGGTGCTTAATGCCACTTCAGAAGCTAAGGCTATAGCGACGATCCCGGTAATTAATATCGTCTGTTATATAACGTACACCGGAGTCCGCATACGCAAATAGGTCGAAAACCGGAGATATAATATATAACATACATATGTCCAATAGAACTACAATGAACGATCTCTGGAAAGTAAACACACTTCCGAGGTAACCCACAGGCAACCCCATTCAGGCGTATAATAAATTCCAGTAACAACACTCCCGGACGTGTACTATCCGATATCTATGGCATTATAAACGTGCGAATATCAGAGAGTGTAAACAAGGTGTATTCGATTGAGTACTGACATTAATAGAAACCTGGATCTAGAAATGGAAGTAGGTATGATTAACAGGTTCGACACGGACCGTCCCCAAAATAATTCATAATTTCTAAGGTCCATAACATAAAATAATGTGTCTGCCTAATAATTCATTATTATGCGCATAGGCATTGAAAACCTGCATGTAATCATCTGAATACCAGTTAACTGGCTATGCAGCCTCCGTGGTACCCAAAGACTAGCAATTTATTTATGATGAATTATGCGCTCGTATATGACATTTAGACGAACAATCACAGGAAACCAACCAACTAAAAAGAGGATGTGTCCATGAGGTTGCCATAGAACACAACCCAGATGCCAATCGAGAAGTCATGAAATGCATGCATGTATTTAACCTCAAACAAGGTTTGCGGGAAGAAAACTACGTCTTGCCCGGTAATCGCCTCTAAATACATTGGTGGTGTGTGTGTGTGTGGGGGGGGGGGGGGATTCAAAGTCATATCAAACCCTCCTCACCCGCATTACTTAATCATTCTTGTGTTAGTCATAAAATAATATAGGAACCGCAATGGTTCCCTCACATCTAACCGACTCCATTATGCCACTATGGGCGGAGAAGGCTGTGAAGAACAAAAACTTTCCCTGATAAGGAAGGTCCTCTCGTGGAGGAAGCTTCCAGGGAACGTCCCATAACAGACGCTAGAGAAGACTGATCCAAGGTTTCTGTGACGACAGAGGTGCTACTAGTAGGATTCACAATCAGACTGTTTGATTTTAAACAGAATCTACTGAATCAACTGAATTGGAGGATACCCGTATCCTATCATTCATCCCCATGAGATCGGCAGAGCATCTACTTCATACCCTCAATGGTCTGGGCATGGCGACACGAACAACGGTAACTGATTGTTCTGGTGTGTCGCAAACAGATCTATCATGGGGCGATCCCTCTGGTAGCAAATCTGTCCAAATACTCGCTTGTTGAGCATCCACTCCAACTGCAACAGGTGACCTTTCCGAGAGAGTGAGTCTGCTAGTATGTTCAGACGACCCGGTATATGACGGATAGAAAGATGTACATGATGATTCATGACGTATACGAAAATCTTCTCCGTTAGTTGGCATAACGGAAATGAATGGGTGCTGCCCTGGTTCCCAATGTATGCTACTACTGTCGAGCTGTATGACCAAATTTGAACATGGATGTCCGATATTATGTGAATCCAATGTTGTAGCGCAAGCTATATTGACATCATCTCTTTGATGTTTATGTATTTCTCCTGAAACCAAGGGTCCCAAAGACCCTGACACTTCAAGACTGCGGGACTTAGGGTCATGCCCCAACCCGTCTGACTCGCATCCATCATAATTGTGAAAGCCGGATCCGGCAGTTGCAGTGGAACTCCCTGAGTTAACCACTGAATATCTGCCCAAATCTGAACCTTTTGTTTTACTAGGTCCGTTAAAACAATACTGGTCTCGAGCAAATGCGTCTTTACACTCAGTTCTGAGTAAAGAATATCTGGAGGGGATGTGTGTGCAGGCGGCCCATCAGAATAAGATCCGCAGCCGCTCCGCATAGCCCCATCAGTCGCATGAATTTCCTCGCTGTTGATGCGTCTGAGTGTAGACAAAAGTGAGCATAACAAATGACTAATTTCACTCTGGGTAATGGCAGACGCACCAGATTGTTGTGAGTCTCGAAGCTCATTCCCAAGTGAATGAACGACTTGGACGGAGCAAGATCCGACTTTTTCTCAATTACGATGAAGCCGAGACGTCGGAGCAATAGAAGCAGACTCTGAACATCGTTCTGAAGAATAGTTTTGTTGCCGTATCTCTGAAGAATGTCATCCAAGTAAGCCGACATTACCGCAGACGAATAAGCTCGGAAGTGAGACATTACCGAGTTCATTATTCGAGTGAAAGTCCAGGGAGCCAGGTTCAGACCGAAGCACATCGCTCCCTTGTATAGCGAACCGCAGGTACTTTCTGAATGCCAGATGTATGAGGACATGAAAGTATGCATCCTTTAGATCTATGCTTGAGTTAACCACTGAATATCTGCCCAAATCTGAACTCTTGTTTTACAAGGTCCGTTAAAACAATACTGGTTCAAGCAAAAGCATCTTCACACTCCAGTTCAGAGTAAAGAATATCTGGAGGGGATGTGTGTGCAGATGGCCCATCGGAATGAGATCCACAGCCACTCCGCACAGCTCCAACAGTTGCTTGAATTCCCTCACTGTTAATGCATCTCAGTGTAGACAAAAGCGAGCATAACAACTGACTAATTTCGCTCTGGGTAACGACAGACAAACCAAATTGTTGTGAGTCTCAAAGCTCATTCCCAAGTGAATAGACAACTTGTAAGGAGCTAGATCCAACTTTTTCTTGTTTACGATGAAACCGAGACGTCGGAGTAATAGAAGCAGACTCTGAACATCGTTCTGAAGAATAATTCTGTTGCCGTATCCCTGTAGAAGGCCGTCCAAGTAAACCGACTTTAACGCAGACGAATGAGCTCGTAATGAGACATTACCGCGTTCATTATTCGAGTGAAACACCCAGGGGGCCAGATTCAGACCAAGGCATATTGTTCTGAACTGATACACCTTCCCTTGTATGGCTAACCGCAGGTACTCTTAGAATGCCGGATGTACCAGGACATGAAAGTACACATCCTTAGATCTATGCTTGCCGCATAATTGATCACTCGAATGCTCGCTTTTACCGACCGAATGATTTCCATAAATAAATTTTTGGAGCCATGATAAGCTTGTTATCCAGCTCAAGTCTATTACCGGTCGGAACGAGCCGTCTGGCTTCGGTACAAGGAACAGGTGACTGTAAAAATCTTGAGAATCCTGATTCTCGGCGACCTGTATTGCTTCCTCTGATAAGAGAGCTTATACCTCCGGTACGAAAAACTCTCTTATGCAAGAATTTGATGGAAGATTTTTACAACGCGAACAACTTGTTAGTGGGGTTTTTGCTCGGAATGATAGCTGAAAGCCGTCCAAGACTACACTTCTCACCCACTGATCTTCCGTGATTATTATCCAGTTTTTTGCGGATCTTGATAACCTTCCGCCAACTGGCCAGCAATAGAGGTCTAAACCATCACCTATATGACCTGCAGGGCTTACGGGAGGAGGAACCATGTCCTCCCCACGAAAAACCTTGTCTCGTCGGCCAAGGGGCATCTGACCTATAGTCCCGATCAGATCTACGCCCCTTTCCCGAGTCGCTATACTGATGACCTCAAGAGTAATTATAAGAGGGTTTCTTGTACCCTTGTGAGGAGTTTTCTTTTGACGATTTTTGTCTGGAACGCCCTCCTTTACTCTTGTCTGTTGAAGTGGGTCGTTGAAACGCTGACTTCAAAAGCAGAGCACTAGACGCTTTCTTAGTAGCCTGATCATAGACTAACGACAGGTAGTCATCGAAAATAAAATGTCCGGAAACCAGAGCGACTGGGAGAGAGCTTATCACCTTGTCATCTTATCAGTGATGACGACGCAAGGGCAGCATCACATCTGATTAACTCCAGATTAGCCACTGTTAGGGCGGAGTTATACGTGGTATACATAATTGGCCTGGAAAGAACTCAAAGAGAGGTACAAACATCCTCAAATTCCTTTCCCTTGAGATGTTGTGCCATAGCTCTTGTAAGGTGATCTGCGTAAGACATAACGTCCAAATTCGTTCTATTAGAAGAAATTGCTGTCTCAATTGTGTCTGAGCGAATAGTGAATGATACAGGTAAGGATACCTCTAGATCCCCGGCCTGCTCATCCAAATGCAGAAGAACTCTCTGAACATCTTCCCCGACTGTTTTTCGTGGTCCAAAAAACGGTATGTATACAGAAGATGAAGATAAGAAACCGCCTTCTTCCTCGCACTCAAGAGGATAAATACGGCGTCATCTATATGGCCGAAGGTCTGCGACACCTGCATAAACTGAACTGGAAAAGAAAGGACTTCCTCCTTTGTCCGGATTAAGTCTGCGCCTAACAACGCCAGTGGTTTCTCTCGTCATCACAGCATTCTGATTCAGCGGAACAAAATCAGGGTAATATTGATATAATATCGCAACCATGTACTGTTCCGAAAGGGAAGGGTAATCCTCCTCTTCCTTATCCCTTTCACCATCGGAGAGAATCAGTTGTGAATCTCGGTCCATTGCATCTGCCCGAACAGACAACTGGACCGACCCAGCACCGTCCGACAGCTAGGATTCTGAGTCTGAGGGAGGCTGCATCTGCACTTGCTGGGATGCTGCAATCAGCTGCGCAACCTGCATCAGCAAGTCTGTCATCGAGGCCTGAGGAGCAGCGTTGTTCCGTTCCTTAGCCGCATGCTACTCCTGGGACGGTGTGTCGGAAACGGATCCTTCGGGTATCTAGGATGCGGTCGTGTGTGCTTAAATAACGTAGCGGAGGAAGCCATGACTGAACTGACCCCGGCTGCAGACTAGGCGGAGCGTCCCACGCGGCGGGTGGACATATGCTCCGTCTCGTGCAAGTTTCCAACCAGAAAACTTCATTTCGGCCTTGTGAAACATAGCAGAGGAAGCCTTGACTGAAGCCGACCCAAGCTGCAGACTAAACAGAACGTCCCGAGTGGAGGGTGGACATATTCTCCGACATTGCTAGATTAAAGAGGGTGGGCCTCTCCAGCTCGCGGTCTATCAGACCTCGCCAAGTACAAGAACTTGCTAACTTCCTCCCTATTTCCTTCCTATTTCTGTCGTCGCTGGGTGAGCTATTTATATTATAGTGCTCGCTCTACCCAATCCACTTCTTAGACCGCAACAGACTTACCCGGCGTCACGGCACCCACAGACGGAGTACCGCTTCATCGGTTGAGCTAGCTGCTTGCAAGAGATTAAAACCTTTAACAAAAGGCCCTAACTCTTGCAATAATGAGCACTGCAGCTAGCTATATGCTCCAAGGAGCGCGACAATGGTAGCACACTTGGATGGGTGTCAGAATATCATCACCATGTTCATGTTCCTCTGAAATAGAAACTGACAGAATGAATGAAAACACGGTGAGAGGCTCTGATCCTCAGAACCTCACCGCCAACAACGTACCGCGACACCCGACTCCAACATCAGTCATCCCAGTGCAACACAAGAATGACACAAGAATGACAAGAGTCCACAGGAGTGTATCAACTAAAGTCGATATCAGTCCTTCAAACTCCACAACAATATATATATAACTGAGATACATGAATAATAGCAATCATAATTAAATTCAAAATATTTTTTGTAAACAAAAGTGTGGACAAAATCCAAAATTTTTTGAGCTACACTACCGGAATAATAATCCATGTATCCTACAGTATACTACAGTAATAGAATATAAATGGAACTATGACACTGTAGCTCAACTTGACAAACTTGAACTAGGTAAGTTATAAATGAAATGGCAAAATTGAAGATCATTGATACCAATGTTATTTGATGAAATTTCAACATAACAGTATTGCGTGTGCACAACATCAGAGTAATCCATGCATTTTTAAATGTACACTGTAAGACTGACTAAAGGAAGAATGTTGATACACAAATGCAGTAATTTCAGAGGTTATTGTAAATGGCAACTTTTTTCACAGAAATGAATGCTAATCAATAGCTCTTATCTAAAGGTCTTGCCTAATGAGCACACCAAGTTCAAAAACAATCCTATGATAAATGTGGCCTGTAGGCCATGTCAAAGAAGAATGTTGATGCACAAATGCAATAAATTGAAAGATTGTTGCTCCCATCTAGATGTAACCCAAAACAAACATACCAAGTTCCAAACCATCCTGATCATAATTGTGCCCTGTAGGGCGTGCCAAAGGAATATTGCATCAAAATCCAAAAATTCAATGTCCTATGTGGTCCTCCATACTTTTATCCACTGCGCATGCGCAGTGTCAAGGAAGTACCGAAATTGGTGCCAAATCCTCATTCTTACAACCAGTGCCTGGTGAGTGTTATGAAATCAGCGAGGAGGTATGAGTTCCCAACTCATGGGAGAGCCATTCCCGTCTGGGTCATTGGTAAGTATAAAAAATATATAAATTACTATAAATTTTTTAACATTTTTATACTGTACCAATGACCCAGACTTAGCTGAATAGAAAAAAGGCTAGAGGGCCTAGGACATAAAGGAAAATCCAATAGACTCAATTACATGTAAACAGAATTATCCTCTCAAGGAGAAAAAGAGAACAGGCTTTACATGTATCTTTCTTGTTTATACCAAAAAAGAAAGACACAATACCATTCTGTAATTGAGCACAATAACATCAATGATCTCTTTTAACATCCAGCATAACCCATTATACTAATTTTTAAAAGGAAAGCCAATAAAAAACTAGAGTGATGTCATGCATGCAGCGACTGTCCCAGGAATGGCAATGCTTAGATGCAAAATAGTCGGATCCATTTTTTGTTAACAGTTTACCTAACGAATCTGCCATATCTGCACTCGTGATATACAAAATTTGCTTTTCAAATTTTATTTTTTCATTTCTCTCCTTCAAAACATACCTCATGACCTATTAATGGAACAAACTTGATGAGCTTGTTCCAATAAGGAGTAATAAGCCATGGTTAGAAGTAAATAAAAAATGAAAAAAAATCTGATGTTTCAGTGGGGGTGGTTGGGGGTTACGCGAATTAAAAAAAAGGTTCTGCATGTAGTGACTGTAAATAGTTCCAAAATGCATGGGGGTGGGGGGGGGGGGGAGGGGAGGGGGGGGGGGGTGCATGTCTGGGTTTTTAACCAAAACTGTAAACAAATGGGGAAATTGTCATGTAGACATCATACGGAGTCATCGTATCAAGTTACAATGAAATGCATCCACATTAAACATGACCTGCAGACTGTGCCAAAAGTTTTTGGGTTTCGGGCTTGGGCAGCCATCATGGTTGGCAGATCATGCCCAAACGGGGACGTTCTCATCTAGGCATTATACAGAGGCATTCTATGAAGTTGCAATGAAATCCCTTCATAAATATGACTTGTAGACTGTGCTAATGGTTTTCGGGTTTTGGGCTCGGGCAGCCATACCGGTTGAACGATCACAACCAAAAGGGGACGTTCTCATGAAGACATGACCTAAAACCTGCATATGAAATTTCGTGATGATCAGACAAGAACTACCGGGTATAGCCTGTACTTGAAGGTTGAATAAAAAACTTTAACCACACACTTTAACCAAAACTCCAAATGTCAACTAAACAGGAAAAGAGAGAAAAAAAAAACAAAAAACACTTGAACCTTCAGTAAAAAACTTTAACCACAAACTTTAACCAAAAACTCTAAATGTTAACAGACGGACAGATGGACGGACGTACGGACGGACGTATGGACGGACGTACAGACAAAAGTCATTACTATACCCCTTACTGTAAACAGTCGGGTTAATGATAGTCCAGAGAATGAGACTCTTTATACTCATTTAAAAGTGTCCGAGGATTGTATATTAACGCTCGTATGACACGTGACATATACAATTGCTTCACACCGAGCTACACTTTAAAAATATTACATAAATGAGAGAGACATTAGCTTTACACTTTAAAATCATCCCGGCACCGACTCGGAATTAGGGACTCCAGAGGAGGTATTCCCTTGCTTTACACTATAAAGCAGGTAATGTAAGGGAACACCATCCTCCCCACCTCCCCCCCCCCCCCCATTCCCCTTGCTCTGGGTCAAATACCCCAGAATGAAGAGGGCAGCAGAACAGAGTCACTGCCGGAACAGAAAGCCTGCATAACTATAGTTGCAACCGTTTAGTTGTCTGAGCAACAGATAACAGACCTAAACATCGCAGGTCGCCAGAAAAGGACTCAATATTTCTAAGATAACAATTTGTAAACGTGGAAGGCTGAGACCCATATGCAGCCTTCATCAAATCGGTAATAGCAACACTATTAGCATAAGCCCAAGATGTAGACAGCGCTCTTACTTCATGCGCCGAAATCTTAAGCACAGACTGTTGAGTTGAAGATAATTTTTCATAAGCAGTATGGATAGTTAATTGAATCCACCTTGCAATAGAATGGACTGTAATGTCCTTTCTATTAGGCAGCAGAGACAGAAAGAAACGTTTACGTCCCTTTCTGATAAACTCAGATCTACGTTTGTAAATACGCATAGCTCTAACTGGACAAAGCAAAGGCCTATGACCGTCTGAAGACAGAAGAGCCTTAATAACAATAGGTTCAGGGTACTTATTAGGAGCCTGATTCTTAGCCAAAAATCCAACATTAGTAGTCAATGTAATAGTAATACCAACATTACGATAGTGAGAAACATCAACAGATAGTGCATGAAGATCACTAACTCTTCTAGCAGAAGAGAAGGCAAAGAGAAAAGCTGTCTTATAAGATAAGTATTTGAAGTCCACTGTATCAAGAGGCTCAAATGGCACTTCTTTTAGTTTCAGAAGAACCCAAGCTGAATTCCACTTAGGAATTAACCTAAGGGTTCTAGGGCTATTTATCGAAAAGTTTTTCACTAACTTAGATAAAGAGACATTAGATCCAATTTGTGAGCTATCATGATGAGCATAGGTATCCGATAGCATAGACCTATAACCCGTAATAGTTATTGGCTGCCGTTTGATCTCGTCAAACAAGTAGACCAGAAAATTAGCAATGTCTGGAATGGAGGGATCATAAATATCAACAGAATGATCCCTACACCATCGAGAAAAAACCTTCCACTTAGCAGCATAATTTAGCGAAGAGGAGATCCTCCTACAGTTAGAAATTGCGTCCACTGCTCGTCCTGTAAAATGCTTGCCGTGCAAGAAGGACCACACAATAGAAATACGTGAAGGTTGAGACCTTGCGGGTTGTGATGCAGCGTGCGCGATTTCCCCTGTGAAAGAAGGTCCTCCCATGGAGGAAACTTCTGCGGAATGTCCCACAACAGACACCTGAGTAGATTTATCCATGGTCTCTGGGGTAACAGAGATGCTACCAACAGAATCTTGCAGTGAGATTGCTTGATTTTTTGCAATATCTGTTGAATCAACGAAGCTGGAGGATAAGCGCATCCTATCATTCCGTCCCAAGAGATGGAGCATATCAGGTATCAAAGCAATCCAATCACAAATGTGCCCTGTAAGGTGTGCCAAAGGGAAATATTGTGGTCTGACTAAACTAAGTTCTAAGAACGTTGGTCGTGGCAACATTTTTTGATGGAAATGGAAGAAAATCGATAGCTCCCATCTAGAGGTCTCCCCAAACAAGCATACCAGGTTTCAAAGCAATCCAATCATAAATGTGCCCTGTAAGGTGTGCCAAAGGGAAATATTGAGGTCTGACTAAACTAAGTTCTAAGAACTTGGCCGCGGCAACATTTTTTGATGGAAATTGAAGAAAATCGATAGCTCCCATCTAGAGGTCACCCCAAACAAGCATACCAAGTTTCAAAGCAATCTGATCATAAATGCAACCTGTGAGGTGTGCCAAAGGAAATTGTGGACGTACGTACTAATGTACAACCGTATGTACACCGACGGACGAGAAGTGATGGCAATAGCTCAGCTTGACTTTGTCAAGTTGAGCTAAAAATGAGGTCTGACTAAACTAAGTTCTAAGAACATTGCCAACGGCAACATTTTTTGACAGAAATGGAAGAAAATCGATAGCTCCCATCTAGAGATCACCCCAAACAAGCATACCAAGTTTCAAAGACATCCAATAAGAAATGTGCCCTGCAGGGTGTGCCAAGGGGAAATTTTGATGCATAACTGCACTAAGTTCATCAAAGGTCATTGCCAGCGGCAACATTTATTGGCAGATATAGAAAATCGATAGCTCCCATCTAGAGGTAACCCCAAACAAGCATACAAAGTTTCAAACCAATCTGATCAAAAATGTGCTCTGTGCGGCATGCCAAAGGAGTATATTGATGCCTGACTAAACTTAGTTCAAAGATAGTTGCCAGCGGCAACATTTTTTGACAGACAGAAATGGAAGAAAATCAATAGCTCCCATCTAGAGGTCACCCCAAACAAGCATGTCAGGTTTCAAAGCAATCCGATCATAAATGTGCCCAGTAGAGTGTGCCAAAGGGAATTATTGAGGTTTGACTAAACTAAGTTCTAAGAACCAAGGCCATGACAACATTTGATGACAGAAATGGAAGAAAATAAATAGCTCCCATCTAGAGGTCACCCCAAACAAGCATGCCAGGTTTCAAAGTAATCCAATCATAAAAGTAGGGTGTGCCAAAGGGAAATATTGAGGTCTGACTAAACTAAGTTCTAAGAATGTTGGCTGCGGCAACATATTTTGACGGAAACGGAAGAAAATCGATACCTCCCATGTAGAGGTCACCCCAAACAAGCAAGCCAGGTTTCAAAGCAATCTGATCATAAAGTGACCTGTAGGGTGTGCCAAAGGGAAATATTGAGGTCTGACTAAACTAAGTTCTAAGAATGTTGGCCGCGGCAACATTTTTTGACGGAAATGGAAGAAAATTGATAGCTCCCATCTAGAGGTCACCCAAAACAAGCATGCCAGGTTTCAAAGCAATCCGATCATAAAAGTGACCTGTAGGGTGTGCGAAATGAAAATATTGAGGTCTGACTAAACTAAGTTCTAACAACCTTGGTTGTGGCAACATTTTTGGATGGAAATGGAAGAAAATCGATAGCGCCCATCTAGAAGTCACCCAAACAAGCATACCAGGTTTCAAAGCAATCCATTCATAAATGTGCCCTGTATGGTGTGCCAAAGGGAAATATTGAGGTCTGACTAAACTAAGTTCTAAGAACGTTGGCCGCGGAAACATTTTTTGATGGAAATTGAAGAAAATCGATAGCTCCCATCTAGGGGTCACCACAAACAAGTTTCAAAGTGATCTGATCATAAATGCAACCTGTGAGGTGTGCCAAAGGAAATTGTGGACATACGTAAATACAGACATATGTGCGGATGCCCAGACAGACATACATATGGACGTACATACGCCAATGGACGAGAAGTGATGGCAATAGCTCAGCTTGACTTTGTCAAGTTGAGCTAAAAACTACCTATATATGAGGACGTTGATAATGTAAACAACGTCAATGTAACAAGACATCAGGCACACAAAAAGGCACAAAGTCAGAACCAATTGAAATGCTATCAGATGCAAAGCTAGATCTTCATACGAAGAAAAAACGATACATCGGATAGAAGATGCAAGACAAAATGGCCTAACACCACTAGGGTGAGGACGTAACCTTGGGGAAGAAATAGAATAATATTCTGTAGTAAATGTTAAACTCCCAAGAAATTTAATAAAAAATTTCAATAAAAAATAGCCAAAAAGCTTAAGAGTTTAACAGGAAGGGTTCGTGGGAGGATAGGGAAGGAATACTTAACAAACAGTGGAATAATCATTTTCAAAAATGATGATGTCAGGCATATGTCCCAAAATTGGGAAACATAACATAATTTTATAAATATTATAAAGTTAAAGCCCTGAATGACCAAAACCACCATTGAACACTTCCTTCATCCAATAACAGCCTTGTATCCACCAATTCTTGCATTGATTTGTGTCTGGCATCCTCAAATGAAAGTGTCAATGACACTGTAGCTCAACTTGTCAAGACAAAGACATGTACATGTATAGTATGTGACACAGCAATGACAAACATCTAGGTAATGACCTGATAACAAAGGTACATATAAAGTATTGTAAGTCTGTACATAAATACTGACCATTGCCTGTAACAAATGTATAGGTAAAGTATTGTAAAGGTGGGTGACAGTCAGATGCTAAACTAGAAAAGAAATCTTGGAGTCCCAGAGTGGGTCTGACTGAACCCCAAAATATTTGTTCTCATAGCACAGTGATAACAAAGGCACCCCAAAACACACTCATTCCTGTCCCAAGGTGAAAACAAAGGTACCCAAGAAGTTTTGCGAAGATCAGTTCACAAATATGAGCTGTGATTGGACCTAATTTCGGTACAAAATGGCCACTGGCAGCCATCTTGAATTTTGGACCGCGCCCAGAAACACTCGTTCTCGTCCCAAGGTGATAACAAAGGTACCCAAGAAGTTTTGTGAAGATCGGTTCATAAATACAGCCTCTAGCCCGAGCCGTATTGACATGTGCACTTACAGTGTATAAGTAGCACTGAATAAATCAAAGTTCATCTAATTTGCATAATTTCTGCACGAGAAAAAAACCCGTACTATATGTGATGTATTCCATGTTACTAAACATTCATACAAAAATTTATTCAAATCAGAACGTTCATACAGAAGTTCTGTACAAAAAACTGATTGCACTAATTTTGGTACAAAATGGCTGCTGGTGGCCATCTTGAATTTCAGACCACACCCAAAAACACTCGTTCTCATCCCACGGTGATAACAAAGGTACCCAAGAAGTTTCGTAAAGATCGGTTCATAAATACGGCCTCTAGCCTGAGCCGTATAGAAGTTGTGTACAAAAAACTTATAAGACCTAATTTCGGTACAAAATGGCCACTGGCAGCCAGCTTGATTTTTGGACCGCATCCAGAAACACTTGTTCTCGTCCCAAGGTGATAACACAGGTACCCAAGATGTTTCGTGAAGATCGGTTCATAAATACAGACTCTAGCCCGAGTCGTATTGACATGCGTACTTACTGTGTGTAAGTAGCACTGAAAAAATCAAAGTTCATCTAATTTGCATAATTTCTGCACGAGAAAAAAACCCGTATTATATGTGATGTATCCCATGGTACTAAACATTCACACAAAAAATTATTCAAATCAGCGATGTCATATGGAAGTTCTGTGCAAAATCTGATTGCACCAAATTTTGTACAAAATGGCTGCCATCGGCCATCTTGAATTTCGGACCGGACCCAAAAACACTCGTTCTCGTCCCACGGTGATAACAAAGGTACCCAAGGAGTTTCGTAAAGATCGGTTCATAAATACGGCCTCTAGCCCGAGCCGTATTGGCATTTGCACTTACAGTGCTGAAAGTAACACCAAAAAACATCAAAGTTAGTCTAATTTGCATAATTTACGCACAAGAAAAAAACCCGTATTATATGTGATGTATCCAATGGTACTAAACATGCATACAAAAAATTATTCAAATCAGAGCTTTCATATGGAAGTTCTGTACAAAAAACAGATTTCTGCATCGTCGGTACAAAATGGTGGCTGGCAGCCACCTTGAATTTCGGACCGCACCCAAAAACACTTGTTCTCGTCCCACGGTCATAACAAAGGTACCCAAGAAGTTTCGTAAAGATCGGTTCATAAATACGGCCTCTAGCCCGAGCCATATCCAATTGTTGACGAACAGACGGACCATGGCATAAGCTCAAATTTGGCTTCGCCAAAGTTGAGCTAAAAATAGGCCGATTAAATAGTCAGATGTGTACCCATACGCGCAACTAGTAGAAAGCTGTATGACGGAGGGCCACACCAGATACCGACATTATGTACACCATACATGGTCTGGGTACATATAGAAATGGATTGGAGGAGTGCCTAATTTGATGGATAAAGGGTTAATATCTCCGGATCGAATTATTAGATTTACATAAAAAACTATACAGCACAGCACATCAGTAACCTGAATACATATATAAAGTAACCTGATAATCGGATTAATATTTTTTGAGTTATCATATGCCGAAGAAATGGATTGGAGGAGTTCTCAATTTAAAGGATAAAGGGTTAATATCACAGGATCAAATTATCAGATTTACACCAAAAACTATACAGCTCAGCACATCAGTAACCTGAACACATATATGAAGTAACATGACAATCGGATTGATATTTTTTGAGTTATCTCATGCCAAAGGGATTGGAGGAATTTTCAATTTGAAAGATAAAGGGTTAATTATCTCGGGATCAAATTATCAGATTTACACCAAAAACTATACAGCTCAGCACATCAGTAACCTGAACACAAATACAAAGTAACTTAACAATCCAAGCAATATTTTTCAAGTTATCGAATGCCAAAGGGATGGGAGGAATTTTCAATTTGAAGGATAAAGGGTTAATATCTCAGGATCAAAATAACAGATTTACACCAAAAACTATACAACTTGGCACATCAGTAACTTGAACACAAATATAAAGTAACTTGACAATCCAAGCAATATTTTTCAAGTTATCGAATGCCAAAGGGATTGGAGGAATTTTCAATTTGAAGGATAAAGGGTTAATATCTCAGGATCAAATTATCAGATTTACACCAAAAACTGTACCGCTCGGCACATCAGTAACCTGGACACAAAACTAAAGTAACTTGACAATCCAAGCAATATTTTTCAAGTTATCGAATGCCAAAGGAATTGGAGGAATTTTCAATTTGAAGGATAAAGGGTTAATATCTCAGGATCAAAATAACAGATTTACACCAAAAACTATACAGCTCAGAACATCAGTAACCTGAAGATATATAAAAAGTAACATGACAATTGGATTGATATTTTTTGAGTTATCTCATGCCAAACGGATTGGAAGAATTCTCAATTTGAAGGGTAAAGAGTTAATATCTCAGGATCAAATTATCAGATTTACACCAAAAACTATACAGCTCGGCACATCAGCAACCTGAACACAAATATAAAGTAACTTGACAATCCAAGCAATACTTTTCAAGTTATTGAATGCCAAAGAAATGGATACGGATGCCAGACAGATGGACGGACAGACGGATGGACGGACAGATGGATGGATAGATGGACAGACGGACAGACAAAGGATGGACGAACGACGGAGGGCCACCCCAGATGCTGGCATTATGTGTACTGTACATGGTATGGGTACACATAAAAAGGAGATTTTAAAGCACAGATGTCATTTTATTGTTGATAACTTTTAGGGCCAAACAAAGAATGATGTTGGTGTCAATTTCGGTCACTTCCTGATGTCTGCGCATGTGTGGAGAGTAAATGTATGGAGGGCCAGATAGGACTTTTAATTTTCGGTTTTTCAAGCAAATTTGGGGGATTGGGGGTTCAAAATTTGTGTTTGGCTCTTAATAACTTTGAGTTAAGCACCAGCTAGTCTGGGCCATTGTTTACAGTGTAAAAATATAATTATATTACATGTAATCCATACTCACATAAATCATCAACAGGTAACATCAGTGAGTGTCGAGGTGATGGTGGCGATGATAACTTGCTCACCTCTACAGGTGTACCATATATATATTCAAGAGTTGTGTCATCTATCTTAATGTTCAAGTAGGCATCTTCAATAGAACTTTGGTCTAAAATGAAACAAGAAATTTCATATGTTGAACAGTCATCAAGAACAGTCATTGACCTAAAGGTAAAAGGAAACTTTAGTTGCTCATTTGAGAAAAAGGATCCACCGTCAAGATTTGGAAATTTCTTACTGATGGATATGGAAAAGAAGTTAGCAAATATTTTGCCTTGAAATTGTCACATCTAGAAGTGGAAGCTCATTTATCAAGTTGTTACTGTTCATGAAATTCTGATGTGTAAAAACGTCAGAGCAAATCTGTTATTGTAACTGTGAGCAGACTTTGAACTAAGCTGTATATCTTGTACAGTGAAACCCTGTTAATTGAATAGACACTTTGCCAATGAAAATTATTCAATTAACAGGAGTATTCAATTAATAGGGATTGTGTCACTTTCCTGTATTCTAGAGATAAACTTACCATTTATTCTATTATATCTTGTTTGACAGAGCTCCATGAGCTCTGTCAAACAAGATATAATAGATTCAATGCCTGTATTGGATGCACTGTGGCCAAAAAGGTCTTTGAACAAAGGAAAACTGGGGAGAGTCAGGGTAATTTCTTGACAGGTTACAAGATTTTGTATTCAATTAAGAGGAGTTATTCTATAACCTATATTCAATTAACAGGTCAAACTTGTACTGGAGGTATAGAAAATGGTTTTGTGTTGAGAAATTATATTCAATTAACAGGGTTATTCAGATAAGAGATATCCAGATAACCCTTTATCCAATGCAGACAATATAAAAATTTATTATTTTAATTACTATTTTTTAAAATTAAAAAAATTATTCAACAAAACCATGTCATGTGACCCCTCACTGGAACGAGCTCGATGAGCTCGTTCCAATGAGGGGTCACATGATATGGTTTTGTTCAAATATTTTGAAAAAATTTTTTCTTTCAACAGCTGAATCTACAAATTATGCAGGCAGATGCGGGCAATTCATTAGGTAAAGGGTTAAGTGGGCTCCACTGTACTAGTTGATTGAAAATTTCATAACTGTGAATGAGAATGTCAGAGAATGCAAATCACTATTTATCACGTGGCTCACACATATTTCTCAATATTATATTAATCATGGCTCTTTGTTACAGGTCAACTGAATAACCCAATTTTAGTTGAATGAAATGAAAATATTGTATAAAAAAAAACTTGCATACCAAAAGTAAATGAATCAGAATTCCTCCTGGAATTATCTTCACTTCTGCTCACTGCGTAAACCTGATTAAAAGATGCAAAAAAGCTTTGCATCACACCCGTCAGATATTTTCTGGTCATTTCAAAACCAATTCTCAATCCAATCACATATATTACATCAATAATTTTATAACAAACAATGCTCCGAATATGGCTGCCACCAGGGAAGGAATGATTTGAAGATGAGACAAGTTTTATCACAGGTAATAAAGCTTCTCTGGATATCACATCCTAAAAAAGGAAGAGAAAAATTAAATCAGTCTAGTGTATGCTAGAGTAAACAACATTAGCATGGAAAAGGATAAAGTTACCATGCTCTTGACAAGAAAACTGAAGGTGAGTGGTCTGTTGCTCACCTGCATTGAAGATCAGTTGAGTGAGGTCAGCAAGTTCTCAGGCCACCAGTCAAATTCCGTAAGGAATCCAACACTGTTTATGGGCTGTTTGTTAACGCACTTTTTGTAGAGTTTTCATGCAGGATACTATTGATTCAATTTCCCTTTATTCTCTAAATATAGATATTCTTACATGCTCCAGTTATAAATATTTCAATCAATAAATATTTATTTCACCTTGAAAACATCAAGATTTAAATGTAATTGGTGGAACTACGTAGGTCTGAACAGTATTCAAATATCTTGCATGAAAATACGAAATAAATATGTTCGTACATGATGCACAGCAAGTACAAATAACAAATTCCCTTGTATTGTCAGAGGCATTGTTAAATGGTGTTTGTTAAATGGATCTGAATAAGAAGATTTTTTGTCAGAGTTATGACCCTTCTCATATTGCCCTAAGTTCAACTTTGGGCTCCAATAAAGAGCCCAAATATCAACCCAGGGATCTGATTTGAGCAAACTTGAATCTGACCCCTCTAGAGATGTTGTATACCAACTATCAAAAGAATCAGACTGTTGCATCTGAAGAAGATTTTTAAGTTCCATATTGTCACAAGTTATTTATTCAGGCTCCTGTGTTGAGCCCAAATATTAACAAAGGGGTTTAATTTGAACACTCTTATATCTGACCACCCTATGGATGCTGTATACCAATTATCAAAAGATTCTGATATAGGGATTCTGAAGAAAATTTTTTTTTTAACTTTTGAAATTATGCTGACTCAGCATTATTTTCGATGCCCCCTGTACAGAACAGCTTGACCCAACTGATGGCAATTTTTTTTTTACGATTCCATTTTACTGGTCGTAAGGATACTTCATACAGAATAATAGTTCTCTGTTCCATGTGGTTTGGGAAATATGGGCGTTTTAATTTTTTTCTATTTTTAGCCCCTGGGTTCCCATGGGGCTGTAAAAAGTATTTTGCAAGCATCAATCAATTACAGAGGACCCATTTATACTACATGCTGAATTTGGTTCAAATCGGCCCACCGGTTCTTGAAATACAAATTTTGGGTGCAGCCCAAAATGGATATGCTCTCACAGAGAGCCCAGATATTGACCTACCAACTTCCCTTGAACAAACTTTAATTGTCAACACCAAGGGATGTTCCATACAAAATATTAAGGCATTCTCTGGTGGTTCATGAGAAGATAATTTTTGAAGATTTTTAGGCTTTTGGGGGCATTAACCAGAGCCCAAAGATGGCAGCTGCTTCATTTGAAAACAAGAGGGATGTTACATCACAACGCTCACCTACATTCGCGCTTGATAATGTCGTTCCAATGTAACATGCATATTTAGTTAATATAAATCATTAACATGGCATCAAATGATTAATGTGGTTTATGTGATGGCTTTGGAAAGTCTATATTTCTGCATTTATTATATATCAATTCAGCATAGAATCATTGGATATAAAAGCATTTTTTTCTTTTAGAAATGTTTATGATTAAGAATATGAATCGTGAGGCCAGATACTAAATCATAAATAAGAATTAGGAAAGGCTTTCATAAATCACTGAAATTGTAATTGAAGTACATTCATTGGTTAAAGAGGATATGCGGAAAAACATTCATTCAAGAAAGTGACTATAAGTCCCAACAAAAATACATCACATCAACAACTAAAATAAGCCTTAATGTTACTAGTAACAAGTATGAGAAAGTATTAAATTAAAAAAAAAGTTAAAAAAATTTTTTTTTAAAGAAAGTGAATATAAGTCCCAAAAATCCCCCTCAAATTCCTCAAATATGCATGTAATAAGGGTGCAACATTACCGCAATGTAGTTCAGTAACCCATGCGTACAATATCAATTGCCTGGAAAGACACATAGAAACAGAACTCACCTTAACACCTTACCTTAACACAAACTTTTAGAACTTAAAATTGAGTAAGTCAGAGAAAAACGTGAACATTGTGACTGAAAAAAAGAAAAGAAATCAGTTAAATTTCTGCATACAGTAGGGTTAATACCTACAGTTGTTATTGAAATGAGAAAATAAACAATAATGAGAGGTGAAGGCACCACAATCTGCACAAAAGCTGACTTTAATGCAAATTCTTACAACACCTAAACGCTAATTCTTACAACAAGTTTTGGCAGAAAATCAGCCTCAAATTCCTCAAATATGCATGTAATGAGGGTTAGATATTACTGCAATGGAGTTCAGTAACCCAAGTGTAGAATATTAATCGCCTGGAAAGACACATAGAAACACAACTCACCTAAACACAAAGTTTACAAAGTTTTACAACTTAAAATTTACTAAGTCCAAGAAAAACAGGAAAATTTTGACTGAAAAAAAAGAAAATTTCTGTTAAATTTCTGCATACAGTAGGGTTAATACCTACAGTTGTTATTGAAATATGAAAATCAACAGTAATGAGAAGTTAAAGCAGCACAATCTGCACAAAAGCTGACTTTAACGCAAATTCTTAGAACACCAAAATGCAAATTCTTACAACAACTTTTGGCAGAAAATTTAAGGTGAAATTTGAAAAAAGTCGTAGTATCAGGGTTAAATGCTGTTCTGATAGTCCCCTACAACCTACATAGGAAATATCAAAGGCCAGAGCCCACTGATGTTTGAGAAATTAACCTTAACATTAAATCTTACAATATTGGACACGCCGGACGCAGATGCCGACACCGACGCTGACGCCCGAGGTTATGACAATAGTTCACCACATCTTACAGATGTAGGTGAGCTAAAAATAGAAAGGGTATACTCCATAGATAGTCTGTGCAATATATGTTTGAATTTCGCTTAATGGTTGTGAAGAAGAAGACAAGTTTCTAAAAGTTAACGGACAATGGCAGATGGATCCCGGCCGACAGACACCAACTGATGGCAATAGCTCACACTGACTTGCAGTCAGGTGAGCTAAATACTGTCAGCAAGCACACTCTCCTAAAACCTCATTCCCCACCCCCTTTTCCAGTTAAATGTTAAAGTTGATGCATGGTATGCATCCACTGTAACTTGACTTATCAATGAGGGGTCCTTACAAAACACCCTTTAAAATTTCAAAATCCATTTGGGTAAAAAAATCTGTATAATCAAAGTCGCAAACAGTTTAAAATCACATTTCACCTAGATATTCTTTAGTTATGAATGTAAGCCAAAGTTAGTTGATTCCAAATAGTTATTCAAAACTTCTTGGACAGAAGCAAAATTGATAAATATTTCTGAGTTCATTTCGACTGAAAAAACGGACAAAAAGATCAGAAATAATTCAAAATCAATCCTGAAATAATTGATTACCTGAAGGATATCCAGGAGAGACTTATCTGATATGAATGGAATGATATAACGTAGCAACACCATCGACGAGAGCAAGCCAGCTTCTGCCCTTTGAGTCAATCTTTTCTTTGCAACATGTATCTGAAAACATAAGTACTGATTCAAGATCCTAGACGAGTATAGTCAAAAACTAAAGATAGAATATAAGGCCTAAAAAAGTTAAAAATCTGTTTCTCAGGTCCCCCTGCATGGTCCTTTTGGCTGACGCATGCTCTCTTTTTATAAGCAATGCAAACTTAAAGAAAACAAATTAGTTGGTTTATGTCTGATATTTTACCCAAGTTAATAAAATCGATAAATTTGTCCCTTGAGTGCAACAAGGTTTTTCAATGCCATTGATTATGAGGCCTAAAACATAAAACAAACCAAGAAGATGAACTTTTGATGGCAAAGAAATAATTACAAAAATGAAAAATAAAATAAACAACCGCCTGCCCACATGAAATTTTACAAAAAAATATAAATTCAAAGTAATTTGTATATTTTTTATACTTACCAATAGCCCAGACTAGCTGGTGCTAACTCAAAAAATAATCCAGGGCCAAACACAAATTTTGCCCCCAATCCCCCAAATTTGCATGCAAAACCGAAAATTTCATGTCCTATCAGGTCCTCCATACTTTTGCGAACTGTGCATGTGCAGTATCCAAGAAGACACCGAAATTGGCGCCAACCATCATTCTTTCTAAAATTATCTGCTAAATGTTGTAAACAGCAGGGAGGTATGAGTGCCCACTCATGCGAGGGCCATACCCGTCTGGGCCATTGGTAAGTATCAAAAATATACAAATTACTTTGAATTTACAATATTTTTATACAACAACCAATGGCCCAGACTAGCTGAATCGTAAAAAGGCTGGAGGGCCTAGGACATAAAGGAAAATCCAACTACTCAATCACTTCATAAAGGATATCTCCTACAGGAGAATAGGAGAGAAAGGAATTATATATGTCTTTCTCATTTACGAGAAACGAGAAAGACATAACACCAACAATGTAATTGTGTATTACATATTATATAATTCTCCATTTAATGCCAACATACCCATTATGCTAATTTGGGGAAGGGAAGCCAATATATAAGGACAGTCCAGAGAATGAGACTCTTTATATTCATTTAAAAGTGTCCGAGGATTGTATATTAACACCCATTTGACACGTGACATATACAAATGCTTCACAGTGAGCTACACTTTAAAAACAATACATAAATGAGACATATTATTTGCTTCACACCGAGCTACACATTAAAACCATCCCAGCACTGACTCGGAGCTACTGACACCGGAGGAGGTCTTCCCTTGCATTTCACTATAAATCCAGATGATCATAAGGGAAAAACCGTCCCCCCACCTTCCCCTTGTTCTGAGGTACGTGACCACAGAACGAAGAGGGCAGCGGAAAAGTGTCACAGCTGGAACGGGCTGCCTAAATAACTACAGATGCAATCATTTAGTGGACGATATTCTGAGCAACAGAAAGAGGACCTAAAATTCTAAGATCACCGGAGATGGACTCTAAATTTCTAAGGTAAAACTTGGTAAATGTAGAGGGCTGTGTCCAGTATGCAGCCTTCATGAGATCAGTTATGGCTATACTGTTAGAATAAGCCCAGGAAGAGGACAGCACTCTATCTTCACGCGCTGATATCTTATTTACAGAACACTGATCTGAAGATAGATTTTCATAGGCAATGCGTATTGCCAACTGAATCCATCTTGCAATAGACTAAACAGAAATATCTCTTCTGTTAGGAATTAAAGAAAGAATGAAGCGTTTCCTTCCTTTTCTTATAAACTCTGATCAGCGTTTATATATGCGCATAGCCCTGACTGGACACAGCAGAGGTCTACGGTTGACCGTAGACGGCAGAGCCTTAATGGTAATAGGCTCAGGCCATTTATCTGGAGCCTGATTCTTAGCCAAAAATCCCACTTCTGTAGTCAAAGTAATGGTATTACCCACACTACGGTAGTGAGATTCGTCAACAAATAAAGCATGAAGTTCACTAACTCTTCTAGCAGATGCAAAGGCTAAGAGAAATGCCATTTTATAGGTCAAGAACTTGAACTCTACAATGTCCAACGGCTCAAACGGAGCTTCTTTAAGCTTCAACAGAACCCAAGCCAAATTCCACTTAGGAATTAATCTGAGGGTTCTAGGTCTATTGATAGAGAAATTTCTAACCAGTTTGGATAATGAAGCATTAGATCCAACTGCCAAGTTATCATGATGAGCGTAAGTGTCTGATAACATAGACCTATAGTCCTTAATAGTGACAGGCTGAGTTTGAGATTGTCAAACAAGCAGACCAGAAAGTTGGCAATATCCAGTATGGATGGATCATATACGTCTATTGACTGATCCTTACACCAACGGAAGAAAACCTTCCACTTCGCTGCGTAATTCAACGAAGAGGAAGACCTCCTGCAGTTTGAAATTCGTCCACTGCAGTTTGAAATTGCGTCCACTGCTCGTCCTCTAAATTGCTTGCTGTGCAAGAAGGACCGCATAACGGAAATACGTAAAGATTGAGACCTTCCGGGTTGTGATGCAGTGCGCTTGACTTCCCCTGATAAAGAAGGTCCTCTCGCGGAGGAATCTTCTGGGGAACGTCCCATAACAGACACCTGAGAAGATTGGTCCACGGTTTCTATGACGACAGAGGTGCTACTAGAAGAATTTTGCAACGAGACTGTTTGATCTTTAACAGAATCTGCTGAATCAACGGAGTTGGAGGATACGCATATCCTATCATTCCATCCCATGAGATTGACAGAGCATCCACTGCATACGCTTGATGGTCTGAACATGGCGATACGTACGTCTGTAACTGATTGTTCAGAGTGCCGCCCTGGTTCCTGATATATGCTACAACTGTCGAGTTGTCCAACAATATCTGAACGTGAGCGTCCGCTAGAATGTGAATCCAATGTTGCAGCTCTAACCATATTGACATCATCTCCTTGATGTTTATGTGTTTTTCTAGGAATGGAGGGTCCCAAAGACCCTGACACTTCAAGTCTGTCGGGCTCAAGGTCACGCCCCAACCCATTTGACTCACATCCGTCATAATCGTGAAAGTCGGATCCGGAGTTTGCAGCAGAACTCCCTGAGTTAACCACTGAATATCTGCCCAAATCTGGACCTTTTGTTTTACTAGGTCCGTTAAAACAATACTGGTCTCGAGCAAATGTGTCTTTACACTCAGTTCTGAGTAAAGAATATCTGGAGGGGACGTGTGTGCAGGCGGCCCATCAGAATAAGATCCGCAGCCGCTCCGCACAGCCCCATCAGTCGCATGAATTTCCTCGCTGTTGATGCGTCTGAGTGTAGACAAAAGTGAGCATAACAAATGACTAATTTCGCTCTGGGTAATGGCAGACGCACCAGATTGTTGTGAGTCTCGAAGCTCATTCCCAAGTGAATGAACGACTTGGATGGAGCAAGATCCAACTTTTTCTCAATTACGATGAAGCCGAGACGTCGGAGCAATAGAAGCAGACTCTGAACATCGTTCTGAAGAATAGTTTTGTTGCCGTATCTCTGAAGAATGTCATCCAAGTAAGCCGACATTACCGCAGACGAATAAGCTCGGAAGTGAGACATTACCGAGTTCATTATTCGAGTGAAAGTCCAGGGAGCCAGGTTCAGACCGAAGCACATCGCTCCCTTGTATAGCGAACCGCAGGTACTTTCTGAATGCCAGATGTATGAGGACATGAAAGTATGCATCCTTTAGATCTATGCTTGCCGCACAGTCGTTCACTCGAATGCTCGCTCTTACCGACTGAATGGTCTCCATGTAGAACTTCTTAGCCACGATAAGCTTGTTTATCCAGCTCAAGTCTATTACCGGTTGGAACGGACCGTCTGGCTTCGGTACGAGGAACAGGTTACTGTAGAAACCTTGAGAATTTTGATTCTCGACGACCTCTATTGCTTCCTTTGATAAGATACCCTGTACCTCCGCTAGGAGAGACTCTCTTTTGCAAGGATTTGATGGAAGATTTGTCCAGCGCGGACATCTTGTTAGTGGTGGTTTCACTCGGAATGACAGCCGTAGTCTGAGACTAGACTTCTCACCCACTGGCCTTCCGTGATTGTTATCCAGTTTTTCACGAAGTCTGGTAACCTTCTGCCAACTGGCAAGCAATAGAGGTCCTGACCATCACCTGTATAACCTGCGAGGACTACCGGAGGAGAAACCACGTCCTCCCCGCAAAGAGTCTCGACCCGTCAGCTTTGGGGCATCCTGATAGTTTCGATCAGACCTACGCCCCTTTCCCGAGTCGCTGTACTGACGACCTCCAGAGTAACTATAGGAGAGTTTCCTATACCCTCGCAAGAAGTCCCCTTTTGACGATTTCTGTCTGGGACGTCCTCCTTTACTCTTTTCTGCATACGTGGGTCGATGAGATGCCGACTTTAGAAGCAGAGTATTAAATGCTTTCTTAGTAGCCTGGTCATAAACCAGTGAAAGCTTGTCATCAAATATAGTATGCCCGGACACCGGAGTGACTCGGAGAGAGTTTTTCACCTTGTCATCTGTCAAAGATGACGACGCAAGGGCACCATCACATCTGATTAACTCCAAATTAGCCACTGTTAAGGCAGAGTTATACATGGTAAACATAATTGCCCTGGAAAGAACTCGTAAAGAGGTACGAACATCCTCAAATTCTTTCCCATTGAGATGTTGCACCATAGCTCTTGTAAGGTGATCTGTGTAAGGCATAGCTTTCAAATTCGCTCTATTTGAAGAAATTGCCGTCTCAATTGTGTCCGATCGAATTGTGAATGACCCAGGCAAGGATACCTTTAGATCCTCGGCCTGCTCATCCAAATGCAGAGAAACTCTCTGTACATCTACCCCGACCATTTTAAATGAACGTGGTCCAAGAAACGGTAAATTTATGGAAGATGATGATAAGAAACCACCATTCTTCTTCCATTGGAGAGCTTAAATATGGTATCGTCCAAATGGCCAAAGGCCTGTGACACCTGCCTAGACTGAACCGGAAAAGATAGGACCTCCTTCTTTGTCCAGATAAAGTCTGCGTCCAATGACGCCAGCGGTTTTTTTTCTAGTAGTCGCAGCATTCTGATTCGGCAGAACAAATTCAGGGTAGTATTGATGGATTAAATCCATTGCAACCATGTGTTGTTCCAAAAGGGAAAGGTAATCTTCCTTCATATCCTTTTCACCATCTGAAAGAATCAATTGTGAATCTCGGTCTCCTGCATCTGAATGAACAGATGACTGGACTGACCCAGCAGATCATGTTCTGAGACTTGCACTTGCTGGGATGCTGGGATCAGCTGCGCAATGTGCGACAGCAAGTCCGTTATGGAGGACTTAGGAGTAATGGTCTTCTGTTTCTTCGCCACTTGCTGCTCCTGGGACGGTGTGTCAGAGATGGCTCTCTTCTCCGGACGTCCCGATGAATGAGGCCTCGTCTCCCTAGCTACCGGATGGTCCAACTTTGCAGACAACGAGCATTCTGAATAACATTCATCCAATGACGTAGTGCAAGCCAAATTGACATCATTTCTTTGATGTTTATGTGCTTGATTAGGAACTGTGGATCCCAAAGATCCTGGCAATTCAAATCCGTTGGGCTCAATGTTGCGTCCCAACCTGTTTGACTGGCATACGTCAAAACTTTAAAACTCGGATCCGGCAATTGCAGTGGAACTGCCGGAGTTAACCACTGAATATCTGCCCAAGTCTGAATCTCTTGTTCACTTGATTTGACAAGAGGATGTCCGTATCGAGCAAATGAATCTTCACCCTCCAATTCTGAGTCAGAAAAATTTGGAGAGGACGAGTGCATAGCCGCCCCATTGGAATAAAATCTGCGGCAGCTCAGCACAAACGTATCAGTCTCATGAAATCTCTCGCTGTAACTTTATCTGTGAAGACAATAGCGAGCGTAACAACTGATTAATTTCGCTCTGGTTAACGGCAGACGAACAAGATTGTTGTGCGTCTCGAAGCTCATCCCCCGGTGGGTGAATGACTTGGACGACACCAGATCCGACTTCTCCTCGTTTACTTATGAAACCGAGACGTCGGAGCAATAGAAGCAGATTCTGCACATCGTTCTGAAGCGTTAACTCATTGCCATACCTCTGAAGAATGTCGTCCAGGTAGGCCGATGTTACCGCAGACGAATGAGCTTATTACCGAGTTCATTATTCGAGTGAAAGCCCAGGTTGCTAGATTCAGACCGAAGCACATTGCTCGGAGCTGATACACGACTTCTATGACGGCAAAGCGAAGATACATTCTGAACGCCTGATGTACCATAACGTGAAAGTACAGATCTTTGAGATCTATGCATGTAGCATAGTCATTCACCCGAATACTCACTCTGACTGATCGGATGGTCTCCATATAGAATCTTGGAGCAACAATCAGCTTGTTTATCCAGCTCAGATTTATGAGTGGACGAAACGAGCTGTCTGGTTTCGGAACCAGAAAAGGATGGTTGAAGAAACCTGGAGATTCCTGGATTTCAATGACTGGACTTCTGATGGAAGCAAGCCTCTTTCCTGCGGACTTGACGGAAGCTGAGTCCATCTTGGACTTCGAGTTAACGGAGGTTTTCCTTTGAAGGACAATTTAGTCCTTCCGAAATCACCCCTCGAACCTAAGGGACATCCGTAATCTCCTCCCAATTGGTTGAGAAACTCGACAGTCTTCCGCCCACTGGAACACGATAGAGCTTAATACCATTACCTCCCGGTCCTGCGAGGCTTGCGGAAGGAGAAACCATGTCCTCCACGGCCCGCACCTCGCCCCGTCAACCTAGGGGCGTCTGACCGGAAGTCTCGGCCAGTATTACAGCCCCTACCTGAGTCGCTACTCTGATGGTCTCTAGAGTAAGACCTAGAGAACGCATAGGAACCTCTATAGGAACTTCCCTTGGACGTATTCGCCCCAGAAGTGCCTGTCCTACTCTTCTCCGCTGAATCCGACTTGTTGGAAGCAGATTTGAATAGCAGAGAGTCTGAAGCTTTCTTAGATATCTGATCATAGATTGCGGAAAGCTTGCCATCGAAGAGAAGCTCTCCGGAGACCGGAGCGACTCTGAGAGAGTTTTTCACCTTTCTATCCACATGCGTGGATGTAACCAACTCCATATTGCCACTAAAAGGGAGGAGTTATACGTGGAGAATGCTAAGGCCCTTGAAAGAACTCTTAAGGAGGTTGTACATCCTGGAATTCTTTTCCTTCGAGACGTAATGATAACGCTTTGGTAAGGTGATCTGCGTACGATAATGCGTCTAAGCTAGCCCTGTTAGACGATATTGTCGTTTCCAACGTTGTGGTTGGAATTGACATA
Source organism: Pictodentalium vernedei (assembly GCA_031216915.1). Classification (NCBI taxonomy): domain Eukaryota; kingdom Metazoa; phylum Mollusca; class Scaphopoda; order Dentaliida; family Dentaliidae; genus Pictodentalium; species Pictodentalium vernedei. The sequence continues at coordinate 219,690,912 of CM062292.1, forward strand.
GACGACGGTATAGACAATACTAGGTCTTCGGCCTGGTCGTCTAGACGCAGAGGAACTCTCGGAATGCTCTGTCTTGCCGTTTCGAATTATTCCTTGAATTGATGAAAGGCAGATGTAGAGCATTTGCCGATAAGAAACCGGACCTGCCCATTTTGGTAGCAAGTTATATATAGCGTCATTCAATAGTTCAAATGTCCGTGAGACATTTCTGGACTGAGTCAGAAACTCAGGGACGATGTCTCTAAACCAATTAAAGAATTCTGTGTCCAGTGGCGCTATCAGTCTCTTATCCGCAACACAGTATTTTGGTCCAGAGGAACAACGTCAGATGATAATGCCGGATGCACTCTACGGCAATTTATGTTGTTCCGAAAGGGAAAATTACAACTCCTCCATATCCCTTTCGCCATCCTGTCGGACCACTTAAAATTCTTGGTCGTCCATGCCTGAACCTGCAGCGGAATGTACCAACCCAGCTTCCTCTGATAATTCCTAATCCGACAGAGTTTCTATCGGATGCTGGGATGCTGCGATAATTTGTGCAATCTGCGATAGAACGTCCGTAACGGAGGCCTGAGGAGCTGCGGTCTTACAGGATTTAGCCACTGGAAGCTCCTTGGACATTGACTCCTGCATACTTCTTATATGCGAATGTCCGGAGTAAGAAGGCCTCGTATCCTTGGCTACCGGATGGCATGACCTAGTCGCCGTAGAATCCCTGGTCGGCGATGTTGGTTGGATATCACTGGTCACGTAGCCAAGGTGCGGTCGTGTGTGCTGCCATGAGGATGAGGAAGCCCAAAGAGCAATCTCTCCGGACTGTGTATATAACAGAGCGTCCCGAGCGGTGGACGTATGCTCCGACTGAGGATCGTTTTGTACCACAACATCTGGGCCCAGATGTTGTTGTACGAGAGAGGGACCTCTCTCGCTCGCAGCCCGGAAGGACTTGGACGAGCTAGGAACTGGACTAATAGGCTTCTTCCGTACCATCCTCGTATCCGTCTATATAAAAATACAATGTGCACATCCAGTGTATTTTTATAGTGATCGCATCACCCAAATCTCCTTCCTGGACCGCAACAGACGAACCCGGCTGCTGAGCAATTCGATGAATGGTCACTACACTGGGCCAGCTAGCGGACGCCAACGCTGTTGATCCTACTTAGGACCTCTTAGGCAATTAACGTATCTGTACGAGCACTTTTACCGCTAGCTCTTCATTTGACTGTGACGACGGAAGCACACTTTTCGAAGACATCACGGTAACATCACCCTGTTCATGTTCCTTAATGAGGCCTGTGGAGCTGCGGTCCTACGTAATTATCCGTTGGAAGCTCCAGGGACGTTCATTCCTGCATTTATATAATATGCGAACGTCCCAACTGGAAAGGCCTTGTGTCCCTGGCTAGCAGATGGAGTGACCTGGTCGACGTGTATTCCCTGGTCGGCGAAGCAGGAGCACCATGGACATTCATTCCTGCATTTAAATAATATGCGAACGTCCCCTGGAAATCTGTGGTCACATAGCCAAGGTGCGGTCGTGTGTGTTGACGTGAGGATGAGGAAGCCAATAACAGCCGCGTCAGACTGTCTGTGCGACGGAGCGTCCTGAGCAGGAGGAGTGGACGTAAGCTCCAACTAACGAACGAACATACAACAACATCGCGGCACAGATGTTGATGTAAGAGAGAGGGGGCCTCTCTCGCTCGCGGTCTGGGTGGACCTGGACAAGCTAGCTACCGGACTGACAGGCTTCCTCCGTACAATCCTCAGATCCGTCGTTGCTGGGGGTGCACATTTGATGTTTTATAGTGCTCGCATCACCCAAACTGCTTCCCTGGACCGCAACGGACGAACCCAGCTGCCGAGCCATTCGACACCGGGTGGACTAGCAGATGATCAATGCCTAGCCCTAATATTACAACGATGGAGACACACTTGTTGAAGACATCACGGAAACATCACCCTGATCTTGTTCTTCTGAAAAAGAGACTGATAAAGTAGAGTGACCCTGCAGAGAGAGGACCGGAATGGACCCCTCACCGCTAACAAAATACCGTGGCACACGTATACAACGTTGTCATTCCAATCAACACACACAGAGCAAGAATTAGTGTGAATACATTGACTACAAGAAATGCAATGAACCTGAGAATTAGAGGAAGATTTCCTCGCATCACAATTTGAACAATATTTTTTCATCAAGAAAAAATATACAGTCATAGTACTTGCACTAACCCTTGAAACAAAGATACATAATATAATATAATCCATTATAACATTTCGAAAGAAAATAATTTCCAAAAAAAAAATTTTTGAAAAAATTTTCAGAAAAGCCCAAGTTCCCAATGGGAACAATGAGCCCAAATGGATCCCAAAAAAGCCTAAGTGTGAACAAAAATTTTAAAACCATTTAAAAAAATTAATGTAACACTTACGGACAATATTAATGTATCTTGCTATGAACTGAACTAAGCAGAGGACAAGTAATCACTATCAGAAGCAACCGTTGTCAATATAAACAAAAAGTATACAAAAACATGACTCCAGGCACTGATAAACATGGCCCGAAATCAGTTACCAATTTAAACACTATCTGATGCAAAACAGAGACTTCCAGAAAAGAAACTGCAGAACATCAGATGGTAGATGCAGACCAAAACGCCTAAACACCCAAGGGTGAGGTTGTAAACATGGGGAAAAAACAGAATATTATTCTGTTACCAAGCCAAAACTCCCAAGATATTTTAGTAATTAACATTACAAAAAATATGCCAAACGCATGGGAGAACAGCTAGGGGGGAATAAAAGAAAGGGAGAGAGGAAACACTGAACAACAATGGTACATTCATAGCAAGAATGACAACATAAGGGCCATGCCTCGAAAATAGGCAACATGAAATAATTTCGGAAAAAAATTATAAGTTACAGCCCTGAACATTTCCTGTCACTGTTTCTTCCTCTCATCCTTCTATTTCCTCCTTAGATCCACCATTTCTCTCATTATTATGTGTCTGCCATCATTTAAACTGAGATTTACAAGCACAAATATCAGTGAGATGTAACTGATGTGAGGGCCAAACAAAGAATGATAATTGCGCCAATTTTGAGACCTCCTTGACACTACACATGCGCAGTGGAGTAAAAGTATGGAGGACCATATAGGACATGTAATTTTCGGTTTTTGATGCAAATTTTGGGGATTGGGGGGTAAAATTTGTGTTTGGCCCTAAATATTTAAGAGTTAGCACCAGCTAAGTCTGGGTCATTGGTACAGTATAAAAATATTATACAGTTACAGCCCTGAATGTTTCCAACCACCATTGTTCACTTCCATCATCCAATTATGTCAATTCTACCTCTGATTTGTGACTGGCATCATTAAAACTGAGATTTAAAAGCACAGATGTCAGTTTGTTGTTACTGACTGGAGGGCCAAACAGAGAATGATGGTATGTGCCAATTTCGGTGTCTTCCTGGATACTGCTCATGCGCAGTTCGCAAAAGAATGGAGGACCAGATAGGACATGAAATTTTCGGTTTTGCATGCAAATTTTGGGGACTGGGGGGTAAAATTTGTGTTTGGCCCTGGATTATTTTTTGAGTTAGCACCAGCTAGTCTGGGCCATTGGTTGTTGTATAAAAATATGTCTGAGAAACAGAAGATCTACTTTGTGATGCCTAAAAGGCACATTTTTAGTAATACGATAAGAAACAGACTTACAGTGCCATGATCACAGAAGTGTCTCTCTACTGATCATATCATGATCACATCATGACACACTTGAACAACAAAATATTGTGAAAACAATACTGCATCAACAAAAGTTAACTCTTTACCTAACATGAAAAGCAGACGACACTTGCAAACAAAATTCTTGCGTAACTAATTTTTTTTCTCAAAAACATAGGTTATGACCCCTCTTTGGAATGAGCTCGATGAGATCATTCCAAAGAGGGGTCATAACCTATTTTTTGAGAATGAAAAAATAATGAAAATTAATTGGGGATTTTTGTGAATAGCTATAGCGCTGGCCAGTTTGGGCCATTTCGTTGGGTAAAGGGTTAACAAAAAAAAAAAGAATTTGAGATTCAATAATCTCACATTACTTCTCTTGATAAGTGAGATTCTACAGTGTTGTGGGAAAGAAAGTTGATAGATAAATTTGACTGGGTCGAGACCCAATCACAGTCAGGTCAACATTTTCTGTCCACTTTTGTAATCACAGTACTGTACCATTTGTTCTGAAAAAATTTACAAAATTCACCAGCAATATAGAGAAAAAAAAATCCCCACGACATAGTTTTGTCCTTGTCCTACCTTCTATTTACAAATAAGAAGAAAAGAAGCTTGCTCCAATTCAAGATCACTAATTACATTTTGAGGGAATAATAAGAATTCAGTTTAACAGATAACACCACATCAATGGAATTGTCAACGATACTGCAGCTCAATTTGTCCAAGAAGGGACTGAACTAAATAATGCAAAGTCATTCAATCAAGTTTCTACAGAAAAGACGTCACACCAAAGCTACATATGAAATCTGAAAAAGAGAGGGTGAGGGACGAGACCCGTAGGGTGTACTAATGGAATTGTTGACAATTTATATGCCAAATCCAAGATGGCCGAGGATGGCCATGTTTTTCAACGAAATTCAGAAAATTTTTTTAGCTCCCATGGAGACATCACACCAAAGCTACATATGAAATTAAAAAAAAATTGGGCAAGTGATGTGGCCTGTAGAGTGTGCTAATGGATTTGTTGACACTTTATATGCCCGATTCAAGATGGCTGCTGGCAGTCATGTTTTTCAACAAAATTCCAAAAAATTTTATAGCTCCCATCTAGTTATGATACCAAAGCTACATATGAAATATGAAAAAGATTCGGTGCCTGTAAGGTGTGCTAATGGAATTGTTGACAATTTATGTGCCAAATCCATGATGGCTGCTGGAGGCCATGTTTTTCAACAAAATTCAGAAAAATTCAATAGTTCCCATCTAGACATCACACCAAAGCTACATATGAAATTTGAAAAAGATCAGGCGAAAGATGCGGCCAGTACGTTGTTGTGCCACTGGAGTTGTTGATAATTTATATTCCAAATCTAAGATGGCCACTGGCAGCCATGTTTTTCAACTAAATTCAGAACAATTGAATAGCTCCCATCTAGACATTGCCCCAAAGCCATGTATGAAGCCTGGAACTGATTGGGTGACAGCTGCAGCCTGTAGGTGTGCTGAAGGATTTGTGGATGGACAGAGAGATGTACAGATGTACTGACGTACAGACGTATGGATGGGCGACAGATCACAACCCATCCCAATAGTTCATACTTGACATTGTCAAGTTGAGCTAAAAACACATTTATCATTCAACAAAGCTGAAATCACTAGTCTTTTTAGTTTCTTTTTTTTTTTTTTTTTGTCAGACCCAATTTTTAAGGTTCTTCTCCTTCACCTACAGTCATGAAACTTGGCACACCTATTTACAACTAATTGCAGGTTTCAAAATCATTCTAGCATTCTCAATTTCCATCTTAATACAAAAGAGCGTCCAATTTCTTTTTTCTCTTTCAACATTTAATATCAATGCCTGTATCAAGCCTCTCTCTAACGAACATTGCATAACTCACCTCCAACAAAAACCATGTCTAAATAAGTGGTACTGACCTGGGAAATTCCCAATAGTTATAGCTGAATTTAAGGGTGACAACTGATGGAGACGTCATAAAAAATTAAATGACGTCAGATTTTTATGAAATTTCAATATTTTGTAGAGCAAAAAAATGATAAATTTAAAGTAATTTGTATATTTTTATACTTACCAATGGCCCAGACTAGCTGGTGCAAACTCGATATTATCAAGGGCCAAACACAAATTTTGAACCCCCCCCCCCCCCCAATCCCCCAAATTTGCATACAAAACCGAAAATTAAAAGTCCTATCGGGCCCTCCATACTTTTACCATCTGCGCATGAGCAGTGGTCAGGAAGAGACCAGAATTGGTGCCAACATCATTCTTTGTAGATGAGCATACTAATAATAACTCAGCGGGAGGTATGAGTGCCCACTCATGGGAGGGCCATCCCCTTCTGGGCCATTGGTAAGTATAAAAAATATACAAATTACTTTAAATTTATGATTTTTTTATGCTAATAACCAATAGCCCAGACTAGCTGAATCGTAAAAAGGCGGAGGGCCTAGGACTTGAGCATTAGCAGACCAAATACAGATCCTAAGCCTGCATTCCAAGGTGAAAGGAAATTAAATTTAAAAGGAATTACATGTATGTCCCTCTATACAATAATAGAGAAGACATATCATAAATAAGGAGCCATATCCAAGCAATTCCGTAATCTTAGCACGAATGATTATGCTAAATGGGTGTAACGAGCCCCTAATTTAAGGCTAGACTGGACTGAGTCCCGTAAATTATGGTGTATTTGAGGGTGATAGACTAACCCCAACAAACAAACGCCATATATAAATAATAAACAAGCTGTGTCAACGATCAGTAATACTCTACAGACAAAACAGCTTCACTCATAGTTACACACTTATCAAGGTGGAGGAGATTAAGAAAAATCCCCCCCCCCCCTTTTTTTTTGAAGGAATATTCTTCAAACCAAAGAGGGGAGTGCTCTGGAATCAGTGAAAAGCGATACTAAATAATCGAAATATATTAGCCCATCAAGCACCCTATTATTAATTATAATTAATTATTGGTGCTTACCGCCACTTCAAAAGCTAAGGCTATTGTGGCGATCCCGGTAATTAACAGAGCACACTTCTAACGTATACCGGAGTCAGAATACGTAGATAGGATGAAAACTGGAGATATAAAGTGTACAACCATATACTTGTCCAATTTAATACCAATTAAAAAGTATCTGAAGAGCAAACACGCTTCTAAGGCAACCTACAGGCGACCCCGTTCATGTGTAGAATTGATTCCAATAATAACACTGCAATGAACCGACAGAATGTGTACAATATCTTCAAGAAACCTGGATTTAGAACATGGAACAAGCTACGATTAACAGACTCGTCACGGACAGACCCCGAAATAATTCATTTTTTCGTAGGTCCGTAACCACCATTGATTGTTTGGAGAAAGAAAATATTACTCCGAATAATGCTGCCAAAAAATGACGGGGGTGGGGGAGGTACGTGATGAACAAATACACTGTATTGACATAATCATACTAGGTAAATATGGCATCACCAATAGAGGTTATCACCCCATATAACTAACACCAAACCATACCGGTAGGAAGAGAATAACCTCCTCTAACATACGGTATCATGTCCTATAGGACAACGAACTCAGCCTAGCCGAAGCAGTAAAAGGTCTTCCTATATGTGAAGACAATAAAAGGTTGATAAATGTGGCCTTAGAAGTTGACTAAGGAGACTCACAATGCTAGCCAAAGCTTATAAGTCTTCATCTCTGTGAAGACAGATATATCGGTGTAAGTTGCGACCTTGAAGGCTCACTGAACGGAGACTTACAACTATCGTCGCACAAGGTAGGGAATAAAGAGCCGCTATTTTAACAGCCCTAAATTTCCAAAGGGACAGCAGTCCCAAGAGATAATAAATTCAGTTATGTCTCTGCATAAATACTGAAAAATTCTCGCTCATGATTTTGTCTAGGCTACTGTGGTGTAAACAATAAGTCTATGACACCAAGGAAAACAAACCGAAAAGCACTATACCTTTATCGGTTTTATTCCTAAAAGACAGCAGTCAGAGCCTAGCTAACATAGCTAGAAGTCTTCCTCTCTGTGAAGACAGATATCTCGGTGTAACTAGCGACCTTGAAAGCTCACTAACGGAGACTTACAACCAGCGTCGCACAAAGTAGGGAATGACGAGTTGCTATTCTAATGGCTATAATTCCCAAACAGACAGTAATCCCAATTTAGCTACGCAGTTATGAGTCTTCGTCTACTTGAAGACATATCTGTGTCACTTGCGGCCTTTGAAACCTCACTAAATGGAGACTTACAACACTAGCCGCTAAGAAAAGACCGCTGTAACAGTACATAAGGCTACTATGGTGTCCACAATGACATTAAATGTCTTGACGCCAAGGAATACAACACCGAGAGGGAAAAGACTTACCTATTCCCTCTAACGGCTCTATTCCAAACAAGACAGCTGTTTTAGCCTATCTATGCACTATCCGTCCGGCTTCAGGACAAGAAACAGGTGATTTGAAAAAAACCTGGAGAATATTTTGACGACCTCTATTGCTTTTCTTCAATAGAAGAGCCTGTATCTCTGCAAAGAGAGACTCTCTTGGAAGAATTCGCTGGAAGATTTGTCCAACACATTATTCTTGTAAGTGGAGCTTTGCTCGGACTGATAGCCACAGGGCTGTCGAGACTACAATCTCATCCACTGATCTTCTGCAATTTTCATCCACTTTTTTGTGAGGATGATAACCTTCCGCTAAGTGGAAAGCAACAGAAGTCTATTCTCGATGACCTCTATTGGTTCCTTCAATAAGAGAGCATGTACCTCCACTGGGAGCGACTCTCTTTTGAAAGGATCCGCCGGAAGATTTGTCCAATGCGGACATCCTGTAAGTGGGGGTTTTGTTCGGAATCATAGCCGTAGGCCTTTCGAGACTACACTTTTACCCACTGATCTTCCATGCATTAAACCAGTTTCTCGCAAAGTTTGATAACCTTCCGTCAACTGGTAAGCAATCAAGGTCTTATTCATCACCTGTACGAATTACAAGGCTTACGGGAGGAGAAACTATGTCCTCCCCGTGAAGAGCCTCGTCCCATCTGCTTAGGGGCATCTGACCAATAGTCTGGATCAGACCTGCACCCCTTTCCCGAGTCGCTATACTGATGACCTCCGGAGTAAGCATAAGAGGGTTTATTGTACCCTCACGAGGAGTTCCCTTAGTTGATATTGAAGTGGAACTGCCTCGCTTACCCCTGTCTGCTGAAGCATGTTGTTGAAATGCAGACTTCAGTAGCAGTGTACCGGAAGCTTTCTTGTAGCCTCTTCATAGACTAATGAAAGCTCGTCATCAAATAGAGTATATCCGGAGACCGGAGCGTCTCAGAGAGAGCTTTTCACCTTGTCATCTATAAGTGATGACGACGCAAGGGCAGCATCTTATCTGATCAACTCCCAATTTGCCACTGTCAGGGCAGAGTTGTACGTGGCATACATGACTTCCCTGGAAAGAACTCTAAGAGAGGAACAAACGTCATCAAATTCCTTCCCATTAAGACGTTGCGCCATAGCTCTGGTGATGTTTTAGGACATCACATCCAGATTCGCTCTAATGGATGAAATAGCACATTCCATCACTTCCGAGCATATATTGAATGATGCAGGTAGGGGGGACATATCTACATCCCCGGCCTGCTCATCTAAATGCAGAGAAGCTGTCTGGACATCTTCTCCAACCATTTTAAATGAACGTAGTCCAATGAACGGTATATTTATTGAAGATGTCGATAAGAAACCACCTTCCTCTTAGCACTAGAGAGGTTGAATATGGTGTCTTCAACGTGACCGAAGGCCTCCGACACCTGTCAAGACTGTTTCGGGAAGGAAAGCGCATTCTCTTTCCTCCACACGAAATCTGCATACAGAGACGACAGCGGTTTCTCTCTAGATCTATTAGTCGCAGCTTGCTGATCAGGTGGAACAAAATTAGTATAGTATTGATGAATGAAAATTCATCGCTACCATATGCTGTTCCGAAAGGGAAGGGTAATCCTCTTTCTTGTCCCTTTCACCATCCGACTGAATCAGCTGTGATGTTCGGTCCATCGTATCTGCATGTGCAGATGACTGGACCGACCCAGCACCATCCAACAGCTCACCACCGGAGTCTGCGGGAGGCTGCTCTTGCACTTGCTGGGATGCTGTGATCAGCTGTGCAATCTGCGACAGCAAGTCCGTTACCGAGGCTTGAGGAGCAGCGGTCTACTCTATTTTTAAAGCTTGCTGCTCCTGGGACGAAGATCCGGAGATGGATTTCTTCTACGAACGTTCTGATGATCAATGCCAATGGATCGCTAGCTACCGGATGGTGCGATTTCACGGGCGAAGACTGGCTCTGTCTTCGTGCAGCTGGCTGGATATCTGAAGTCGGGTAGCTAGCATATGGTTGTGTGTGCTTTGTAACGTACCAAAAGAAGCCATGACTCTAGCTGAGGCCGGCTGCAGACTAGACAGAGCATCCCGAGCAGTGGTGTGGACGTATGCTCCGGCCGGTGCAAGTTTCTCAAAACAACATTTGGCCCCAAATGTTGTTGGGTTGAGAGCGGGATCTCTCCCGCTCATGGCCTTAATAGACCTCACCGAGCCTCCCTAAAAGAAACTTGCTGACTTCCTCCTATTTCCGTTGTCACTGGGTGAGCTTTTGATTTTGAGGTGCTCGCTCTACCCAAATCTACACTTCCTTCGACCACAATGGACATACCCAGTGTCATGGCGCCCACGAATGGAGTAACCACTTCACCAGTCGAGGTAGCTGATTGCAAGGGATTAAGAACACTAACTAGAGGACTTATCCCTGGTTTATATTCATGAGCACCTTGCAGCTAGCTCTATTTTGCTCATTGAAGCATGACGACAGTAGCACAGTTTGGATGGATGTCATAATACCATCACCATGTTCTTGTTCCTCTGTAAATAGAAACAGAAAAACTAGAATTATCCTGCGGTGAGAGTCCCGGCATAGGAACCTCACCACCAATAATTTACTGTGACACCCATCTCCAACGTCTGTCAACCCAATGTACACAAGTAGGACAAGAATCCATAGGAGTGCATCGACTACAGGCAAGGCAACAAGCATGTAAATCCGAGGAAGACCTCCTCGCCTTGCATTTGGAGTCATTAGCACACCTACAAACTTCACAATAAAATATATGATAAGCCTAAGTGTGGACAAAATTCAAATTTTGTTAGCTACACCGGAATCATAATCAATGTATCCTACAATAATCCTACAGTAATATAATACCAAATACTACATATATTTGAAGACGTTGCCAATGTAAACAACGTCAAAGGAAAAAAACGGAAACAAGACATCATGCACACAAAAAGGCCCAAAGTCAGTAACAGATTTTAATGCTACCAGATGTAAAGCTAGATCTTCATATGAAGAAAAAACGATACATCGGAGAGAAGATGCAAGACCAAAATGACCTAACACCCTTAGGGTGAGGAAGTAACCATGGGGATAAACAGAATAAACATTCTGTAAAACATGTTAAACTCCCCAAGAAATTTAATAAAATATTTTAATAAAAATAGCCAAAAAGCTTAGGAGTTTAACAGGAGGGCTTCAAGGAGGGATAGGGATGGAACACTTAACAAACAGTGGATAAATCATTAGCAAGAATGATGACGTCAGGCATATGTCCCGAAATTGGGAAACATGAAATAATTTTATAATTATTATAAAGCTACAGCCCTGAACGTTTCCAACCACCATTGTTCACTTCCATCATCCATTTACAGCCTTGGGTCCACCAATTTTATCACTGATTTGTGTCTGGCATCCTCAAAAAAGGAGATTTAAAAGCACAGATGTCAGTTCATTGTTGCTGACTTTAGGGTGAAACAAAGAATAATGCTTGCGCCAATTCCGGTCTCTTTATTTTGAGTGCAGAAATATTAAGTGCAGCTCTAAAATTTAATCCCACTATTAATGGCATCAACATAAACGGATCCGAATATTTAATTAGTTAGTACGCAGACGACTCTACTTTGTTTATCAGTGATGACGGCTACTCATTAAATAATGCTTTGGAAACAGTAAAGCTATTCTCAGCAATATTCGGTTTAAAAGTTAACTTTGACAAGACTCAGGTAATTTGGATTGGTTCAAAACGAGGTTGCGATGAAGAAGCCCCAACATGTGAAAAAGTTTATTGGAATCATGGCAATTTTTTTACGATTTTGGGAATAGAATACAACATATTTAAAAACTATGTTCTAAATAATTATCTAAATAAGATGAAAAAAATTGAAAAACTACTAAATGCCTGGTCTTTCCGTCATCTAACTTTACTTGGAAAATCCACTGTAATCAAAACACTAGCGTTACCTATTTTAATACACTGTTTAATGGTTTTGCCCGACCCACCGAAAGATATCTTAAGTAAATTTGAGACAATGTTTGTGGTCTGGAAAAAATGAAAATGATAAATTTATAGTAATTTGTATATTTTTATACTTACCAATGGCCCAGACATAGCTGGTGCTAACTCTAAAATATCTAGGGCCAAACACAAATTTTGCCCCCCCCCCCCCCCCCCCCCCCCCAAATCCCCTAAATTTGCTTGCAAAACCGAAAATTAGAAGTCCTATCTTGTCCTCCATACATTTACTCTCTGTGCATGTGCAGATGTCAGGAAGTGACCGGAATTGGCGCAACACCATTCTTTGTAAAAGAGAGTATTACATAATAATTCAGCGGGGATGTATGAGCGCCCACTCATGGGAGGGCCCTTCCCGTCTGGGCCATTGGTAAGTATAAAAATATACAAATTACTATAAATTTATCATATTTTTACACAGTATACCGATGGCCCAGCATTAGCTGAATCGTAAATAGGTGGAGGGCCTAGAACTTCTGAAATAATTCTGATCCTGCAATCCATGATGAAGGAACTTAGAATAATTAGGAATTACATGTATGTTTCTCTGTTCAGTAAAAGAGGAGACATATCCTAAAGCCCAATTTTAAGTAATTCCTTATTGTAAGCATGAAAACAAGTTCCTAATTTTTAAGGCTAGTCCGGACCAAGCTCCAAAAATTAGGATGGCATATTTGAGAATGAGTGAAAATCTCCCACAAACATACACCTTACAATAACACTTGAGCTGTATGCAGGATATAAATATGGATAAAACAGCTTCCTTCAAAGATACGTACTTTTTAAGCCAGAGAAGGGGTAAAAATCCCCCCCCCCCCCCCCTTTTTTTTTTAAGAAGTCTTCAAAAGAAAAAAAGGCTGAGCTCTGGAAACAATAAGAGTGGTACCAAAAAACAATATAAATAATAGTCGAACAGGCACTCAGGTATTAATTCATGATTAATAAATGGTGCTTAACGTTACTTCAGAAGTTATGGCTGTTGCGATGATCCTGGTAATTAATATTGCCCACTAAATAACATACACAGCAGGTGACGTACACAGTTACGTCGAAAACCGGTGACGTATAAAAATATAACATACACATATCCAATTGAGCCACACTGAACGATCCCTGAAGAGAAAACGCACTTCCTAGGTAATCCACAGGTCGGCGTCTGTACAATAAATTCCAGTAGCAACACTCTCCAAAGTGTACTATCCGATATCTACGATCATAAAAACATGTGTTAGATGAGTACAAAACATAACAGAAACTTGGATCTAGAAATGTAAGTAGGTATGATTAACAGGCCCCCAAAATAGATTATGATTTCAAGGTCCACAAAATACAATAAAGCGTTAGCCTAATAATAATAATGCGCGAGAGCTTTTATATTTAGCATGTAATCATCTGAATACCAGTTAACTGGTTATGCAGCCTGCGAGGTACTCAAAAGTAGCAATTTAATTGTGATGATTTATAAATAAGCACTCGTATAAAACAAATCAACAAAAATAACAGGACACTAATCCAACTAAAAGCGGATGTGCCCATGAAGTCGCCATAGAACACGACCCAAATGCATAGTATGTATGTATTAAATTATATGAGGCTTGCGGGAAGAAAACTACGTCTTGCCCGGTAATTGCATCTAAACACATAGGCAATGTGTGTGAGTGTGGGGCGGGGGGGGGGGGGAGGGGGGGTGGAAGTCATATCAAAATCTCTGCACCCGCATTATTTAATCGTTCTTGTGTCAGTTAACAAAAATATAGGAACTGTGATGGTTCCCTCATGTCTAACCGACTACATTATGCCACAATGGGCGGAGAAGGATGTGAAGAATAAAACTTCCCCTGAAGGAGGCCCTCTCCTGGAGGAAGCTTCTGGAGAGCGTCCCATAACAGACACTTGAGAATACTGATCCAAGATTTCCGTGACAACAGAGGTGCTACTAGTAGGATTCACAACAAAACTGTTTAATCTTAAACTTAATCTATTGAATCAAATGAAATGGAGGATACGTGTGAATTCTGCAGAGCGACTACTGCATGCGCTCAATAATCTGGGCATGGCGACACAAATGGCGGTAACTAATTGTTCCGGTGCGTCACAAACTGAACTATCATGGCGTGATCCCACTGTTAGCAAAACTGTACAAATAATCGCATGTTGAGCGTCCATACAAATGAAACAGGTGACCTTTCCGAGGAGCGAGTCTGCTAGTACATTCAGATGAGCTGGTATATGACGGATAGAGAGATGAACATGAAAATTCTTCTCCGTTAGTTATCATAACGAAAACGAATGGGTGCTGCCCTGGTTCCTGATGTACGCTACCAATATCGAGTTGTCCAACAATATCTGAACAAGCGTGTCCGCATTGATGTAGCGCTAACAATATTGACATCATTCTTGATGTTTATGTGTTTCTCCAGGAACTGAGGGTCCCAAGACCCCTGAATTTTGAGTCTGTAAGACTCAGGGTCGCACCCCAAACTATTGACTCATACCCGTCATAAACGTGAAAGCCAGATTTGAAAGTTGCAGTGGAACTCTTTGAGTTAACCACTGAATATCTGCCCCAATATGGACCTTTTGTTTACTAGATCCGTTAAAACAATACTGGTCCTGAGCGAATGCATTATCACACTCCAGTTCTGGGTAAGAATAACTGGAGGGGAGGCGTGTGTAAGTGACCCATCTAATCAAGATGTGTAGCCGCTCAGCACAACCCCATCAGTCGCATAAAACTAATTTTGTTCTGGATAATGGTAAGCGAACCAGATTGTTGTGAGACATTACCAAGTTTAATATTCGAGTGACAGCCCAGGGCCCTATCTTCAGACTGAAGCTATCCTTAGATCTATGCTTATAGCATAGTCAATCACTCGAAAGCTCACATTAACCGACTAAATGATAACCATAAATAAACTTTTAGAGCTTTGATAAACCTGTTATCCAGCTTCCGTCTATTACCTGTCGGAACGAGCTCTATGGCTTCGGTACGAGTAACAGGTGACTACAGAATCCAAGAGAATTTTGATTCTCAACGACCTCTATTACTTTCATTGTCAGGAGACCCTTTACCTCCGAGTGGAGAGACTCCTATGCAAGGATTTGATGGAAGCATTGTCCATCAGACATTAAGTTAGTTGTGGTTCTCTTGGAAAGATAGCCATAGGCCATCCGAGACCACACTTCTCGCCTACTGGTCTTCCGTAATAGTTATCCAGTTTGAAGCGAATCTTGATAACCATCTGTCAACTGCTAAGCAATAGAGGTCCAAATCCATGCCTGTAGTACCTGCGAGGCCTACGGAAGGAGAAACTGCATCTCATTTGCGAAGAGTCTCGAGTCAGCGGTTTAGGGGCGTCTGACCGGTAGTCTCGATCAGACCTAAGCCCCGTATCCAAGTCGCTGTATGACAATCCCTAGAGTAATTATAGGAGGGTTAACTATACCCTCGCGAGAAGTCCTTTTAGACGACCTTCTGTCTAGGACGTCCTCCCTTACTCCTTTCTGCTATTGCGGGTCGATTAGACGCTGACTTAAGGAGCAGAGTATTGATGCTTTCTTTGTAGCTTGGTCATAAACCAATGAAAGCTTATCGTCAAAAACTTAGTGTACTCGAAAAGAGTTTTTCATCTTGTCATCTATTAAGGATGACGACGCAAGGGCTCCGTCACATCTGATTAACTCTGATTAGCAACTGTTAAGGTAGAGTTATATGTGATAAATACAATAGCCCTGGAAAGGACTCTAATTGAGGTATGAACGTTCTCAAATTCCTTTCCATAGAGACGTTGCGTCACAGTTCTTAAAGGTGATCTGCGTAAAACAGTGAGTCTAAATTTGCTCTGAATGAAGAAATGCTGTCTCAATTGTGACCGAGCGAATAGTGAATGACGAAGGTAAGGCCATAGCTAGGCCCTTAGCCTACTCATTCAAATGCAGAGGAACTCTCAAAACATCTTCCTCGTTTTCCAAAAATCGGTAAAATTACGGAAGATGACAAGAAACTGCCTTACTTCTTTCCACTGGAAAGTTGAATATGGCGTTGTCTAAAAGGCCAAAGGCCTGCGACACCTGTCTATACTTAACCAGAAAAGACATTTCCTTTCTCTTTTTCTGGATGAAGTCAGCATCCAACAAGGCTTGCGGTTTCTTGCAAGTAAATTCTGATTCGTTGGAACAAATTCAGGGTAGTGTTGATGGATTAAATCCATCTCAACCATGTGTTGTTCCGAAAGGGAAGGGTAATCCCCCTCCATATCCCTTTCATCATTCGTCTGAATCAGTTGAAAGTTACAAAATATATAGTAATTTATATATTTCTTATACTTACCAATAACCCAGACTTAGCTGGTGCTAACTCTTAAATATTTAGGGCCAAACACAAATTTTACCCCCTAATCCCCCAAATTTGCATCAAAAACCAAAAATTACATGTCCTATATGGTCCTCCATACTTTTACACCACTGCGCATGCGCAGTGTCAAGGAGGTCTCGAAATTGGCGCAATTATCATTCTTACAACCAGTGCCTGGTAAGCGTTATGTACTCAGCGGGGAGGTATGAGTTCCCAACTCATGGGAGGGCCATGCCCGTCTAGGTGATTGGTAAGTATAAAAAATATATAAATTACTATTAATTTTTTAACATTTTTATACTGTACCAATGACCCAGACTTAGCTGAATAGTAAAAAGGCTGGAGGGCCTAGGACATAAGGAAAATCCAATAGGCTCAATAGGCCGCTCTCATTGGTAGCAAATCTGATTGAATACTCGTTTGTTGAAAGTCCATTCTGACGGCAACAAGCGGCCCCTCCGTGAAAGGGAGTCCGTTAGTACGTTCAGACGACCCGGAATATGACAGACCGATAGAACTTGATGTTCTAGTACAAACAGAAGGATTCATTCCATTAACTTGAATAACAAAATGGAATGAGTGCCACCCTGGTTCTGAATATATGCTAATACCGTCGAATTGTCAGACAGAATTTGCACGTGAGCATTCTGAATAACGTTCATCCAATGACATAGCACAAGCCAGATTGACATCATTTCTTCGATATTTATGTGCTTGATTAGGAACTGCGGATCCCAAAGATCCTGGCAATTCAAATCCGTTGGGCTCAATGTTGCGTCCCAACCTGTTTGACTGGCATCCGTCAAAACTGTAAAACTCAGATCTGGCAATTGCAGTGGAACTCCCTGAGTTAACCACTGAATATCTGCCCAAGTCTGAATCTCTTGTTCACTTGATTTGACAAGAGGATGTCTGTATCGAGCGAATGAATCTTCACCCTCCAAATTCTGGGTCAGAAAAATTTGGAGAGGACGGGTGCATAGCCGCCCCATTGGAATAAAATCCGCGACAGCTCTGCACAAACCTATCAGTCTCATGAAATCTCTCACTGTAACTTTGTCTGTGAAGACAATAGTGAGCGTAACAACTGATTAATTTCACTCTAGTTAACGGCAGATGAACAAGATTGTTGTGCGTCTCGAAGCTCATCCCCCGGTGGGTGAATGACTTGGACGACACCAGATCCGACTTCTCCTCGTTTACTTATGAAACCGAGACGTCGGAGCAATAGAAGCAGATTCTGCACATCGTTCTGAAGTGTTAACTCATTGCCATACCACTGAAGAATGTTGTCCAGGTAGGCCGACATTACCGCAGACGAATGAGCTCATTACCGAGTTCATTACTCGAGTGAAAGCCCAGGGCGCTAGATTCAGACTGAAGCACATTTCTCGGAGCTGATACACGACTCCTATGACGGCGAAGCAAAGATACTTTCTGAACGTCTGATGTACCATGACGTGAAAGTATGCATCTTTGCATGTAGCATAGTCGTTCACCCGAATACTCGCTCTGACTGATCGGATGGTCTCCATATAGAATATTGGAGCCACGATCAGCTTGTTTATCCAGCTCAGATTTATGAGTGGACGAAACAAGCCATCTGGTTTCGGAACAAGAAAAGGATGGTTGTAGATACCTGGAGATTCCTGGATTTCTATGATCTCTATCGCGATCTTCTCCAGAAGAGACTGGACTTCTGATGGAAGCGAGCCTCTTTCCTGCAGACTTGACGGAAGCTGAGTCCATCTTGGACTTCGAGTTAATGGAGGTTTTCCTGTGAAGGACAATTTAGTCCTTCCGAAATCACCCCTCGAACCTAAGGGACGTCCGTAATCTACTCCCAATTGGTTGAGAAACTCCACAGTCTTCCACCCACTGGAACACGATAGAGGTTAATACCATTACCTCCTGGTCCTGCGAGGCTTGCGGAAGGAGAAACCATGTCCTCCACTGCATGCACCTCGCCCCATCGACCTAGGGGTGTCTGACCAGATGTCTCAGCCAGTATTACAGCCCCTACCAGAGTCGCTACTCTGACGGTCTCTAGAGTAAGACCTAGAGGACGCATAGGAACTTCTATAGGAACTTCCCTTGGACATATTTGTCCCACAAGTGCCTGTCCTACTCTTCTCCGCTGAATCTGACTTTTTGGAAGTGGATTTGAATAGCAGAGAGTCTGAAGCTTTCTTAGATATCTGATCATAGATTTGGAAAGATTGCCGTCGAAGAGAAGCTCTCCGGATACTGCTCTGGTAAGGTGATCTGCGTATGATAATGCGTCTAAGCTAGCCCTGTTAGACGATATTGTCGTTTCCAACGTCGTGGTTGGAATTGACATAGACGACAGTATAGACAATACTAGGTCTTCGGTCTGGTCATCTAGACACTGAGGAACTCCTGGAATGCACTGTCCTGCTGTTTTGAATTATTCCTTGAATTGATGAAAGGCAGATGTAGAGCATTTGCCGATAAGAAACTGGACCTGCCCGTTTTGTTATATATAGCGTCATTCAATAGTTCAAATGTCCGTGAGACATTTCTGGACTGTGTCGGAAAACTCAGGGACGATGTCCCTAAACCGATTACAAAATTCTGTGTCCAGTGGCACTATCGGTCTCTTATCCAACAACGCAGGATTTTGGTCCGGAGGAACAACGTCAGATGATAATGCCGGATGCACTCTACGGCAATTTATGTTGTTCCGAAAGGGAAAATTACGTATCCCTTTCGCCATCATTCTGTCGGATGCTGGGATGCTGCGATAATTTGTGCTATCTGCGACAGCACGTCCATAACGGAGGCCTGTGGAGCAGCAGTCTTACAGGATTTAGCTGCTGGAAGCTCCTTGGACATTGACTCCTGCATAACCTAGTCGCTGTAGAATCCCTGGTCGGCAATGTTGGTTGGATATCACTGGTCACGTAGCCAAGGTGCGGTCATGTGTGCTGCCGTGAGGAGGAGGAAGCCCAAAGAGCAGTCTCTCCAGACTGGGCCCAGATGTTGTTGTATGAGAGAGGGACCTCTCTCGCTTGCAGTGCGGATGGACCTGGACGAGCTAGGAACCGGACTAATAGGCTTCCTCCGTACCATCCTCGTATCCGTCATCACTGGGTGTGCACATTGTATTTTTATAGTGCTCGCATCACCCAAATCTCCTTCCTGGACTGCAAAGGACGAACCCGGCTGCTGAGCCATTCAATGAATGGTCACTACACTGGGCCAGCTAGCTGACACCAAAGCCGTCAATCCTACGTGGGACCTCTTAGGCAATTGACGTATCTGCATGAGCACTTTTACCGCTAGCTCTTCATTTGACTGTGACAACGGAAGCACACTTTTCGAAGACATCACGGAAACATCACCCTGTTCATGTTCCTCAATGAGGCCTGTGGAGCCGTGGTCCTACGTAATTATCCGCTGGAAGCTCCAGGGACGTTCATTCCTGCATTTATATAATATGCGAACGTCCCAACTGGAAAGGCCTTGTGTCCTTGGCTAGCAGATGGAGTGACCTGGTCGGCGTGTATTCCCTGGTCGGCGAAGCAGGAACACCAGGGACGTTCATTCCTGCATTTATATAATATGCGAACGTCCCCTGGAAATCTGTGGTCACATAGACAAGGTGCGGTCATGTGTGTTGACGTGAGGATGAGGAAGCCAATATAACAGCCGCGCTGGACTGTCTATGCGACGGAGCGTCCCGAGCAGGAGGAGTGGACGTATGCTTCGACTAACAAACGAACATACAACAACATCGCAGTGCAGATGTTGATGTAAGAGAGAGGGGGCCTCTCTCGCTTGCAGTCCGGGTGGACCTGGACGAGCTAGCCACCGGACTGACAGGCTTCCTCCGTACTATCCTCAGATCCGTCGTTGCTGGGTATGCACATTCGATGTTTTATAGTGCTCGCATCACCCAAACTGCTTCCCTGGACCGCAACGGACGAACCTGGCTGCCGAGCCATTCGACACCGGGCGGACTAGCGGATGATCAATGCCTTCGGTCCTACTAGGGAACTCTTCAGCAATTGTCGTATTACCTTGAGCACTTAGCTGCTAGCCCTAATATTGCAATGACGGAGACACACTTGTTGAAGACATCACGGAAACATCACCCTGTTCTTGTTCTTCTGAAAAGAGACTGATAAAGTAGAGTGACCCTGTGGATAGAGGACTGGAATGGACCCCTCACCGCTAACAAAATACCGTGACACACGTCTCCAACATTGTCATTCCAATAAACACACACAGAGCAAGAATTAGTGTGAATACATTGACTACAAGAAACACAATGAACCTGAGAATTAGAGGAAGATTTCCTCGCATTACAATTTGAACAATATTTTTTCATCAAGAAAAAATATACACAGTCATAGTACTCACACTAACCCTTGAAACAAAGATACATAATATAATATAATCCATTATAACATTTCGAAAGAAAATAATTTAAAAAAAAAAAAATTTTGAAAAAATTTTCAGAAGTGTCCAAGTTCCCAATGGGAACAATGAGCCCAAATGGATCCCAAAAAAGCCTAAGTGTGGACAAAAATTTTAAAACCATTTCAAAAAATTAATGTAACACTTACGGACAATATTAATGTATCTTGCTATGAACTGAACTAAGCAGAGGACAAGTAATCACTATCAGAAGCAACCATTGTCAACATAAACAAAAAGTGTACAAAAACCGGAAACATGACTCCAGGTACTGATAAACATGGCCTGAAATCAGTTACCAATTTAAACACTATCTGATGCAAAACAGAGACTTCCAGAGAAGAAACGGCAGAACATCAGTTGGTAGATGCAGACCAAAATGCCTAAACACCCAAGGGTGAGGACGTAAACATGGGAAAAAAACAGAATATTATTCTGTTACCAAGCCAAAACTCCCAAGAAATTTTAGTAATCAACATTACAAAAATATGCCAAAAGCATGGGAGAATAGCTAGGGGGGAATAAAGGAAAGGGAGAGAGGAAACACTGAACAACAATGGTACATTCATAGCAAGAATGACAACATAAGGGCCACGCCTCGAAAATAGGCAACATGAAATAATTTCGGAAAAAAATTATAAGTTACAGCCCTGAACATTTCCTGTCACTGTTTCTTCCTCTCATCCTTCTATTTCCTCCTCAGGTCCACCATTTCTCTCATAATTATGTGTCTGGCATCATTTAAACTGAGATTTACAAGCACAAATATCAGTGAGATGTAACTAATGTCAGGGCCAAACAAAGAATGATAATTGTGCCAATTTCGAGACCTCCTTGATACTGCGCATGTGCAGTGGAGTAAAAGTATGGAGGACCATATAGGACATGTAATTTTCGATTTTTGATGCAAATTTTGGGGATTGGGGGGGGGGGGGGAATTTGTGTTTGGCCCTAAATATTTAAGAGTTAGCACCAGCTAAGTCTGCTCATTGGTACAGTATAAAAATATCATTGTCAGCAGCATCTGAACGCGCAGATGACTGGACCAACCCAGCACCATCCGACAGCTCAGGTTCTGAGACTGCCGTCGGCTGCTTCTGCACTTGCTAGGATGCTGCGATGAGCTGCACAATCTGCGTCAGCAAAACCTTAACGGAGGCCTGAGGAGCAGCGGTCTTCTATTCTGGTTGCCGGCTGCTCCCGAGACAGTGTGTCCAAGATGGCTCTTTTCTCCGGACGTCCTGATATACAAGGCCTCGTCTTAGCTACTGAACAGTGTTACTTTCGAGCTGTCGCAGCATTCTGATTCTCAGAAACGAACTCAGGGAAGTATCGATGCATAAGCTCTATTGCCACCCTGTGTTGTTCTGAAAGGGAAGGGTAATTCTCCTCCAAATCCCTTTCACCATCCGACTGAATCAGATTATACTCACAGTCATCGGCATCTGAATGCGCAGATGACTGGACCGACCCGGGCACCTTCCGACAGCTCAAGTTCTGAGACTGCCGTTGGCTGCTTCTGCACTTGCTGTGATGCTGCGATGAGCTGTGCAA
Organism: Pictodentalium vernedei; assembly: GCA_031216915.1. Lineage (NCBI taxonomy): Eukaryota > Metazoa > Mollusca > Scaphopoda > Dentaliida > Dentaliidae > Pictodentalium > Pictodentalium vernedei. Next base: position 219,713,422 of record CM062292.1, read on the forward strand.
TCTGCGACAGCAAGTCCGTTACAGAGGCCTAAGGAGCAGCGGTCTTCTGTTGCTTGGCTGCCGGCTGCTCCTGGGACAGTGTGTCCGAAATAGCTCTTTTCTGCGGACGTCCCGATGAATGAGGCCTTGTCTCCTTGGCTACTGTATGGTGTGACTTCTCTGACAAAGAGTGACCTTTTCAGCGATGCAGGCTGGATATCAGAAGTCACGTAGCCAATGTGCGGTCGTGTGTGCTTGGTAGACGCTGAAGAAGAAGCCGTAACTATAGACGACCCCGGCTGTAAACTGAACGGAGCATCCCGGACGGAGGCGTGGACGTATGCTCCAACCCCAGATGTTCTTATAAAAGAGAGAGGGGGGGGGGCTCTCTCGCTCGCAGTCCTTCAGGCCTCGCCGGGCTTCCTGCTGAACTTGGCGGCTACTTCCTCTCCGTCGTCGCAGGGTGAGCCTGATATTATTTTATAGTGCTCGCTCTACCCTTTCTACTCTCCTCGACCGCAACAGACACACCCGGCATCACAGTAGCCTTGAATGGTGTACCGCTTCACCGGACGAGCTAGCTGGCGACAGGGATCTGAAACCACGCTCTGGTTTATTGCCCTGTCTAATATTCATGAGCACTTTTGCCGATAGCTCTGATTGACTGTCTAAATGCGACGACGGAAGCACACTCTCTGACGGTGTCATGTAAACATCATCATGTTCTTGTTCCTCTGTAAATAGAAACTAAAAAACTAGAGCGAACTTTGGGTGAGAGGACCGGCGGCAGCATCTCACTGCGAGAGGACCGGCAGTGGACCCTCGCTAACAACGTACCGTGACACCCGTCAGCAAAGTTTGTCATCCCATGCGAAACATGTTCAGCAAGAATTTGTTTTTAGTACACAAGCAAGGCATCCAACATGTAAATAAGAGGAAAGACTTCCCCGCCTTGCTTATTGAGCAATATGCTTACATAATGAAGCAAACTAAGTCGATCGTACTCCCACCAACTCCACATTAAATAATATAAAAAGATACATAACAAAAAACATTCAAAATATAAATCGAAAAATAGTTTAGACAAAAAAATTTTCAAAAAATATTGACAAGAGCCCAAGTCCCAAAGGGAACGAAGTGCCCAAATGTATCCCAAAAGAGACCAAGTGTGGACAAAAATTAATTTTTCTATCCAAAAAATTAACTGCTACACTACAGGACTGATAAATGTATCTTACAACAGACCTACCATATAATAAATAGGAAACTACATATATATAAAGAGCGTTGCTAAAGTAAACAACGTCAGACTGAAATCCGGAAATGGGACCCCATGCAACACGGTCCGAATGTCAGTAACAGATTTTTGAACTATCCGATGTAAGGCAAGATCTTCATCAGAAGAAAAAACGATACACTGGATGTATGATGCATGACTAAAACGCCTAAACACCCAAAGGGTGAGGACGTAACCCTGGGGATATACAGAATAAACTTTCTGTGTAACACGTTAAACTCCCAAGAAATTTTATAAAAAATTTTCCATAAAACAAGCCAAACAGCTTGGGAGTTTAACTGGGGGGGATCAAGGGAGGGTAGGGAAGGAATACTTAACCAACAGTGGAAAAATCATTATCAACAATGATGACGTCAGGTCCATGTCCCAAAATTGGGGAACATGAACTAATTTTTATAAATATTATAAAATTACAGCCCTGAATGTTTCAAACCACTGTTTCTTCCTTCCTTCATCCAGTTGTGTCCTTGGATCCACCAAATTAACCACTGATTTGTGTCTGGCATCATTATAAACTGAGATTTATAAAGCACAAAAGTCAGTTTGTTGTTATCTGACAAGGGCCAAACAAAGAATGGTGTTGGCACCAATTCCAGTCACTTCCTGACGCCTGCGCATGTGCAGAGAGTAAATGTATGGAGGACCAGATAGGACTTCTAATTTTCAGTTTTGCATGCAAATTTGGGGGATTGGGGTGGAGGGGGGGGGGGCAAAATTTGTGTTTGGCCCTAGATATTTTAGACTTAGCACCAGCTATGTCTGGGCCATTGGTATACTGTGTAAAAACAGATAAAGCGAGATACAATTATTGCCTCAAAAGAAAACGGCGGAATCAAATTTCCCCACATCCCCACATTTAGTCATGCTCTTAAGTTAATATGGGTAAAAAAACTATTAGACTCCCCTGTAATGGCTCCCTGGAAAACACTTATTCTGGATGACTTTGAAAGTTTTGGATATTATAAAATTTGGCATATGCACAGAGAGGGGTTACAGAAGATAGGAAAAAAATTAAATCAATTTTGGAAGGATGTGCTGTTGGCTTGGTCTCTTTTAGATGACAGAGACACCTCAAACCCATCTAAAATTTTCGCACAAACTATCTTCTACAAGAACCAGATAAAAATTCTCAATGAACTCTTCTTTAACAAACAATGGTGTAAAAATGGCATTTATTTTATTAACGATCTCTTGACTGAGAACAAAAGTTTCCTATGTTTTACTAGCTTCACAAATAAGTACAGAGTTAAAACCCCATTTACAGTTTATCAGGGCGTAATTAATGCAATTCCCAAATCTTGGAAAGCTGTGATAAAAGAAAATGCAAAGATTTCCGAAGTAACAAACCAAAACATTGACATGTTGAAATCTACAAAAAAAGTTTGTCGAACATATTACCCTATATTACTCGAACAGTTTTTTGTATTCCCTTTCAATACCCAAAAGAAATGGAATGAGATTCTGAATATAAACTTACAGCTTACCAACTGGCAGTTTCTATACAGAATGACACATATTTGCAGAGTTTACAATTTAAAATATTACATAAAATCTTATATACAAATTCAAAACTCCAACAATGTAAAATCTCTGAAACTGAACTATGTACCTTCTGTAACAATACAAAGGAAACAATACCATTTATTTTTTGACTGTTCTATTACAAAAACTATTTTACTGAATTTTTCAGAAGATTTAAAAGAAAAACTAAAGAACTGGTGATTTTAGGTCAAAGCAACAAATTATCCTTATCTGATACCAGAACAAACTTCTACATACTTGTTTACAAAAAGTATATCTGCTACTGCAAAACTGGAAAAACTATTCCAACAAACCAGGGCTTCATTAAACAACTGAAAAACTATAGGAATCTGGAACTTATGTCCATTCACTCTTATCCCAGTAAAAGACGCGATGAGATAAGAACAAAATGGGAGATGATTGACTGTTTACTCTGCATTTGATCAAGTCTCCAAGAACAAGTCTGTAAGAAAAACGACATCCTGGCAGTTTATGCATCCAACTACTTTGTTATTTGTAGCTAGGCTGAGCAACAACAGACTTCTATTTTATACATAACCTTACAACTTAACAATTATCAGACTAAAAATACTATCTTGTTTCCACCAAGTATATTTGTACATTTTTTTTAAAAATCATTGATACTGAAGCTTTCTGTTTCTGTAAATAAGCAATTTATATCTGAATAAAAAAAAAAAATTTTAAAATTAAAAAAAAAATTCCAGTCTCTTCCTGACCACTATGCATGCGCAGATGGTAAAAGTATGGAGGGCCAGATAGGACTTTTAATTTTTGGTTTTGGGGATTGGGGGGTTAAAAATTTGTGTTTGGCCCTTAAAAGTGCCAAAAATGGTGCCACACATAATTTCCCTGTTGATCCACATTCAGCTATGAAACTTCATAACCTTATTCTTGTGTTACAGTTTTAGTGCAGACCAATGTAAGATTTTCAAATTTCCACCCTTGTTTAAAGCAACGTCACTTTTAATGTTTTTTCTCTATCCTTTAATAGCAACTTATCTATTGAGGTTTCCTTCTTGAAATTTTGGGAATGTATTCTCCACAAAAAACAAAATATTACAAATAAGTGAAAGGTGCTCATTCACATCTCTCTCACACTCTCTCTCTCTCTCTCTTGAGAGAGGGAGAGAGAAAGAGAAAAACCAGTGAAGTGTTGCAGTGCTTAATTACAGTGGTAATCCAGCTTTGGTTTGCTGGTATAATAGAACTTGGTCATTAATGCCTGATATGCGAGTCCTCCACAGTGGGGAAGCATAGGTATAAATGATTGACTAAACTTGACTCTAGACTTTCCTGTAGTCACAATATAGCCACAGATGCTGAAAATGACCTTAAATACCAATTCAGAAGAAAGAATAAAGACTAAACATCTTCAAATGTTTTACATCATAGTTTTTTTTTTATTTTAAGCAAATTCAAAAATATCACAATAAGGGATATGAAATAAAGTTTCTCTCGTGATATTTATTAAACAAGACCTAGTATTTTCCATTTTTATGGGTTTCACAAATATCCTACTAGAGAAATAAGAATTCCATACTCCTTTTATCATATGACAAAAATGTAATTGAGTTGTGTTGTTGGTGAAAGAATTCCAACATCAAAGGTTACTGTCACTAAGACCCGTAAAATGACATGACTGTTTCATGTGTAATCACCCTTCGAGTAGGTTCCAAATTTTGCTTTAACCCTTTATCCTAACGAATCCTAATGGCCACATTCACCCCCATATTTTACAAACTGAGCAGCTGAAGAAAAGAATTTTCCAAATATTTCAACAACAAAACCACATCATGAGACCCCCCCCCCCCCCCCCCCCCCCACCATCCCCCATTGGAACGAGATTGTACCAAAGATGAGTCACATATGGTTTAGAGGAATTTTGTTGAAAATGTTGACAAAACAATAATTAAAGTAATATTGTGTGTGTGTTGCGTAAAGGATTAACTACTTATTTTAAAGGCCATTTTCTGCATTTATGTCTGCATCATGACTGCAACACAAGTATACAGTAAAGGTCAAGTTTATCTAATCATTTGGGAGTGTGGTGGCTCAGTGGTAGACTGTTGGACTTCTTTGCTAGAGGTCCCGAGTTTGAACCCCCTCCAGGATGACCCGCGTTGTGTACTTGGGCAAGTTGCTTTATCCCAGTTGCCTACATGGGGGCATGATGACGCCATGCACTAAAGCGTACTGCATGTCAATGGTGCACATGTCTTCAACAGCCGTAACCCTGCTTGAGCGGAGCTTGAACAGAGTTAGAATGTTGAGGAGCTGACAGTTGCTTATCGATGCTCGGTGGTTCTCTTTGGGTACTCCGGCTTCCTCCACCCGGAAAACTGTCATGGTCACAATCATCCATTGTGCATAAGTATGTGACCTTAAACACAAATAAATAAATAATCATTTATACCTATGTTACCCACAATGCTAATAGTTCATCTAAATTTGGGAGAATCATTTGGATTCTTGCAAAAATGGTTGCGAGAATCCATACCGCTATGAGTGTCCCAAGATGCCATTAGACCACCATGGTTGAACCCCTGTTGTATACTGATAACACATGTTAGTACTTTACCCAACACAGCTTTTTAATTTTTAACATATAAACTGAATTTGCTTATTTTAAAAAAAATAAACAATATTTATCAACTAGAGGAAGTGATTGTACCTTCGGAACAATACACAGGATTTTCCTTAGTGGTTTTACTCACTGTTCTACTCAGCAAGTCCTAAGGGGGCTTGATACAAATAAAAATTTGAAATTTTTTCGGTTTCGTGAAATGTTTGGGGAGAAAGGTGTTAACCAACTACCATTTTGTGCCCTTGATTAATAGAGAAGTGTATTACAGTCATTCCTGTGAAACGTTCAAGTCAATCGCTCCTTCTAGTCCAACGATATCAGCTCCCCGCATATTTGGGCACTTTTGTGCAGGTTTGGCTGGAAAAACATTTTCTGCAATATGCGGATAGTCTTATTTATGAGAACTAATGAATCTAGACATAATAAAGTAAAAAAAAAACACAAGAAATTTTTTTAAATTTTTGGTCACAGTGTCCCGAAGCCATGTTTGACTGCTAGCAGAAGCCAAACGAAGAACAACTCCAATTCAGAAAGACGATAACTGTTCATGTACACTGTGAATTCAACATTTCTAACCTTAGAAGCTTTCAAATCATCCCCGTTGTTGAGTACTCAGACGGCAAAGTAGCCTGATCGTAACAAAAATTTCCGACTTTTGGTCCGAACCAGACTGAAAATGTTCAGTGTAAAAAAAAAAAAAAAAATTTTCGGCTCAAAATTGAAAGAAATGGATAAAAAATGAAAAAATTTTTTCCAAATTTTTGGACGCCATTTTGGATTAACGAAAAATCGAAAAGAAATTATTTCGATTTTTTGGATAAAGTGGTATTACTGCCTTCAATTTGGATCCCTTTTAGAGGGCTCATTATATTTAAATCTCAATATTTCAATCCAAAATGGCCGATTTTCGAGATAACTTTCCGTTTTGTGAAAAATTTTGGCAGAAAACATAAAAAAATGGAAAAAAATACCGATTATGTTTGTTTTAGACAAGAGTAAATTCTGACAAGTCTGTCAAGAAATTAAGTCGATAGCTTTTTTCCTTCATGAGATATTGGCCTATAAATGTTTAGGCATTTTTGGGCGTTTTTACCCAACAAGAAACATTTTGCCCCAAATACTGATGGTTTTATTTATTAGGTCTCATGGCCGTCATTGATAGTTTTTATTTATGAGAAATAATGAATCTAGACATAATAAAGTAAAAAAAAACACAAGAAACTTTTTTTCAATTTTTGGTCACAGTGTCCCGAAGCCATGTTTGACTGCTAGCAGAAGCCAAACGAAGAACAACTCCAATTCAGAAAGGCGATAACTGTTCATGTACACTGTGACTTCAACATTTCTAACCTTAGAAGCTTTCAAATCATCCCCATTGTTGAGTACTCAGACGGCAAAGTAGCCTGATCGTAACAACAATTTCCGACTTTTGGTCGAAAATTTCCTAGTCCGAAGCAGACTAAAAATTTTCAGTGTAAAAAAAAAAAAAAAAAAATTTTTCATCTCAAAATTGAAAGAAATGGATAAAAAACGAAAAATTTTTTTTCGATTTTTCGGCCACCATTTTGGATTAACGAAAAACTTAAAACAAAATTCTTTCGATTTTTTTGATAAAGCGGTATTACTGCCTTCAATTTGGATCCCTTTTAGAGATCTTATTATATTTAAATCTCGATATTTCAATCCAAAATGGCCGATTTTCGAGATAAATTTCCGTTTTGTGAAAAATTTTGGCAGAAAACATAAAAAATGGAAAAAAATACTGATTATGTTTGTTTTAGACAAGAGTAATTCTGACAAGTCTGTCAAGAAATTAAGTCGATAGCTTTTTTCCTTCATGAGATATTGGCCTACATATGTTTGGGTGTTTTGGGGCTTTTTGCCCAACAAGAAACATTTTGCCCCAAATACTGATGGTTTTATTTATTAGGACTCATGGCCATCATTGATAGTTTTTATTTATGAGAAATAATGAATCTAGACATAATAAAGTAAAAAAAAACAAGAAATTTTTTTCCAATTTTTGGTCACAGTGTCCCGAAGCCATGTTTGACTGCTAGCAGAAGCCAAATTAAGAACAACTCCATTTCCAAAAGATGATAACTGTTCATGTACACTGTGACTTCAACATTTCTACCCTTAGAAGCCTTCAAATCGCCCCCCTTGTTGAGTACTGTGACGGCAAAGTAGCCCGGTCAAAACAAAAATTTCTGACTTTTGGTCGAAAATTTTTAAGTCCAAACCGAAAATTTTTCTGGTGCAAAAAAAATTTTTTTTTTGTCTCCAAATGGCCTGAAACGCATAAATAACCGAAAATAAAAATTCGATTTTTCGGCCGCCATTTTGGATTGTCGGAAATTCGAATCGAAATTTTTTCGATGTTTTTTACAATTCGGTGATACAGTCTTCATATCTAAGCCATTTTAGATGGTTCAGCATATCCCTGTCCTGAGATTGAGTTCAAAAATGGTCAAATTTTGAATTTTTTTTTCGTTACGAAAAACATTTTGGCAGAAAGGTGTTAACTAGATACATTTTTGTACCATATCCTGAAGAGGGGTGTATTGCTGACATGTCTGAGAAAATTTCAAATCAATTGCCCTTTCCAGTCCAAAGAAATGAGCTGCCGTATATTTTTGTGTTTTTTGGCATAAAGGGTTAACTAAAACATTTTCAGAAAAATGGGAATATGACGATTAGTTACAATTTATGACCATTTATGAGTACAGAAACTTTAAAAAAAAATCGTTAAGAGCGTTTTCGAGAAATAGTGAAAATAAAAAGTGTGGAAGAATAATAATAATAATAATAATAATAACTAGATGGGCGCGGTTATGACTGCCGGCAGGTCATAACAAGTATACACTCCGTTCCATTGGCATTTTCTGTCGTAGTGGTCATCACCACATAGGCCACCGCACATATTATTTTTACTTTCAAAATCTAAGTTGGCTAGCTTGACAACTTATGAACATATTGAGAGAAATACATCAACCTTAACTGGCGACTTTTTTGAAAATTAGCCTTGTTCTGAAATGCACGATAAAACCTGGAGAAAATACATTTTTACCCCAAAATGTGCAGACTCCCTTGTTTCACAACTTTTGTTAATTTCAACCCTATAGACCTTTTGATTGCCGAATTATTAAGAAAAATGTGCTTAGAAAGTAGGATTTTTTACAAATCTGAACTTCGAGCCTCTTTTTCACCTAGATCCTGTGACCCCATAATTTTTTTTTTTCGTTGTCATGGAGTGGAGACCCATCATTTTTCTAAAACCTCCCACACTTTTCATAAAGAAGTTCATGTGGGTTTAGATGCTATTAAAGTATTCCCAAACCACCTATTCTTGAGTGTTTCCATGGTTACCAACGAATTCTTTCAAGTAACGCTTGCACATAAAGTCCATTTTATTGGTGCTACATTGCCAACCTGGGTTCGAAGTATGAGTTTATGTATGTGTATCGACCATACCACCAGTAGTTTCTGGCGTTGCTACATGTTAATGTAGCCCTATGTCATTTTCGTCATTTTGCAAAACGAATTTGAGGGTACCCTTCTTCACCCCCCTCTACAGCAAAATCTAGCGACAACATGTTTTGTTTTTTTTACATTTTCTGTTAGGGTATAAAATGAGCTACCAAATGGTGACCTATTTTTAAAAAATGCCTCCTGGGATTCTGACATACAAGTGATTTGAAAATAAGGTATGTTTTACCCATTTTCGGTTTTTGTTGCCATGGTAACACAACGATCGACGAAAATTTCGGTAAAAAATTATCGAAAACTTTTTGGCCACATTACATACTATCTCCTTCCAAAATTTCCACTGTCTATCTTGAATAGTTATTGACATATAGCACCAAATGCCTTAGCTGGCCACTTTTTTGAAAATTAGCCTCGTTCTGAAATTCATGATAAAACCTGCAGAAAATCCATTTTTATCCCAACATGTGCAGACTCCCTCGTTTCACAACTTGTGTTAATTTCAACCCTATAGACCTTTTGACTGCCAAGTTATTAAGAAAAATGTGCTTAGAAAGTAGGTTTTTTTACAAATCTGAACTTCGAGCCTCGTTTCCACCTTGATCCTGCGACCCCATAAAATTTTTTTTTTTCGTTGTCATGAAGACCCATCATTTTTCTAACACCTCCCACACTTTTCATAAAGAAGTTCATGTGGGTATAGATGCTATTAAAGTATTCTCAAACCACCTATTTTTGAGCGTTTCCATGGTTACCAACAAATTCTTTAAAGTAACGCTTGCACATAAAGTCCATTTTATTGGTGCTACGTTGCCTACCTGGGTTCGAAGTATGAGTTTATGTATGTGTATCGACCATACCACCAGTAGTTTCTGCCGTTGCTATATGTAAATGTAGCCCTATGTCATTTTCGCCATTTTGCAAAACGAATTTGAGGGTACCCTCCTTCACCCCCTCTACAGCAAAATCTAGTGACAAGGGGTTTTGGGTTTTTTACATTTTCTGTTAGGGTATAAAATGAGCTACCAAATGGTGACCTATATTTAAAAAATGCCTCCTGGGATTCTGACATACAAGCGATTTGAAAATAAGGTACATTTTACCCATTTTCGGTTTTTGTTGCCATGGTAACACAACGATCGACGAAAATTTCGGTAAAAAATTATCGAAAACTTTTTGGCCGCATTACATACTATCTCCTTCCAAAATTTCAGCTGTCTACCTTGAATAGTTATTGACATATAGCACCAAATGCCTTAACTTGCCACTTTTTGAAAATTAGCCTCGTTCTGAAATGCATGATAAAAGCTGCAGAAAATCCATTTTTATCCCAAAATATGCAGACTCCCTTGTTTCACAACTTGTGTTAATTTCAACCCTATAGACCTTTTGACTGCCAAGTTATTAAGAAAAATGTGCTTAGAAAGTAGGTTTTTTTAGAAATCTGAACTTCGAGCCTCGTTTTCACCTTGATCCTGTGACCCTTGTGAATTTTTTTTTTTTCGTTGTCATGGAGACCCATCATTTTCCTAAAACCTCCCACACTTTTCATAAAGAAGTTCATGTGGGTTTAGATGCTATTAAAGTATTCCCAAACCACCTATTTTTTAGCGTTACCATGGTTACCCACGCAAATGGTAACACAACGATCGACGAAAATTTCGGTAAAAAATTATCGAAAACTTTTTGGCCACATTACATACTATCTACTTCCAAAATTTCAGCTGTCTATCTTGAATAGTTATTGACATATAGCACCAAATGCCTTAACTGGCCACTTTTTTGAAAATTAGCCTCGTTCTGAAATGCATTATAAAACCTGCAGAAAATCCATTTTTATCCCAAAATGTGCAGACTCTCTTGTTTCACAACTTGTGTTAATTTCAACCCTATAGACCTTTTGACTGCCAAGTTATTAAGAGAAATGTGCTTAGAAAGTAGGTTTTTTTACAAATCTTAACTTCGAGCCTCGTTTTCACCTTGATCCTGCGACCCCGTAATTTTTTTTTTTTCGTTGTCATGGAGACCCATCATTTTTCTAACACCTCCCACACTTTTCAGAAAAAAATTCGTCTGAGTTAAGATGTTATTAATGTATTCCCAAACCACCTATTTTTGATGGTTTCCATGGTTACCAACGAAATTCATCGAAAATGACCTAGACCATGCATTAGAAGACATCGAGCTTATACCCCTGTTCAAATTTCATCATGCTGCTGTATATAGTTTCTGAGAACATTCGCCTACAAATTTGGGGTGGAATAATAATAATAATAAGAAAAATGATGAAACTTTACTATAACAATAAGAATACACTCCGTGTATACTTAATAAAAAAAAAAAAAAAAAAAAAAAAAAAATAATCATTGCAACTAGAGGAAGTGATTGTACCTTCGGAACAATACACAGGATTTTCCTTAGTGGTTTTACTCACTGTTCTACTCAGCAAGTCCTAAGGGGGGCGTGATACAAATAAAAATTTGAATTTTTTGCGGTTTCGTGAAATGTTTTGGCAGAAAGGTGTTAACCAACTACCATTTTGTGCCCTTGATTAATAGAGAAGTGTATTACAGTCATTCCTGTGAAACGTTCAAGTCAATCGCCCCTTCCAGTCCAAAGATATCGGCTCCCCACATATTTGGGCGCTTTTGTGCGGGTTTGGCTGGAAAAACATTTTCTGCAATATGCGGATAGTCTTATTTATGAGAACTAATGAATCTAGACATAATAAAGTAAAAAAAACCACAAGAAATTTTTTTAAATTTTTGGTCACAATGTCCCGAAGCCATGTTTGACTGCTAGCAGAAGCCAAACGAAGAACAACTCCAATTCAGAAAGGCGATAACTGTTCATGTACACTGTGACTTCAACATTTCTAACCTTAGAAGCTTTCAAATCATCCCCATTGTTGAGTACTCAGACGGCAAAGTAGCCTGATCGTAACAACAATTTCCGACTTTTGGTCGAAAATTTCCAAGTCCGAAGCAGACCGAAAATTTTCAGTGTAAAAAAAAAAAAAAAAATTTTTCATCTCAAAATTGAAAGAAATTGCTAAAAAACGAAAAAATTTTTTTCGATTTTTCGGCCACCATTTTGGATTAACGAAAAACTTAAAACGAAATTCTTTCGATTTTTTTGATAAAGCGGTATCACTGCCTTCAATTTGGATCCCTTTTAGAGATCTTATTATATTTAAATCTTGATATTTCAATCCAAAATGGCCGATTTTCGAGATAAATTTCTGTTTTGTGAAAAATTTTGGCAGAAAACATAAAAAATGGAAAAAAATACTGATTATGTTTGTTTTAGACAAGAGTAATTCTGACAAGTCTGTCAAGAAATTAAGTCGATAGCTTTTTTCCTTCATGAGATATTGGCCTACATATGTTTGGGCGTTTTGGAGCGTTTTTGCCCAACAAGAAACATTTTGCCCCAAATACTGATGGTTTTATTTATTAAGACTCATGGCCGTCATTGATAGTTTTTATTTATGAGAAATAATGAATCTAGACATAATAAAGTAAAAAAAACCAAGAAATTTTTTTCCAATTTTTGGTCACAGTGTCCCGAAGCCATGTTTGACTGCTAGCAGAAGCCAAATTAAGAACAACTCCATTTCCAAAAGATGATAACTGTTCATGTACACTGTGACTTCAACATTTCTACCCTTAGAAGCCTTCAAATCGCCCCCCCTTGTTGAGTACTGTGACGGCAAAGTAGCCCGGTCAAAACAAAAATTTCTGACTTTTGGTCAAAAATTTTTAAGTCCAAACCGAAAATTTTTTTTTTTGTCTCCAAATGGCCTGAAACGCATAAATAACCGAAAATAAAAATTCGATTTTTCGACCGCCATTTTGGACTGTCGGAAATTCGAATCGAAATTTTTTCGATGTTTTTTACAATTCGGTGATACAGTCTTCATATCTAAGCCATTTTAGATGGTTCAGCATATCCCTGTCCTGAGATTGAGTTAAAAAATGGTCAAATTTTGAATTTTTTTTTAATTACGAAAAACGTTTTAAAAGGCAGAAAGGTGTTAACTAGATACATTTTTGTACCATATCCTGATAGAGGGATGTATTGCTGACATGTCTGAGAAAATTTCAAATCAATTGCCCTTTCCAGTCCAAAGATATGAGCTGCCGTATATTTTTGTGTTTTTTGGCATGAAGGGTTAACTAAAACATTTTCAGAAAAATGGGAATATGACGATTAGTTACAATTTATGACCATTTATGAGTACAGAAACTTAAAAAAAAAAATCGTTAAGAGTGTTTTCGAGAAATAGTGAAAATAAAAAGTGTGGAAGAATAATAATAATAATAATAAAAAAAAAAAAAAAAAAAAAAAAAAAAAAAAAAAAAAAATAATCATTGCAACTAGAGGAAGTGATTGTACCTTCAGAACAATACACAGGATTTTCCTTAGTGGTTTTACTCACTGTTCTACTCAGCAAGTCCTAAGGGAGCGTGATACAAATAAAAATTTGAATTTTTTGCGGTTTCGTGAAATGTTTTGGCAGAAAGGTGTTAACCAACTACCATTTTGTGCCCTTGATTAATAGAGAAGTGTATTACAGTCATTCCTGTGAAACGTTCAAGTCAATCGCCCCTTCCAGTCCAAAGATATCGGCTCCCCACATATTTGGGCGCTTTTGTGCGGGTTTGGCTGGAAAAACATTTTCCGCAATATGCGGATAGTCTTATTTATGAGAACTAATGAATCTAGACATAATAAAGTAAAAAAAACCACAAGAAATTTTTTTCAATTTTTGGTCACAGTGTCCCGAAGCCATGTTTGACTGCTAGCAGAAGCCAAACGAAGAACAACTCCAATTCAGAAAGGCGATAACTGTTCATGTACACTGTGACTTCAACATTTCTAACCTTAGAAGCTTTCAAATCATCCCCATTGTTGAGTACTCAGACGGCAAAGTAGCCTGATCGTAACAACAATTTCCGACTTTTGGTCGAAAATTTCCAAGTCCGAAGCAGACCGAAAATTTTCAGTGTTAAAAAAAAAAAAAAATTTTTTTCATCTCAAAATTGAAAGAAATGGATAAAAAACGAAAAAATTTTTTTCGATTTTTCGGCCACCATTTTGGATTAACGAAAAACTTAAACGAAATTCTTTCGATTTTTTTGATAAAGCGATATTACTGCCTTCAATTTGGATCCCTTTTAGAGATCTTATTATATTTAAATCTCGATATTTCAATCCAAAATGGCCGATTTTCGAGATAAATTTCCGTTTTGTGAAAAGTTTTGGCAGAAAACATAAAAAATGGAAAAAAATACCGATTATGTTTGTTTTAGACAAGAGTAATTCTGACAAGTCTGTCAAGAAATGAAGTCGATAGCTTTTTTCCTTCATGAGATATTGGCCTACATATGTTTGGGCGTTTTGGGGCGTTTTTGCCCAACAAGAAACATTTTTCCCCAAATACTGATGGTTTTATTTATTAGGACTCATGGCCATCATTGATAGTTTTTATTTATGAGAAATAATGAATCTAGACATAATAAAGTAAAAAAAAACAAGAAATTTTTTTTCAATTTTTGGTCACTGCGTCCCGAAGCCATGTTTGACTGCTAGCAGAAGCCAAATTAAGAACAACTCCATTTCCAAAAGATGATAACTGTTCATGTACACTGTGACTTCAACATTTCTACCCTTAGAAGCCTTCAAATCGCCCCCCTTGTCGAGTACTGTGACGGCAAAGTAGCCCGGTCGAAACCAAAATTTCCGACTTTTGGTCGAAAATTTCCAAGTCCAAACCGAAAATTTTTCTGGTGCAAAAAAAATTATTTTTTTTTGTCTCCAAATGGCCTGAAACGCATAAATAACCGAAAGTAAAAATTCGATTTTTCGGCCGCCATTTTGGATTGTCGGAAATTCGAATCGAAATTTTTTCGATGGTTTTTACAATTCGGTGATACAGTCTTCATATCTAAGCCATTTTAGATGGTTCAGCATATCCCTGTCCCGAGATTGAGTTAAAAAATTATAAAATTTTGAATTTTTTTTTCGTTACGAAAAATGTTTTGGCAGAAAGGTGTTAACTAGATACATTTTTGTACCATATGCTGATAGAGGGGTGTATTGCTGACATGTCTGAGGAAATTTCAAGTCAATCGCCCTTTCCAATCCAAAGATATGAGCTGCCAAATAATTTTGAGTTTTTTGGCATAAAGGGTTAACTAAAACATTTTCAGAAAAATCAGAATATGACAATTAGTTACAACTTATGAACCTTTATCAGTACAGAAACTTTAAAAAAATCGTCAAGAGCATTTTCGAGAAATAGTGAAAATAAAAAGTGTGGAAGAATAATAATAATAAAAAAAAAAAAAAAAAAAAAAAAAAAAATAATCAATGCAATAACAAATAGATTTTCCCTTTAGGAAAATCCAAATAATAAAAAGTAAACACTCCGTTCCATGTACAGTAGATTGTGGCGAGAGTTTTTGGAGCAGCGACTCGAAATTTTCAGCGTTTGTTCTAGAAGCTCAGCCAAACACGACCACGTCACTGGAAAATCCAGAAACCCAGCATGTGGCCTGCAAGAACCTCATGCGCATGCGCATACGCTCTTCTCGATTTCGAGAATGACGAAATGCGAAATTCATGTCGCTCTCCATGGCATGTGATGCAGCAAATATTCGTGAACACTGAGTGAAAATTTCATGGAAATCCGCCAAGAATTGGCTGAGAAATAGCGGTTTGAAGAGAGGAGGTAATTTTTTTAATTTGGTCTTTTTCAAGCCCATACGAAACTTAACATAATTTCATAAAAAATTTTAAGTACAGCCCTGATTATTTTTTGTCACTCCTTTTTCCTCTCCTCCTTCTATATCCTCCTTAAAATCACCATTTCTCCAATAATTACGTGTCTGGCATCCTTTAAACTGAGATTTACAAGCACAAAGATCAGTGAGATGTTGACTGATGAAGGGCCAAACAGAGAATGATAATTGGCGCCAATTTCGGAACGTCCTTGACACTGCGCATGCGCAGTAAGGGCAAAGTATGGAGGTCCTTTAGGACATGATTTCTTTTGGTTTTAGATGCAAATTTTGGGGATTGGGGGGCAAAATTTGTGTTTGGCCCTGGATTTTTTAGAGTTAGCACCAGCTATGTCTGGGTCATTGGTACAGTATAAAAATATAGGAAACAGGGAAATTGAAAAGGGACTATTGGTTTTAAGGCCCAAAACCAACGAATAAACAGGTAAATATACACAGGCGTGTGTTAAGTGTGAGAGGGGAAAGGTTTTCGCCATATTTTCAGGAGATTGGGCGCACACGGCAGGGGAATTCAAATGCAAACTTGACTCGGTCGATGTTGGGCGAGTTGTCCAACACAGGCATAACCCACCTTGTCGAATACTAAACATTAAATTTGCCAGGTACTGGCATCAAGTAAACCTTTTATGCTGTGAAAACACGAATGAGAAATAGTTAGATTAATCGGTACAGGTAAGTATATTTTCGGGGTGGGGAATTATCACTTACTAAAGAAATACAAAAGTCCAAATTCTGCTGACGTGTAATGAACATAACGGGAAAGAATGGGCAAACACTGAATGGAATCTGAAATTCAGATTTTTCCAGAGCAGTTGTGCATCAAGGGAGATTACTCAAAACACACGTGCGTTTCCCAATACGAATGGCATCTTCATTCAAAGTAAACAAACGAAGTCTTTACGGGCCGACACATCCAGCTTATTTTGTGTATTGAGTTGGTCCTATCCATTTATTAATTTCACCCATGGGAGATCGGATAGTGATAAGAATGAAAGGGCTTCGCCGCAGTGGAAAAATAAAGTGATGTTTCCCTTTTTTAAATATCAAACTTGATCGCTTGGATGTATACGGGTTCATACTATTTTTAATAGGCGTGGTCTTTGGGAGGGGCTCTTTGACAGATGGCTGATGTTGTTACAAGTGCTGTGTAAGTTCCATGCCGAGTTGACACCGGAAGCTTGCTTCCATTCTGGTTTGTTTTTGTTTCCCTTCTAAAATTTCTATCGTAAAAATGTTAATTTCTATCAAAATAACTCACAATGATACCAAAATAATACGAGGGTGGTCAATAATATCTATGGAAGACGACAGTACTTTGGGGGAGTTGGTTAAAAAACTGTTCGCCGGTGAGTTTGATAATGACACCGATGATCCAATACCACAGAACTTGAATCCGTTCTTGGAAAATGGTGAGAGAAACAATGAGATTTATTTGTATATCATTTTACAATATGCACTTTCCATGCCTTTTAGATAAAAACAGACATCAGAAAGTGACTTTTGCCTCTCAATCCTTGCTCACCATCTGGAAGAAATAAAAATAAAAAATAAAAATAAAATCCTCCCTCCCTCATTGATTTGAAAAAAAAAAATTGCCTGAGAATCAATTGATTTTTTTTTTTTGGCCCAATAACAAAAAGATTTTCCCTTTAGGAAAATCCAAATAATAAAAAGTAAACACTCCGTTCCATGTACAGTAGATTGTGGCAAGAGTTTTTGGAGCAGCGACTCGAAATTTTCAGCGTTTGTTCTAGAAGCTCTGCCAAACACGACCACATCACTGGAAAATCCAGAAACCCAGCATGTGGCCTGCGAGAACCTCATGCGCATGCGCATACGCTCTTCTCGATTTCGAGAATGACGAAATGCGAAATTCATGTCGCTCTTCATGGCATGTGATGCAGCAAATATTCGTGAACGCTGAGTGAAAATTTCATGGAAATCTGCCAAGAATTGGCTGAGAAATAGCGGTTTGTAGAGAGGAGGTAATTTTTTGAATTTGGTCTTTTTCAAGCCCTACGAAAGAAGACGTCGTGAATGGGCGCGGACTGCCCTACTCATCCCTCTCTGGGGTAGTTCCTCTTAAAGCTTACAACTGGGTGTGACTGGTGACGAGTTGACTGTAAATCGAAGTTGCTTCTTTAAGACCACCACACAGGGAACCCAACCTAACCTTTAAATCTTTGAGAAACGTCAGAAGTTAAAAGTTAAAAGAAATTGGCGGTAAGTAGGTTTTTGGCATGCAGGAAAAGATTCATGAAACTTTGCATATTAAACATCATTAAAATAGCACTTCAGATATACACAGACTGTGTCTAGACCACTGAAGGTAGCAACTTGAAATTTTCAGGACTTGTTCTACAAAGCCTGGCCGACATTTTGGCACTGGAATCGAGTGTTTTCACTGCGTGGAAGCACCACACGACGCGTGGAAAGAGAGAGTACTATTCGTCCCGACTTTATCAGTTTGGAATGGACTTGGGCAGTGATGTAGATGGCTATACAGCAGTGATTGAGCATAAAGTGCCAGGTTTCGGTGCCACATTGCTTAACCGGCTCCAAGGTATGATTGTTTTGTCTCAATATCGTCCTTCACCACTCGTAATTTGTACCGTTGTCATACATTAATGTAGCCTCTTGTCATTTTAGCAACTTTCGAGCCAGAATGCCGCTAAGGTGGGAAAGTGCGGGGGAGGGGTAGGGTTAGGGTTAGTGTTAGTGGCTGTAGCTGCAGGGTGGGGGGCCCTCCCAGACACTACATTTAAACTTTAGATAATCGTTAGAATTTGAAGTTATAAGAAATCGGCGGTGTGTATCTTTTGGGCAGGAAAAGATTCACGAAAATTCTCCAATTAGACATTACAATTGCACTTCAGACATACACGAGCTGTGTCGAGACCGCGGAAGACAGCGACTTGAAATTTTCAGAACTTGTTCTATGGAGCCTGTCCGACATTATGGCATCCAACGCGAGTGTCCAGACCGCGTGGAAACATCGCCCATCGCGTGGAAAGTGAGAACACTATTCGTCCAGACTCTATCAGTTTGGAATGGACCTAGGCAGTGTTGTAGACGAGTGTAGAGCTGCGACTGAGCATGAAGTCCCCGTTTCTTGTGCCATCTTGCCTAACTGGCTTCAAGGTGTGATTTTGCATCCGTATATCGTCGAGACCGCCAGTAGTTTATACCGTTGCCATACGTTAAGGTAACCTTTTTTTCAATTTCGCCAACTTTCAACATACATTTGAGGGTACCTTCCTTCACCCTCATCTACAGCAAAATCTAGCGACAAGGGGTTTTGGGTTTTTCTATTTTCTGTTAGGGTATAAAATGAGCTATCAATTGCTGAACTTTATTTCAAAAATCGCTCCTGGGGTTCCGATATTTCAATCCAAAATGGCCGATTTTCGAGATAACTTTCCGTTTTGTAAAAAATTTTGGCAGAAAACATAAAAAATGGAAAAAAATACCGATTATGTTTGTTTTAGACAAGAGTAATTCTGACAAGTCTGTCAAGAAATTAAGTCAATAGCTTTTCTCCTTCAGGAGATATTGGCCAATAAACGTTTGGGCGTTTTGGGGTGTTTTTGGGTGTTTTTGGGCATTTTTGCCCAACAGGAAACATTTTGCCCCAAATACTGATGGTTTTATTTATTAAGACTCATGGCTGTCATTGATAGTTTTTATTTATGAGAAATAATGAAGCTAGACATAATAAAGTGAAAAAAAACAAGAAATGTTTTTTCAATTTTTGGTCACAGTGTCCCAAAGCCATGTTTGACTGCTAGCAGAAGCCAAATTAAGAACAACTCCATTTCCAAAAGATGATAACTGTTCATGTACACTGTGACGTCAACATTTCTACCCTTAGAAGCTTGCAAATCGTCCCACTTGTTGAGTACTGTGACGGCAAAGTAGCCCAGTGGAAACAAAAATTTCCGACTTTTGGTCGAAAATTTCCAAGTCCAAAGCGAAAATTTTTCTGGAACCAAAAAAATTTTTTTTTTGTCTCCAAATGACCTGAAACGCATAAATAACCGAAAATAAAAATTCGATTTTTCGGCCGCCGTTTTGGATTGTCGGAAATTCGAATCGAAATTTTTTCGATGGTTTTTACAATTCGGTGATACAGTCTTCATATCTAAGCCATTTTAGATGGTTCAGCATATCCCTGTCCCGAGATTGAGTTAAAAAATGGTCAAATTTTGAATTTTTTTTTCGTTACGAAAAATGTTTTGGCAGAAAGGTGTTAACTAGATACATTTTTGTACCATATGCTGATAGAGGGGTTTATTGCTGACATGTCTGAGGAAATTTCAAGTCAATCGCCCTTTCCAGTCCAAAGATATGGGCTGCCAAATATTTTTGTGTTTTTTGGCATAAAGGGTTAACTAAAACATTTTCAGAAAAATCGGAATATGACGATTAGTTACAACTTATGACCCTTTATGAGTACAGAAACTTTAAAAAAAATCGTCAAGAGCGTTTTCGAGAAATAGTGAAAATAAAAAGTGTGGAAGAATAATAATAATAATAAACAAAAAAAAAAAAAATAATCAATGCAAGGCCAAAAAAAAAAAGGAATTGATTCTCAGGCACCGCCGCATTGAAAAAAATGGCCCGCGTTGGGCCTTTTTATTTGGACCGTCATTGCACGAAAGTTAAAAAATTTATAGTAATTTATATATTTTTTATACTTACCAATGACCTAGACATAGCTGGTGCTAACTCTAAAAAATCCAGGGCCAAACACAAATTTTGCCCCCCAATCCCCAAAATTTGCATCTAAAACCAAAAGAAATCATGTCCTAAAGGACCTCCATACTTTGCCCTTACTGCGCATGCGCAGTGTCAAGGACATTCCGAAATTGGCGCCAATTATCATTCTTACTGGCAGTGCCTGGTCAGCGCTATGTACTCAGCAGGGAGGTAAGAGTTCCCAACTCCTGGGAGGGCCATCCCCGTCTGGGTCATTGGTAAGTATAAAAAATATATAAATTACTATAAATTTTTTAACATTTTTATGCTGTACCAATGACCCAGACATAGCTGAATAGTAAAAAGGCTGGAGGGCCTAGGACATAGAGGAAAATCCAATAAGCTCAACTATATAATATGGAGGCAACCCCTCAAGGAGAAAAGGAGTATTAGGCTTTACATGTATCTTTCTTATTTTATGTTAAATTAGAAAGATACAATACCCTTCATAATTGAGCACAATAACATTCATGTTCTCTATTAACATCCAGTATAACCCTTTATACTAATTATTTTTAAAGTAAGCCAATAAATAAAGTTAGTCCAGAGAATTGAGACTCTTTATATTCTTTAAAAGTGTCCGAGGATTGTATATTAAAGCCCGTTTGACACTTGACATATACAAATGCTTCACACCGAGCTACACTTTCAAAATATGACATGAATGAATTTTAACATTAATATTACACTTTAAAACCATCCCGGAAACGACTCAGAAATACTGACTTCGGAGGAGGCATTCCCTTGCTTTTCACTATAAAGCAGGTGACCTAAGGGAAAACCCTCCCCCCCCCCCTTCCCCTTGCCCTGGGTCAAATAGCCCAGAGCGAAGAGGGCAGCCGGACGGAGTCACTGCCGGAACAGAAAGCCTGCATAACTATAGTTGCAACTGTTTAGTGGACGACATTCTGAGCAACAGATAACGGACCCAAACAATGCAGGTCTCCAGAAAAGGACTCAATATTTCTGAGATAAAAATTCGTGAATGTGGATGGCTGAGACCAATAAGCAGCCTTCATTAAATCTGTAATAGCAATACTATTAGCGTAAGCCCAAGAAGTAGAAAGAGCTCTTACTTCATGAGCCGAAATCTTAAGCACAGACTGCTGAGAAGAAGATAAATTTTCATAAGCAGTACGGATAGTTAATTGAATCCATCTAGCAATAGAATGGACCGAAATGTCCTTTCTATTAGGCATCAGAGACAGAAAGAAACGTTTTCGTCCCTTTCTGATAAATTGAGATCTCTGTTTATAGATACGTAACGCTCTAACAGGACAGAGTAAAGGCCTACGCCCGTCTGAAGACGGAAGAGCCTTAATAACAATAGGTTCCGGATATTTATTAGGAGCCTGATTCTTAACTAAAAATCCCACATTAGTAGTGAAGGTGATAGTGTTCCCGACACTACGATAGTGAGAATCATCCACCGACAGTGCATGAAGCTCACTGACTCTTCTAGCAGAAGAGGAAGCTAAGAGAAAAGCTGTCTTATAAGACAAGAATTTGAAATCTACTGTCCCAAGAGGTTCAAATGGCTTTTCCTTCAGTTTAAGAAGAACCCAAGCTAAATTCCACTTAGGAATTAACCTAAGAGTTCTGGGTCTATTTATCGAGAAGTTTCTAACTAACTTAGATAAAAAGACATTAGATCCAATTTGTAAACTATCATGATGTGCATAGGTATCAGATAACATAGACCTATAACCCTTAATAGTAACAGGCTGCAGTTTGATTTCGTCAAACAAGTATACTAGAAAGTTTGCAATGTCTGGTATGGAGGGATCAAAAATATCAACAGAATGATCCCTACACCAACGACGAAAAACCTTCCACTTAGCCGCATAGTTTAGCGAAGAGGAGGTCCTCCTACAGTTAGAAATCACGTCCACTGCTCGTCCTGTAAAGTGCTTGCCATGCAAGAAGGACTGCACAACGGAAAAACGTGAAGGTTGAGACCTTGCGGGTTGTGATGGAGTTGACGCGATCTCCCCTGCGAAAGAAGATCCTCCCGTGGAGGAAGCTTTCGCGGTAGGTCCCACAACAGACACCTGAGTAGATTTATCCATGGTCTCTGTGGAGACAGAGATGCTACCAACAGAATCTTGCACTGAGATTGTTTTATCTTTAGCAATACTTGCTGAATTAACGGCGCTGGAGGATACGCATATCCTATCATTCCGTCCCAAGGAATCGACAGAGCGTCTACTGCAAATGCTCTTGATTCCGGACACGGAGACACATACGTCTGCAACTGATTGTTGAGATGTGTCGCAAATGAGTCTATCATTGGCCGTTCCCACTGGTAGCAAATCTGATTGAATACTTATTTGTTGAGAGTCCACTCCGACGGCAACAAGCGACCCTTTCGTGAAAGGGAGTCTGCTAGAACGTTCAGACGATCCGGTATATGACGGACTGAAAGAAGAACATGATGTTCTAGGGCAAACAGAAGGATTCTTTCCGTTAGATTGAACAACGGAATTGAATGAGTGCCTTCCTGATTCCGTATATACGCCACTACTGTCGTATTGTCAGATAGGATTTGGACATGAGCATTGTGAATAATGTCCATCCAATGACGTAACGCAAGCCAAATTGACATCATTTCCTTGATGTTTATGTGCTTGCCCAGGAATTGCGGATCCCAAAGACCCTGGCATCTCGAATCCGTTGGGATCAATGATGCACCCCAACCTGTTTGACTGGCATCCGTCATAATGGTAAAACTCGGATCCGGCAACTGCAGCGGAACTCCCTGAGTTAACCACTGAATGTTTGCCCAAGTCTGAATCTCTCGTTTCACTTGATCTGACAAGAGAACGTCTATGTCGAGCGAATGAATTTTCACACTCCAATTCTGAGTCAAGAAAATTTGGAGAGGACGCGTGCGTAACCGCCCCATCGGAATGAGATCCGCAGCGGCTCCGCACAGACCTATCAGTCTCATGAACTCTCTCGCTGTGACTTTGTCTGCGTGCAGACAATAGCGAGCGTAACAACTGACTAATTTCGCTCTGGTTAACGGCAGACGAACGAGATTGTTGTGCGTCTCGAAGCTCATTCCCAGATGTGTGAATGACTTGGACGGCACCAAATCCGACTTCTCCTCGTTTATTATAAAACCGAGACGTCGGAGCAATAGAAGAAGATTCTGCACATCGTTCTGAAGCGTTAACTAGTTGCCGTACCTCTGAAGAATGTCGTCCAGGTAGGCCGACGTTACCGCAGACGAATGAGCTCGGAAATACATCATTACCGAGTTCATTACCCGAGTGAAAGCCCAGGGTGCTAGATTCAATCCGAAGCACATCGCCCGGAATTGATACACCACCCCTAGGACTGCGAAGCGTAGATACTTTCTGAATGTCGGATGTACCATGACGTGAAAGTACGCATCTTTGAGATCTATGCTTGTTGCATAATCGTTCACCCGAATACTTGCTCTGACCGATCGAATCGTCTCCATATAAAACTTCGGAGCGACGATCAGCTTGTTTATCCAGCTCAAATCTATGACTGGACGGAACGAGCCGTCTGGTTTCGGAACCAGAAACAGATGCCTGTAGAATCCCAGTGTCTCCTGGTTTTCTACGACCTCTACCGCGTTCTTCATTAAAAGAGACTGCACCTCTGATAACAGAGCGTCTCTTTTCTGCGGATTTGACGGAAGTTGAGGCCATTTTGGACTTCGAGTTAATGGAGGCTTTCGTTTGAAGGATATCTTTAGACCTTCCAAAATCACCCCTCTCACCCAAGGGTCGTCCGTAATCGACGCCCACTCTTGTGAAAAACTCCATCACCTCCTGGACCTGCGAGGCCTGCGGTAGGAGAAACCACGTCCTCCACGACCCGCACCTCGTCCCGTCGACCTCGGGGCGTCCGACCGGTTGTCCCGGCCCGAAGGACGTCCCGCACGTGAGTCGCTGCCTTGATGGTCTCTTGAATAAGACCAAGAGGACGCACCAGAACCTCTATAGGAACCTCTCTTGGGCGCATTAGACCCAGAAGTGCCTGTCTTACTCTTATCTGCCGTGTCCGACTTCTTAGAAGCAGATTTGAACAGCAGAGAATCCGAAGCTTTGTTAGTAATTTTATCATAAATTGCAGAAAGCTTCCCGTCGAAGAGAAGTTCTCCGGAGACCGAAGCGACTCTGAGAGAGTTCTTCACCTTACTATCCACGAGTGTGGATGTATCTAGGGCTGCGTCCCGTCTAACCAACTCCAGGTTTGCCACTGAAAGGGC
The DNA here is from genome assembly GCA_031216915.1 of Pictodentalium vernedei. NCBI lineage: Eukaryota > Metazoa > Mollusca > Scaphopoda > Dentaliida > Dentaliidae > Pictodentalium > Pictodentalium vernedei. The sequence goes on from CM062292.1 coordinate 219,738,120, forward strand.
GGAGTTACACGTGGAATAAGCTACTGCCCTTGAAAGAAGTCTTAAAGAGGATTGTATATCCTGGAATTCTTTCCCTTGAAGACGCAGTGATAACGCCTTAGTAAGGTGGTCTACGTAAGATAAAGCATCTAAACTGGCTCTGTTAGACGAAATAGTAGTCTCCAACATCGCGGTTGGAATAGACGCAGACGACGGTAATGATAATTCTAAGTCTTCCGCCTCGTCGTCCATACGCAGAGAAACTCTCGGGCTACCCTGTCCTGCCGTATCGAATTTATTCCTTGCATTAATGAAAGGCAGGTTGAGAGTATTGTTGGACAAGAAACCCGCTTTTCCTGTTTTGGAAGCAAGTTTGAATATAGCGTCGTTCAATAATTCAAATGTTCTTGCAACATTATTGGACTGAGACGGAAACTCGGGAGCGATGTCCCTGAACCGCTCAAAGAAATCAGAGTCCAATGACGCTATAATTCTCTTGTCCGGAACCGCAGCAGTCTGGCCCGACGGAACAACTTGAGGAAGAAAGTGCCGGATGAAGTCCACGGCAGCTTTATGTTGTTCCAAAAGGGATAGCTCCAAGTCATCCGTATCCCTTTCACCATCCGGTCGGACCTCATGATGCTCCCGGTCGGCCGCACCCGATGCTTCGGCGGAGCGTACCGACCCAGCGGCGTCGGATAATTCCTGATCCGACACTGTTTCTGTCGGTTGCTGGGATGCTGCGATAAGTTGTGCTATTTGAACAAGCACGTCCGACATCGAGGCCTGCGGAGGCATAGTCTTTCGCTGCTTCGCTGAGGGCAGCTCCGCATCTGGTGACTCCCGCATACTCTTCCTATGCGAACGTCCGGAGTCCATCGGCCTCGTGTCCCTGGCTACCGGATGGTGTGACCTGGTCGCCGAAGAATCCCTGATTGGCGAAGCTGGTAAAATATCGGCGGTCACGTAGCCAAGGTGAGGTCGTGTGCGCTGATGAGAGGAAGAAGCCTGAGCAGTCTCCGCGGACTGCCTATACAACGGAGCGTCCCGAGCGACGGACGTGTGCTCCGCTTGCGACACATTTTGTACCACAACATCTGGTCCCAGATGTTGTTGTACGAGAGAGGGGCCTCTCTCGCTCGCGGCCCGGCTGGACCTGGACGAGCTAGGAACTGGACTCGAAGGCTTCCTCCGATCTCTCCTACTATCCGCCGTCACTGGGTGTGCACGTTGAATGTTTATAGTGCTCGCATCACCCAACATTTCCTCCTGGACCGCATCGGACGAACCCGGCTGCCGAACCATTCGGTGAATGGACGCTACACTGGGCGAGCTAGCGGACGACATTTGTCTTATCTCAATGAGCACTTTTGCCGCTAGCTCTGAATTCATTTGTGACGACGGAAGCGCACTTGCGGAAGATAACATGGAAACATCACCCTGTTCTTGTTCCTCTGAAATAGAAACTGATAGAGTAGAGTGACCCTGCGGAGAAAGAGCCGGCATAGCCCTTTCTCCACTAACAACATATCGTGACACACGTTTCCAATGTTTGTCATCCCAATATTGACATATAGAACAGGGATTAGTGCGAGTACACTGACTACAATTAATACAATGATCATGAAAGTCAGAGGAAGATTTCTTCCTATTACAATTTGAACAATATCCTTTCATTGTGACAAGTCAACAACAAATCCTAGTACTCGCACAAACCCCTAAACACAAAGATACATAATAACATGATCCATTAATATTGAAAAAACAATTGAAAATCAAAATAATTTTTGAAAAATATTTTTTCAGCGAAGCCCAAGTTTCTGAAAAGTAACGTTGAGCCCCAATGGATCCCAAGGCTAAGTGTGGTCAAAAATTTTAAAATTATATCAAATAATTAATGCAACACTTACGGATAATAATAATGTATCTTATAGTGAGATAAACTACTCCAAAGGCAAACAGCCCCCCTCAAAAGAGACTGTTGCCAATGTAAACAAACAGTGTAAAAACACCAGAAAACATGACTCCAGGCACTGACAAAACTGGCCCGAAATCAGTCATCAAATTTACACTCTATCTAATGCAAGACAGAGACTCCCGGGGAGAATCTGCAAAACATCAGATGGAAGATGCAGAACACAACGTTTATACACCCATGGGTGAAAACGTAACTATGGGGAAAATAACAGAATACATTCTGTAACCAAGCTAACTCTCCCAAGAGAATTTAGAAATGATCTTTCTCAAAAATATGCCAAAAGCATGGGAGAATAGCAAGGGGGGACTTAGAAGACCAGGGGAGAGGAAACACTGAATAAGCAGTGCAACTTTATAGCAAGAATGACAACAACAGGCCCATGCCTCGAAAGTTAAAAAATTTATAGTAATTTATATATTTTTTATACTTACCAATGACCCAGACTTAGCTGGTGCTAACTCTAACAAAACCAGGGCCAAACACAAATCTTGCCCCCCAATCCCCAAAATTTGCATCCAAAACAAAAAGAAATCATGTCCTAAAGGACCTCCATACTACGCCTCTACTGCGCATGCGCAGTGACGCAGACGTCCCGAAATTGGTGCCAATTATCATTCTTACTGGCAGTGCCTGGTCAGCGCTATGTACTCAGCGGGGAGGCAAGAGTTCCCAACTCCAGGGAGGGCCATCCCCGTCTGGGTCATTGGTAAGTATAAAAAATATATAAATTACTATAAATTTTTTAACATTTTTATACTGTACCAATGACCCAGACTTAGCTGAATAGTAAACAGGCTGGAGGGCCTAGGACATAGAGGAAAATCCAATAAGCTCAACTATATAGTAAAGAGGTAACCCCTTAAGGAGAAAAGGAGTATTAGGCTTTACATGTATCTTTCTTATTTAATATTAAATTAGAAAGATACACTACCCTTAATAATTGAGCACAATAACATTCATGTTCTCTATTAACATCCAGTATATCCCTTATACTAATTATTTTTAAAGCAAGCCAATAAATAAAGTAGTCCAGAGAATTGAGACTCTTTATAGTCATTTAAAAGTGTCCGAGTATTGTATATTAAAGCCCGTTTGACACTTGACATATACAAATGCTTCACACCGAGCTACACTTTAAAAATAAGACATGAATGAATTTTAACATTAATATTACACTTTAAAACCATCCCGGAAGCGACTCAGAAATACTGACTTGGAGGAGGCATTCCCTTGCTTTTCACTATAAAGCAGGTGACCTAAGGGAACACCTGCCCCCCCCCCCCCTTCCCCTTGCCCTGGGTCAAATAGCCCAGAGCGAAGAGGGCAACCGGACGGAGTCACTGCCGGAACAGAAAGCCTGCATAACTATAGTTGCAACTGTTTAGTGGACGACATTCTGAGCAACAGATAACGGACCTAAACAATGCAGGTCTCCAGAAATGGACTCAATATTTCTGAGATAAAAATTCGTAAATGTGGATGGCTGAGACCAATAAGCAGCCTTCATTAAATCTGTAATAGCAACACTATTAGCATAAGCCCAAGAAGTAGAAAGAGCTCTTACTTCATGAGCAGAAATCTTAAGCACAGACTGCTGAGAAGAAGATAAATCTTCATAAGCAGTACGGATAGTTAATTGAATCCATCTAGCAATAGAATGGACCGAAATGTCCTTTCTATTAGGCATCAAAGACAGAAAGAAATGTTTCTGTCCCTTTCTGATAAACTGAGATCTCTGTTTATAGATACGTAACGCTCTAACAGGACAGAGTAAAGGCCTACGCCCGTCTGAAGACGGAAGAGCCTTAATAACAATAGGTTCCGGATATTTATTAGGAGCCTGATTCTTAGCTAAAAAACCCACATTAGTAGTGAAGGTGATAGTGTTCCCAACACTACGATAGTGAGAATCATCCACCGACAGTGCATGAAGTTCACTGACTCTTCTAGCAGAAGAGAAAGCTAAGAGAAAAGCTGTCTTATAAGATAAGAATTTGAAATCTACTGTCCCAAGAGGTTCAAATGGCTTTTCCTTCAATTTAAGAAGAACCCAAGCTAAATTCCACTTAGGAATTAATCTAAGAGTTCTGGGTCTATTTATCGAAAAGTTTCTAACCAACTTAGATAAAGAGACATTAGATCCAATTTGTAAACTATCATGATGTGCATAGGTATCAGATAACATAGATCTATAACCCTTTATAGTAACAGGCTGCAGTTTGATTTCGTCAAACAAGTATACTAGAAAGTTTGCAATGTCTGGTATAGAGGGATCGAATATATCTACAGAATGATCCCTACACCAACGACGAAAAACCTTCCACTTAGCTGCATAGTTTAGCGAAGAGGAGGTCCACCTACAGTTAGAAATCGCGTCCACTGCTCGTCCTGTAAAGTGTTTGCCATGCAAGAAGGACCGCACAACGGAAAAACGTGAAGGTTGAGACCTTGCGGGTTGTGATGGAGTTGGCGCGATTTCTCCTGCGAAAGAAGATCCTCCTGTGGAGGAAGCTTCCGCAGTAGGTCCCACAACAGACACCTGAGTAGATTTATCCACGGTCTCTGTGGCGACAGAGATGCTACCAACAGAATCTTGCATTGAGATTGTTTTATCTTTAGCAATACTTGTTGAATTAACGGCGCTGGAGGATACGCATATCCTATCATTCCGTCCCAAGGGATCGACAGAGTGTCTACTGCAAATGCTCTTGGATCCGGACACGGAGACACATACGTCTGCAACTGATTGTTGAGATGTGTCGCAAATAAGTCTATCATTGGCCGTTCCCATTGGTAGCAAATCTGATTGAATACTTGTTTGTTGAGAGTCCACTCCGACGGCAACAAGCGACCCTTTCGTGAAAGGGAGTCTGCTAGCACATTCAGACGACCCGGTATGTGATGGACCGAAAGAAGAACGTGATGTTCTAACGCAAACAGAAGGATTCTTTCCGTTAGATTGAACAACGGAACTGAATGAGTGCCTCCCTGATTCCGTATATATGCCACTACTGTCGTATTGTCGGATAGGATTTGGACATGAGCATTGTGAATAATGTCCATCCAGTGACGTAACGCAAGCCAAATTGACATCATTTCCTTGATGTTTATGTGCTTGCACAGGAATTGCGGATCTCAAAGACCCTGGCATCTCGAATCCGTTGGGATTAATGATGCACCCCAACCTGTTTTACTGGCATCCGTCATAATGGTAAAACTCGGATCCGGCAACTGCAGCGGAACTCCCTGAGTTAACCACTGAATGTTTGCCCAAGTCTGAATGTCTTGTTTCACTTGATCTGACAAGAGAACGTCTACATCGAGCGAATGAATTTTCACACTCCAATTCTGAGTCAAGAAAATTTGAAGAGGACGTGTGCGTAACCGCCCCATCGGAATGAGATCCGCGGCGGCTCCGCACAGACCTATCAGTCTCATAAATTCTCTCGCCGTGACTTTGTCTGCGTGCAGACAATAGCGAGCGTAACAACTGACTAATTTCGCTCTGGTTAACGGCAGACGAACGAGATTGTTGTGCGTCTCGAAGCTCATTCCCAGATGAGTGAATGACTTGGACGGCACCAGATCCGACTTCTCCTCGTTTACTATAAAACCGAGACGTCGGAGCAATAGAAGAAGATTCTGAACATCGTTCTGAAGTGTTAACTCGTTGCCGTACCTCTGAAGAATGTCGTCCAGGTAGGCCGACGTTACCGCAGACGAATGAGCTCGGAAATAGATCATTACCGAGTTCATTACCCGAGTGAAAGCCCAGGGTGCTAGATTCAATCCGAAGCACATCGCCCGGAATTGATACACCACTCCTAGGACTGCGAAGCGTAGGTACTTTCGGAATGTCGGATGTACCATGACGTGAAAGTACGCATCTTTGAGATCTATGCTCGTTGCATAATCGTTCACCCGAATACTTGCTCTGACCGATGGAATCGTGTCCATATAAAACTTCGGAGCGACGATCAGCTTGTTTATCCAGCTCAAATCTATGACTGGACGGAACGAGCCGTCTGGTTTCGGAACCAGAAACAGATGGCTGTAGAATCCCGGAGATTCCTGGTTTTCTACGACCTCTACCGCGTTCTTCATTAAAAGAGACTGCACCTCTGATAACAGAGCGTCTCTTTTCTGCGGATTTGACGGAAGATGAGTCCACTTTGGACTTCGAGTTAATGGAGGCTTTCGTTTGAAGGATATCTTTAGACCTTCCGAAGTCACTCCTCTCACCCAAGGGTCATCCGTAATCGACGCCCATTCTTGTGAAAAGCTCGACAACCTTCCGCCAACCGGTACGCGATAGAGGTTTAAGCCATCACCTCCTGGACCTGCGAGGCCTGCGGTAGGAGAAACCACGTCCTCCACGGCCCGCACCTCGCCCCGTCGACCTCGGGGCGCCCGACCTATTGTCCCGGCCTGAAGGACGTCCCGAACGAGAGTCGCTACCTTGACGGTCTCTCGAATAAGACCAAGAGGACGCACCGGAACCTCTATAGGAACCTCTCTTGGGCGCTTTAGACCCAGAAGTGCCTGTCTTATTCGTATCTGCTGTATCCGACTTCTTAGGAGCAGATTTGAACAACAGAGAATCCTTAGCTTTCTTTGTAATTTTATCATAAATAGCAGAAAGCTTGCCGTCAAAGAGAAGTTCTCCTGAGACCGAAGCGACTCTAAGAGAGTTCTTCACCTTAGAATCCACTAGTGTGGATGTAGCTAGGGCTGCGTCACGTCTAACCAACTCCAGATTTGCCACTGAAAGGGCGGAGTTACACGTGGAATAAGCTACTGCCCTTGAAAGAAGTCTTAAAGAGGATTGTATATCCTGATGAAACTCTTTCCCCTGAAGGCGCAGTGATAACGCCTTAGTAAGGTGATCTGCGTAAGATAAGGCATCTAAATTGGCTCTGTTAGACGCAATAGCTGTTTCCAACACCGCGGTTGGAATAGAAGCCGACGACGGTAATGATAGCTCTAAGTCTTCCGCCTCGTCGTCCATACGCAGAGGAACTCTCGGTATACCCTGTCCTGCCGTATCGAATTTATTCCTTGCATTAATGAAAGGCAGGTTGAGAGTATTAGCGGACAAGAAACCTGCTTTCCCCGTCCTGGAAGCAAGTTTAAATATAGCGTCGTTCAATAATTCAAATGTTCTTGCAACATTATTGGACTGCGACGGAAACTCGGGAGCGATGTCCCTGAACCGCTCAAAAAATTCAGAGTCCAATGACGCTATAATTCTCTTGTCCGGAACCGCAGCAGTCTGGCCCGATGGAACAACTTGAGGGAGAAAGTGCCGGATGAAGTCCACGGCAGCTTTATGTTGTTCCGAAAGGGATAGCTCCAAGTCATCCGTATCCCTTTCACCATCCGGTCGGACCTCATGATGTTCCCGGTCGTCCGCCCCCGATGCTTCGGCGGAGCATACCGACCCAGCGCAGTCGGATAATTCTCGATCCGACACCGTTTCTGTCGGCTGCTGGGATGCTGCGATAAGCTGTGCTATCTGCACAAGAATGTCCGGCGTCGAGACCTGCGGAAGCGCAGTCTTTCGCTGCTTCGCCGAGGGCAGCTCCGCATCAGATGGCTCCCGCATACTTTTCCTATGCGAACGTCTGGAGTCCATCGGTCTCGAATCCCTGGCTGCCGGATGGTGTGACCTGGTCGCCGAAGAATCCTTGATCGGCGAAGCTGGTAATATATCGGCGGTCACGCAGCCAAGGTGCGGTCATGTGCGCTGACGAGAAGAGGAAGCCTTAACAGTCTCCGCGGACTGCTTATACAACGGAGCGTCCCGAGCGACGGACGTATGCTCCGCTAAAGACACATTTTGTACCACAACATCTGGTCCCAGATGTTGTTGTACGAGAGAGGGGCCTCTCTCGCTCGCGGCCTGGCTGGACCTGGATGAGCTAGGAACCGGACTCAAAGGATTCCTCCGTTCTCGCTTACTATCCGCCGTCACTGGGTGTGCATCTATTATGTTTATAGTGCTCGCATCACCCAAAATTTCCTCCTGGACCGCATCGGACGAACCCGGCTGCCGAACCATTCGGTGAATGGACGCTACACTGGGCGAGCTAGCGGACGACATTTGTCTAATCTCCATGAGCACTTTTGCCGCTTGCTCTGAATTCATTTGTGACGACGGACGCACACTTGTAGAAGATAACATGGAAACATCACCCTGTTCTGGTTCCTCTGAAATAGAAACTGAGAGAGTAGAGTGACCTTGCGGAGAAAGAGCCGGCATAGCCCTTTCTCCAGAAACAACATATCGTGACACACGTTTCCAATGTTTCTCATCCCAATATTTACATATAGGACAGGGATTAATGCGAGAACACTGACTACAATTAATACAATGATCATGAAAGTCAGAGGAAGATTTCTTCCTATTACAATTTGAACAATGTCCCTTCATTGTGAAAGAACAACAATAAGTCCTAGTTACTCGCAAAAACCCCTGGCACAAAGATACATAATAACATGATCCATTAATAAATGAAAAAACAATTGCAAATCAAAATAATTTTGAAAAAATATTTTTTCAGCGAAGCCCAAGTTGCTGAAAAGTAACGTTGAGCCCCGATGGATCCGATGGCAAAGTGTGGTCAAAAATTTTAAATTTATATTAAATAATTAATGAGACACTTACGGATAATATAAATGTATCTTATAGTGAGATAAACTACAGCAAAGGCAAACAGCCCCCCTCAAAAAAGGCTGTTGCCAATGTAAACAAACAGTGTAAAACACCAGAAAACATGACTCCAGGCACTGAAAAAACTGGCCCGGAATCAGTCATCAAATTACACTCTATCTGATGCAAAACAGAGACTCCCAGGGGAGAATCTGCAGAACATCAGATGGAAGATGCAGAACACAAACGTTATACACCCATGGGTGAAAATGTAACTATGGGGAAAATAACAGAAAACATTCTGTAACCAAGCAACTCTCCCAGGAAATTTTAGAAATGAACTTTCTCAAAAATATGCCAAAAGCATGGGAGAATTGCAAGGGGGGGACTTTAGAAGGCTAGGGGAGAGGAAACACTGAATAAGCAGTGCAACATTTAGCAAGAATGACAACAAGAGGCCCATGCCTCGAAAATAGGCAACTTAACATAATTTCATCCAAAAATTTTAAGTACAGCCCTGATTATTTTTTGTCACTTCTTTTTCCTCTCCTCCTTCTATCCTCCTTAGAATCACATTTTCTCCAAAAATTACGTGTCTGGCATCCTTTAAACTGAGATTTACAAGCACAACGATCAGTGAGATGTTGACTGATGAAGGGCCAAACAGAGAATGATAATTGGCGCCAATTTCGGGACGTCTGCGTCACTGCGCATGCGCAGTAGAGGCGTAGTATGGAGGTCCTTTAGGACATGATTTCTTTTTGTTTTGGATGCAAATTTTGGGGATTGGGGGGCAAAATTTGTGTTTGGCCCTGGTTTTGTTAGAGTTAGCACCAGCTAAGTCTGGGTCATTGGTACAATATAAAAATATAGGCAACTTAACATAATTTCATAAAAAATTTTAAGTACAGCCCTGATTATTTTTTGTCACTCCTTTTTCCTCTCCTCCTTCTATATCCTCCTTAAAATCACCATTTCTCCAATAATTACGTGTCTGGCATCCTTTAAACTGAGATTTACAAGCACAAAGATCAGTGAGATGTTGACTGATGAAGGGCCAAACAGAGAATGATAATTGGCGCCAATTTCGGAACGTCCTTGACACTGCGCATGCGCAGTAAGGGCAAAGTATGGAGGTCCTTTAGGACATGATTTCTTTTGGTTTTAGATGCAAATTTTGGGGATTGGGGGGCAAAATTTGTGTTTGGCCCTGGATTTTTTAGAGTTAGCACCAGCTATGTCTGGGTCATTGGTACAGTATAAAAATATAGGAAACAGGGAAATTGAAAAGGGACTATTGGTTTTAAGGCCCAAAACCAACGAATAAACAGGTAAATATACACAGGCGTGTGTTAAGTGTGAGAGGGGAAAGGTTTTCGCCATATTTTCAGGAGATTGGGCGCACACGGCAGGGGAATTCAAATGCAAACTTGACTCGGTTGATGTTGGGCGAGTTGTCCAACACAGGCATAACCCACCTTGTCGAATACTAAACATTAAATTTGCCAGGTACTGGCATCAAGTAAACCTTTTATGCTGTGAAAACACGAATGAGAAATAGTTAGAATAATCGGTACAGGTAAGTATATTTTCGGGGTGGGGAATTATCACTTACTAAAGAAATACAAAAGTCCAAATTCTGCTGACGTGTAATGAACATAACGGGAAAGAATGGGCAAACACTGAATGGAATCTGAAATTCAGATTTTTCCAGAGCAGTTGTGCATCAAGGGAGATTACTCAAAACACACGTGCGTTTCCCAATACGAATGGCGTCTTCATTCAAAGTAAACAAACGAAGTCTTTACGGGCCGACACGTCCAGCTTATTTTGTGTATTGAGTTGGTCCTATCCATTTATTAATTTCACCCATGGGAGATCGGATAGTGATAAGAATGAAAGGGCTTCGCCGCAGTGGAAAAATAAAGTGATGTTTCCCTTTTTTAAATATCAAACTTGATCGCTTGGATGTATACGGGTTCATACTATTTTTAATAGGCGTGGTCTTTGGGAGGGGCTCTTTGACAGATGGCTGATGACGTTACAAGTGCTGTGTAAGTTCCATGCCGAGTTGACACCGGAAGCTTGCTTCCATTCTGGTTTGTTTTTGTTTCCCTTCTAAAATTTCTATCGTAAAAATGTTAATTTCTATCAAAATAACTCACAATGATACCAAAATAATACGAGGGTGGTCAATAATATCTATGGAAGACGACAGTACTTTGGGGGAGTTGGTTAAAAAACTGTTCGCCGGTGAGTTTGATAATGACACCGATGATCCAATACCACAGAACTTGAATCCGTTCTTGGAAAATGGTGAGAGAAACAATGAGATTTATTTGTATATCATTTTACAATATGCACTTTCCATGCCTTTTAGATAAAAACAGACATCAGAAAGTGACTTTTGCCTCTCAATCCTTGCTCACCATCTGGAAGAAATAAAAATAAAAAATAAAAATAAAATCCTCCCTCCCTCATTGATTTGAAAAAAAAAAATTGCCTGAGAATCAATTGATTTTTTTTTTTTGGCCCAATAACAAAAAGATTTTCCCTTTAGGAAAATCCAAATAATAAAAAGTAAACACTCCGTTCCATGTACAGTAGATTGTGGCAAGAGTTTTTGGAGCAGCGACTCGAAATTTTCAGCGTTTGTTCTAGAAGCTCTGCCAAACACGACCACATCACTGGAAAATCCAGAAACCCAGCATGTGGCCTGCGAGAACCTCATGCGCATGCGCATACGCTCTTCTCGATTTCGAGAATGACGAAATGCGAAATTCATGTCGCTCTTCATGGCATGTGATGCAGCAAATATTCGTGAACGCTGAGTGAAAATTTCATGGAAATCTGCCAAGAATTGGCTGAGAAATAGCGGTTTGTAGAGAGGAGGTAATTTTTTGAATTTGGTCTTTTTCAAGCCCTACGAAAGAAGACGTCGTGAATGGGCGCGGACTGCCCTACTCATCCCTCTCTGGGGTAGTTCCTCTTAAAACTTACAACTGGGTGTGACTGGTGACGAGTTGACTGTAAATCGAAGTTGCTTCTTTAAGACCACCACACAGGGAACCCAACCTAACCTTTAAATCTTTGAGAAACGTCAGAAGTTAAAAGTTAAAAGAAATTGGCGGTAAGTAGGTTTTTGGCATGCAGGAAAAGATTCATGAAACTTTGCATATTAAACATCATTAAAATAGCACTTCAGATATACACGGACTGTGTCTAGACCACTGAAGGTAGCAACTTGAAATTTTCAGGACTTGTTCTACAAAGCCTGGCCGACATTTTGGCACTGGAATCGAGTGTTTTCACTGCGTGGAAGCACCACATGACGCGTGGAAAGAGAGAGTACTATTCGTCCCGACTTTATCAGTTTGGAATGGACTTGGGCAGTGATGTAGATGGCTGTACAGCAGTGATTGAGCATAAAGTGCCAGGTTTCGGTGCCACATTGCTTAACCGGCTCCAAGGTATGATTGTTTGTCTCAATATCGTCCTTCACCACTCGTAATTTGTACCGTTGTCATACATTAATGTAGCGTCTTGTCATTTTAGCAACTTTCGAGCCAGAATGCCGCTAAGGTGGGAAAGTGCGGGGGAGGGTTAGGGTTAGTGTTAGTGGCTGTAGCTGCAGGGTGGGGGGGGGGGGGGGGTCCCTCCCAGACACTACATTTAAACCTTAGATAATCGTTAGAATTTGAAGTTATAAGAAATCGGCGGTGAGTATCTTTTTGGCAGGAAAAGATTCACGAAAATTCTCCAATTAGACATTACAATTGCACTTCAGACATACACGAGCTGTGTTGAGACCACAGAAGACAGCGACTTGAAATTTTCAGAACTTGTTCTATGGAGCCTGTCCGACATTATGGCATCCAATGCGAGTGTCCAGACCGCGTGGAAACATCGCCCATCGCGTGGAAAGTGAGAACACTATTCGTCCAGACTCTATCAGTTTGGAATGGACCTAGGCAGTGTTGTAGACGAGTGTAGAGCTGCGACTGAGCATGAAGTCCCTGTTTCTTGTGCCAACTTGCCTAACTGGCTTCAAGGTGTGATTTTGCATCCATATATCGTCGAGACCGCCAGTAGTTTTTCCGTTGCCATACGTTAAGGTAACCTTTTTTTCAATTTCGCCAACTTTCAACATACATTTGAGGGTACCTTCCTTCACCCTCATCTACAGCAAAATCTAGCGACAAGGGGTTTTGGGTTTTTCTATTTTCTGTTAGGGTATAAAATGAGCTATCAATTGCTGAACTTTATTTCAAAAATCGCTCCTGGGGTTCCGATATTTCAATCCAAAATGGCCGATTTTCGAGATAACTTTCCGTTTTGTGAAAAATTTTGGCAGAAAACATAAAAAATGGAAAAAAATACCGATTATGTTTGTTTTAGACAAGAGTAATTCTGACAAGTCTGTCAAGAAATTAAGTCAATAGCTTTTCTCCTTCAGGAGATATTGGCCAATAAACGTTTGGGCATTTTGGGGCATTTTTGCCCAACAAGAAACATTTTGCCCCAAATACTGATGGTTTTATTTATTAAGACTCATGGCCGTCATTGATAGTTTTTATTTATGAGAAATAATGAATCTAGACATAATAAAGTGAAAAAAAAACAAGAAATTTTTTTTCAATTTTTGGTCACAGTGTCCCGAAGCCATGTTTGACTGCTAGCAGAAGCCAAATTAAGAACAACTCCATTTTCAAAAGATGATAACTGTTCATGTACACTGTGACGTCAACATTTCTACCCTTAGAAGCTTGCAAATCGTCCCACTTGTTGAGTACTGTGACGGCAAAGTAGCCCGGTGGAAACAAAAATTTCCGACTTTTGGTCGAAAATTTCCAAGTCCAAACCGAAAATTTTTCTGGTGCAAAAAAAATTTTTTTTTTGTCTCCAAATGGCCTGAAACGCATAAATAACCGAAAATAAAAATTCGATTTTTCGGCCGCCATTTTGAATTGTCGGAAATTCGAATTGAAATTTTTTCGATGGTTTTTACAATTCGGTGATACAGTCTTCATATCTAAGCCATTTTAGATGGTTCAGCATATCCCTGTCCCGAGATTGAGTTAAATAATGGTCAAATTTTGAATTTTTTTTTCGTTACGAAAAATGTTTTGGCAGAAAGGTGTTAACTATATACATTTTTGTACCATATGCTGATAGAGGGGTGTATTGCTGACATGTCTGAGGAAATTTCAAGTCAATCGCCCTTTCCAGTCCAAAGATATGAGCTGCCAAATATTTTTGTGTTTTTTGGCATAAAGGGTTAACTAAAACATTTTCAGAAAAATCGGAATATGACAATTAGTTACAACTTATGACCCTTTATGAGTACAGAAACTTTAAAAAAAATCATCAAGAGCGTTTTCGAGAAATAGTGAAAATAAAAAGTGTGGAAGAATAATAATAATAATAAAAAAAAAAAAAAAAAAAAAAAAAAAATAAACAATGCAATAACAAATAGATTTTCTCTATAGGAAAATCCAAATAACAATAAAAAAAAATAATCATTGCAATAACAAATAGATTTTCCCTTTAGGAAAATCCAAATAAAACGATACAAATATGGATGTCGTATTTGTACAATTTTATTGACAAAGTGTCAGGATATTTCAGGTCATGTTGGCCAATTTGCTTCTGCTGTTTTAAATAAAGGATTAAATTGACTCAATTTTTCAGAGGTGCTGCGAGAATCTACATGGATTCTTGCTGGCTTCGTTGCACGAATCTTTGCCTGAATGGATTCTCAGATTCTCATCGAAATATAAACCCTGTACCCACATTACAGAACTTCCACCCCAGGCACCAGTTACATGGTCCTATTTTACCAGTGAACCAGAAAAGCAGAACTTGTCTCTCTCAGAAAACAAACACTGATTCACTTCAAACATTGATTCACTTCCTGAGTTTCCAATAGAGAATTTGTTCTGTTAATGGTAAGTAATTTGTCCTGTTAATGATATGTTTTACATACCTTCCCCTTTCAAAATGACTTACCAAATCTACAATACACTGGATGTATTGAAGCAGTACGACTTGCTCACCATACAATAAGCAAATATAGCGAAGACATTCCAAGACTTTTTTAGAATTTCTGTCACCAGATATGCATCTTGTCGTTTTCAAACAGCTCTCATCTGAAATAAAATGCACCATACCCTAATTAATTGGATATGAGACAGGTTCAGTGGAATACTGCTGAAACACGGCAAGAGTGTACTTTCCACACAAAAACATTTATAAGTCTGAGAAAAAGCTAAAAACACCCAAAACCTTTCAGTTCCGGTGCATCCAAATAGTTGATGAATAATTTCATTGGCGAGGTGACTATTAATTATCCCTTCTTTACCTAACAAAACAGTTGCATTTGCCCACATAATATACAAACTGAGCAGTTAAAAAAGTATTTTTCAACAAAACCATATCATATGGCCCCTCATTGGAATGAGCTCAAGGAACTCATTCCAATGCGGGATCACATGATATGGTTTTGTTGAAATGTTTTGAAAATAATATTTAAAATAATAATTTTGATATTGCGTGTGTTGTTAAAGGGTTAAGAGGGTTTCACTGTATATTCATAAATATTAACTTTGATACAGTTAAGTATAATCTTTATATTGCTCACGAGTTCTTATTTGATTGAGATAGCATATGTAATATAAAGAATGATTATTTGTGGATGAATTTATTATCTACAGAAGATATAAACTTACCCTGAGATTTTAGAACAATGAGCTGTTCATCACCAAGATAACAAAGTCCAAGCATTCTTATAAGATTTCTAGCAAGATACTTAGAAGTCAAAAATGGACCAAGTTTGACAGATAACCATTTAATACTCTCCGATGCAACATCTCTTATGTTCATCACCTCTGATGGATTAGCCTGTGAAAGAAAGCTGAACTCATCTGTCTCACTTCGTACCATATGTTCAGATGATGTTGAAGGAACATCATTTTTCATGCTTTCAAGATCATTTTCATCATCATCTTCAATTTCTCCATTCAACACAGATGCCTCAGTGTCTTGAGCTGCTTCTAGGTCACCTGATACTAATGTTTGTGTCATAATGGTATTTTTTCTGTCTGAATCATTTGCTGATGTTATGTTGGAAAGATCATCTGAATCTTCATCAGGTTCCACACCGTCTACAAAAATACCACAAGGTTCTTTATTTTTATCACAATAAACTACTGAATCTGCATCAAGCGATTCTTTGTCTGCACATGGTTCATCAGGAGCATTTCCATTTGCTTTAAGTGTGGTTGTAGCAAAGGTAGTATGCTCCAGGTCAAGTTGATCTTCAGTTTCATTTTCTGAATTATGAGGTTTTCTGTTGAATAATTTTTGATCACTTTCCAACAATTGTTCTTCAAACTGAAGTTCTTCTGAGTCATCTTTTAGTGAGGTATCATCATCACTTGAGCCATAATTATCCGATCTCTGACCTAAACTTGTGGAGTCAATGGAATGTGTATCATCTATTGTGCAGGTCTGAGAATTTTCAGCTAATAAAATGTCTGATTCACTCTCCACACCGTTCTCCTGACTGTGAAGAAAATCTTCAGTTTCTGAAAGTTGCAAATCACTTTTTTGATCAGTATACTCATCAGTTTGTCCAAAAATATTGCTTACTTCATCATCATTCATCACATCTGGAGTATCAAAAACATCATCTTCTTCAGCAACAGAATCTAGTTGTTCAGACTCCCTAATCAGCTCTTGGCCAACAGGGAAGTCTTTATAGCCTGCTACAGCTTCAACCAACAGTGTTGAGAAGTGGGTGAGAAAGGTTTTTAAACCTAGTCCCAGTAAGAGCTGAGTGAGAAATGTCCGATGATACAGCTTTATATGTTTAGGAGAAGAGTTAGCACCAGAAAATAATACAGATAAATATTTCAGAAAAATACGGACTGTTTCTTGATATCCTAATTCTCTTGCTACTAAATAAAAAAGTGACCAAGTAGCCTGAACTATGGTTTCCAAACTTTCAAATAGTTCTTCCACATATGGGAGAAGAATCTCCAATCCTTCTGAGGTAATATTTCCATAATTATGACTTAGATAATTCTCAATGATAGAAACTTTTTCCCTTGCAAAAACTTTCTGAAGTTTTTGTTTTTCTGTAAAACTTCTAGAACTCAAGTGTATCCTTTCAATATTTTCATCTTTCTGCTTTAGTTGATGAATACAATCATACAAATTGTAAAAATAGTCTGGAAAGGGAATAATGTCAATAAATGTCTGGAGAAGCAATGTTGGGGTTATAAGAGGTAAGCCTGAGTCAGTTATGGTTGATTGTGAAGAACTTTTCCCTTTATCCAAATTTAATGTCAATGTAACAACATCTACAATCATCCTGAAAAAGGAAAAACACAGTTGAACACTTCATTCAAGACAAAAATTACTAAAAGTAATGCTAAAAACTAGACGTGGCTGCAAGAGGCAGCTGATAAGCAAGAAATAGCACTTTGATCCAATAACCACACTTGTAAATTACAACAAAATTAATTATTTTGCTAACACATCTAGGAAATATTGACAAAAGTTGGGGTGTTTTAATGAAGTTATACAGGAATACAATATTTATTTTCCATGTGTTGGTTGTCCTTTAACCTTTTTAAACTGGATGCTAATGACACCACCATAGAGAATACTGGTTAAAAGAAGTTGCTTGTGTTCTCAAGTTTCGCCACAGTTAATTTTGAACATATTTTGTTTTATATTTAGCATATTTTTCTTCTACTTTTGCAAAATTGCAACAAATCAAACTGCATTGGTGTACAATGCTCGTATTTGCACTTCATATACCAGAAATTGTCAAAGGTATTTAAACAAGATGTCCCACGGGGCCTGAAACGCTCATCTTGAACAGAACACAATTTAAACAGAGTCCAAGAATGAGTCTACATTTTGCAAGCCATCTCCATAGGCTACACTGTCAATCCTTGAGTCCCTCAGGAGTGACAAAAATAATCTGGGCATCATGCCTTTTCTTCAGTTGATCATAAAGTAAAATGTAGAGCTCCCCCTATGAAGCCCCTTGATACAACCTATGTGGATTAATCTTAGTTACACACCTCTAGAGGGTACTGAATACAAAGTTTTTAATTCTTCAGCAAAATGGCCAATTCCGGCTCCCATAGAGAGCCCAAATATTAACCCAGGCTCTTGATTTGAAAACAGTTGAATCTGACTTCCCTAGAGATGTTGTGTACCAAATATGAAAGCATTCTGACTGTTGGATCTGAAGAAGAGAAATTGTAAAGAAATTTCTTCGAATTGCACTAAGTTCAAATTTGGGCTACCATAGCGAGCCCAAATATTAACCTACGGATCTAATTTGAACAAACTTGAATCTGACCTCCCTAGAGATGTTGTATACCAAATGTGAAAGCATTCTGAAGAGTGGATCTGAAGAAGAAGATTTTTGAAGAAATTCCCCTCATATTGTACTAAGTTAAATTTCATGTTCCCATATGGAGCCCTAATATTAACCTTGGCACTCGAATTGAACAACCTGGAATCTACCCCCCCTCCCCCCCCCCCCCCCCCCCCTAGAGATGTTGTATACCAAATATGAAAGCATTCTGACTGGTGGATCTGAAGAAGAAGATTTTTAAAGAAATGTCCTCATATTGCACTAAGTAAAAATTTGCGCTACCATAGCAAGCCCAAATATACACCTAGGGATCTGATTTGAACAAACTTGAATCTGACCCCCTTAGAGATGTTGCATACCAAATATCAAAGCATCCTGACTGGTGGATCTGAAGAAGAAGATTTTTTAAAATTACCCTCCACATTGAACAAAGATAAAATTTGGGCTTGCCCAAATATTAACCTAGGGACTTGGTTTGAACAATCTTGAATCTGACCCTCATAACAATGATGTATACCAAACATTAAAAGATTCTGACTGGTGGTTCTGAAGAAGAAGATTTTTAAAGAATATTCCCCATATTACCCTATGTTAAAGCTTCGGGCTCCTGTAGAGAGCCCAAATATGAACCAATGAGCTTTATTTCAACACACTTTTATCTGACCCCCCTATGAATGCTGTATACCAAATATGAAAAGATTCTGATGATTGGTTCTGGTGAAAAGATTTTTAAAATTTTTTGCAAATATGCTGACTCCGCAACACCCTAACATAACCGATGGCAATTTTCTTCTACTGTTCAATTCTACTGGTCCTAAGGATACTTCATACCAAATAACAGCTCTCTGTTCCGTGTGGTTTGGGAAATATGGGCGTTTGAAAATATTTTCTATTTTTAGCTCCCAGGGTTCCCATGGGGATGCAGGAATTTTTTTTTTGCATGGGGCAAGTACTTATGACCCAATAATACCACAAACCACATTTGGTTTATATCGGACCATCAGTTCAGAAAGTTAAAAAATTTATAGTAATTTATATATTTTTTATACTTACCAATGACCCAGACATAGCTGGTGCTAACTCTTAAAAATATAGGGCCAAACACAAATTTTGCCCCCCAATCCCCAAAATTTGCATCTAAAACCAAAGAAAACATGTCCTGAATGGCCCTCCATACTTCACCTCTACTGCGCATGCGCAGTGTCAAGGACGTCCCGAAATTGGCGCCATTAATCATTCTTATAACCAGTGCCTGGTAAACGCTATGTACTCAGCGGGGAGGTATGAGTTCCCAACTCCTGGGAGGGCCATCCCCGTCTGGGTCATTGGTAAGTATAAAAAATATATAAATTACTATAAATTTTTTAACATTTTTATACTGTACCAATGACCCAGACATAGCTGAATAGTAAAAAGGCTGGAGGGCCAAGGGCATAGAGAAAATTCCAATAAGCTCAATTATATAAAATAGAGTCATCCCCTCGAGGGGAAAAGGAGTAATTAGGCCTTACATGTATCTTTCTTATTTATGATAAATTAGAAAGACACAACACCTTCCATAATTGAGCATCATAACATCCATGTACTCTATTAATATCCAGTATAATCCTATACTAATAATTTTTAAAGTAAGCCAATAAATAAAGTTAGTCTAGAGAATAGAGACTCTTTATACTCCTTAAAATTGTCTGAGGATTGTATAATAACGCCCGTTTGACACGTGATATATTCAAAAGCTATACTTTAAAAACTATGACTTGAATGAATTTTTAAAACATAAACTTATCACTTAAAAACCATCCCAGTAACAGCTCAGAATTATTAACTCCGGAGGAGGTATCCCCTTGTTTTCATAATAAAACAGGTGACCCAAGGGAACACCCTCCCCCCCCCCCCCTTCTTCTTGCCCTGGGTCAAATAGCCCAGAGCGAAGAGGGATGCAGGATGGAGTCACTGACGGAACAGAAAGCCTACCTAGCTATAGTAGCAACTGTTAAGTAAATGACATTCTGAGCAGTAGATAATAGACCTAACAATGGAGGCCTCCAGAAATGGACTCAATATTTCTGAGATAAAAATTCATGAATGTGGATGGCTGAGCCCAATGTGCAGCCTTCATAAAATCTATAATAGCGACACTATTAATGTAAGCCCAAGATGTAGAAAGAGCTCTTACTTCATGAGCCGAAATCTCAAGCACAAACTGCTGAGTTAATGATATACCATAAGCAGTATCGATAGTTAATTGAATCCATTAGCAATAGAATGGAGCGTAATGTCCTTCTATTAGGCATCAAAGACAGAAGAAGCTTACATCCTTACCAATAAACTGATATCTGTTTATAAATACGTAAACTCTAACCGGACAGAGTAAAGGCCTATGCCCGTACGAAGACGGAAGGACCTTAATAACAATAGGTTCTGGATATTATTAGGAGCCTGATTCTTAACCAAAAATCCAACATTAGTAGTAAAGGAAATAGTGTTTCCGATACTACGAAAGTGAGAATCGTCCACCGATAGTGCATGAAGCTCACTGACTCTTCAGTGGAAGAGAAGACTAAGAGAATAACTGTCTTAAAAGGTCAGAATTTGAAAACTACTGTTTCTAGAAGCTCAAATGATTACTTAGCTAAATAAGAACCGAAGCTAAATTCCGTATAGGAATTTAATCTAAGGATTCTAGGTCTATTTATCGAAAAGTTTCTAACTGACTTAGATAAAGAGACATAAGACTCAATTGTAAACTATCATAGAGTGCATAGGTATGAGATAACATGGACCTATAACCTTAAGAGTAACAGGCTGCAGTTGATCTTGTCAAACAAGTATACTAGAAAGTTGCAATGTCTAGTATGGAGGGATAAAAAATATCAACATAATGATCCCTACACCAACGACGGAAGAGCCTCCACTTTAGCCGCATAGTATAGCGAAGAAGAGGTTCTCCTACAGTAAGAAATCGCGTCCATAACTCGTCCTGTACAATGCTTGCCGTGCAAGAAGGACCACACAATGGAATACGTGAAGGTTGATACCTTGCGGGTTGTGATGGAGTTGACACGATTTCCCCAGCGAAAGAAGATCCTCTCATGGAGGAAGTTTTCGCGGTAAGTCCCACAGTAGACACCTGAGTAAAATTACCCACGGTCTCTGTGAAGACAGAGATGCTATCAACAGAATTGTATTGTGGATGTTTATCTTAGCAATACTTGCTGAATCAACAGCGCTGGAGGATACGCATATGCTATCATTCCGTCCTATTAGATCAATAGAGCGTTAACAACATAAGCTCAGGGATCCGGACATGGAAACACATACGTCTGCAATTGAATAGTAAGTTGTGTCGCAAATAAATTATCATTGGGCGCTCCCACTGATAGCAAATCTGATTGAATACTTGTTTGATGAGAGTCCATTCTGACGGAAACAAGCGACTCTTACGTGAAAAGGAGTCTGCTAATACAATCAGACGACCCGGAATATGATGGACCGAAGTAGAACTTGGTGTACTATAACAAACATTGAATAACGGAATCGAATGAGTGCCTCCCTGGTTCCGGAGATACGCAACTACTGTCGTATTAACGAACAGGATTTGGACATGCATTTCTGAATAATGTTCATTCAATGACATAGTGCAAGCCTAAATAACATCATTTCCTGGAAGTTAAGTGCTTGCCTAGAAACTGCGGAACCCAAAGACCCTGGCACTTCGAATCCGTTGGGATCAATATTGTACCCCAACCTGTTTGACTGGCATCCGTCATAATCATAAAACTCGGATCCGGCAACTGCAGTGGCACTCTCTGAGTTAACCACCGAATGTTTGCCCCAGTCTGAATGTCTTGCTACACTTGATAGACAAGAGAATGTGTATATCGAGCAATTCATAGATTGCTGAAAAGTTGCCGTCGAAGAGAAGCTTCTCCGAGACCGAAGCGACTCTGAGAGAGTTCTTCACCTTACTATCCACGCGCGTGGATGTAACTAGGGCTGCGTCACGTCTAACCAACTCCAGGTTGCCACTGAAGGGTGGAGTTATACGTGGAAAAACTACTGCCCTTGAAAGAAATCACATTGAGGATCATATCCTGGAATTCTTTCTCTTGAAGACGTAATGATAACGCCTCAGTAAGGTGGTCTACGTATGATAAAGCATCTAAGTTAAGCCTATTAGACAACATTGTCGTTTCCAACATCGTGGTTGGAATTGACATAGACGGCGAAAAAGATAATTCCCAGTCTTCAGCACCGCCGTCTAGACGCATATGAACTCTCGGTATGCCCTGTTCTGCCGATATAAATTATTTCCTAGAATTAAAAAAAGGCAGAATAGAGCATTGCGGACAAGAAACTAGACTATCATGCTTGGTAGCAAGCTTATATATAGCGTCGTTAAATAATTCGAATGTTCTAAAGACATTATTGGACTGTGTCGGTAAGTCAGGGACAATGTCCCTGAACCAATCAAAAACTCCGTGTCCAATGACGCTATTAGTCTCTTATCCAGCATCGCAGCAATGTAGTCCGACGGAACAACCACTGGAAGATAATGCCGGAAGAAATGTATGGCGGCTTCTGTTGTTCCGAAAGGGAAAGCTCGAAATCGTCCGAATCCCTTTTGCCATCCTGTCGGACCCTATAAAGTGTTCGGTCGTCCGAACCTGATGCAACAGCGGAGCGCACCGACCCAGCGCCGTCGGATTATTCCTGATCCGACCGAGAATTGTCGTTTGCAGGGATGCTGCGATAAACTGTGCTATTTTGGATAGCACGTCCATCGCTGAGGCCTGTGGAGGAGCGGTCTTACTATGCATTGCCGCTGGAAGCTCCGTGTTCGTTACCCCGTGCATACTTCTATTATGCGAGTGAACGGAGTGTATAGGCCTCGTGTCCCTTGGCTACCGGATGGCATGACCTGTTCGCCGTGGAATCACTGAATGACGAAGCTGGCCGGATACTCGAGGTCACGTAGCCAATGTGCGGTCATGTGCGCTGCTGTGAGGATGAGGAAGCATTATCGACAGTCTCTCGGACTGTCAATATAACGGAGCGTCCCAAGTGACGGACATATGCTCCGAATGCGAAATATCTGTACCACAACATCCGGTCCCATATGTTGTTGTACGAGAGAGGGACCTCTCTCGCTCGCAGCCCGGACGGACCTGGACGAGCTAGGAACCGGACTAACAGGCTTCCTCCGATTTGTCCTCTAATCCGTCGTCACTGGGTGTGTACTAAAGTCCATTATAGTGCTCGCATCACCCAAATCTCCTTCCTAGACCGCAACGGACGAACCCGACTGCCGAACCATGGACGCTACACCGGGTGAGCTAGCGAATGTCAACTCCGTTGATCCTACTAGGAACCTCTTAGGCGATTGACGTATTCCATGAGCACTTATTGCCGCTAGCTCTTCATTAACTATGACGACCGAGGCACACTTTGAAAGACATCTCAGTAACTTCGCGAACAAGAAACCAGACATGCTTGTTAATAGCAAGCATATAATAATATATATAGCATCGTTCAATAATTCAAAAGTTGTGTGGCATTATTGGACTGTGTCGGAACTGAGGGACGATGTCCCTGAACCGAACCAAAAAATTTCTGTGTCCACCGACGCTATCAGTTTCTTATCCGGCATCGCAGCATTCTGGTCCGACGAAAGAACCTCTAGAAGATAAAGTCAGATGACATACACAGCAGCTTATGTTGTTCCGAAAGGGAAAGCTTGAAATCCTCCGAATCCCTTTCGGTATCCCGTCAGACCGGATGAAATTCTCGGACGTCCGTACCTGCTTCCGCGGAGCGTCCCGACCCAGCGTCGTCGGATAATACATAATGCGACAGAGATTCTGTCGTTGCTGGGATGCTGCGATAAGCTGTGCTATTTGGGATAGCACGTCCGTCACTGAGGCCTGTGCAGTAGCGGTCTTACGATGCTTTGCCGCTGGAAGCTCCATGTACGTTGACTCCCGCACACTTTCTTATGCGAACGTCCGGAGTGTGCAGGCCTCGTGTCCCTGGCTACCGGATGGTGTGACCTGGTCGCCGATGATTCTCTGATTGGCGAAGCTGACTGGATATCCGAGGTCACGTAGCCAAGAGGATGAGGAAGCCTTATTGACAGTCTCTCCGGACTGACTATATATCGGAGCGTCCCGAGCGGCGGACGTATGCTCCGAGTGCGAAACACTTTGTACCACAACATCTGGGGCCAGATGTTGTTGTACGAGAGAGGGGCCTCTCTCGCTCGCAGTCAGGATGGACCTGGACGAGCTAGGAACTGGACTAAAAGGCTTCCTCCGTTCTCTCCTCTAATCCGCCGTCACTGGGTGTGCATTTGATTGATTTATAGTGCTCGCATCACCCAAAACTCCTTCTAGACCGCAATGGACGAACCCGGCTGCCGAACCATTCGATGAATGGACGCTACACCGGGCGAGCTAGCGGACGTCAAAGGCCGTCGAACCTACTAGGGTCCTCTTAGGCAATTGACGTATTTACATGAGCACTTTTCCGCTAGCTCTTCATTAATTGTGACGACGGAGGCACACTTTTGGAAGACATCACGGATACATCACCCTGATCATGATCGTCTGAAATAGAGATTGATAAAGTAGAGTGACCCTGCGGGGAAAGGACCGGAATGGCCAATTCCCCACTAACATACCGTGACACACGCTTCCCATGTTGTCATCGAAATTAATAGCCCAAGAACATTAGGTTTCACTAGGGAAAAAAATCGGAGAAAGCTGATTTTTTCAGGGAATGTCGAGTACATGTCACTGAACGATTAGACAAAAGTCCCCTAAAATCCCAGTTGAGCTTTTTTTTCTACAGCCTTTTTTCGAAAACGCGTTTGAAAAAATTTTTAAAAAATCGCACAAACTTTGTAACCTCGAATTGATCCAACTGTATTTTTTGTTTACGCGTATTTCGAACTACATAATGTCTAATATACATTTACCTAGAGGAAAATGTGCATTCTGTGACAATTTCTGCGAAAAATTATTGAAAATTCACAAAAAAGTATCGGATTTACGCAAAAAATGATGATTTTCCTAACGGATTTGCCCAAAGGGTCGTAGTACAGAACGGAATGTTAGTTGGACAGATGATAAAAAATCCACCACCATTTGAAGACTTTTATCATTGCTTACAAAATAGACATTATGGAAGACCCCCTCTGCTTCTGGCCAAGTTCCCCTTTTGGCATAAAATTCGTCAGCATGAGAACTCAACTATTTTCGGGCTTGGGACCGAACAGACACGTCTGTGTCTGGCAGCATTAGATCAATAAATAATATTTACAGAATGTACAAAAATCAATAAATAATATTTACAGAAAGTACAAATCAATCAACATGGATTAAGTTACATTGACTATTATCAACGCTATATACAGAAATGACATGACCTATATACATATTATTCATAGAACTCAGAAATTTCCGACAGGACAGTGTTTCTGTGGCTGTTACAAGAATCCGAACTGCAATTACACAAACCTGAGCAAGAGAGTCCTGCCTTCTTACACCCACACCTTTTTGTACAAGCACTCTTGCAACCACAACTGATCAGATTCAGTAGGTTATCGGGGGCACATGGCTTTGTGGCTGCAGTCGGTACAAGAAGTCCATTGTCTAGCGACCACCCCCAATCCATCGGAGGAAGCGAAGTGCCCAGCCATTGTTGGACCTGGAGATAACATCTGTAGACATGTTGTTGTGCAGCATCGCTGCTTGGTGGGAGTGAGGCTAGGTCGATGGGTTTATTCAGTTTAGATTTTGCTACATAATGCTTGTAAGTGACATATCTATATTGGTCGAGAGAGGAAACAGTTTTACTCCCGTATAAGATCAGGAGAAGTTGTTCCCCGGCAGCGGCTACTGCACTTGGTGTACTGTCATCCGCCAAAATTGTGCTGACATACTGTTGTGAGTCGCTAGTAACATCGGAGACAATTGTACTGAATACTTTCTTCTTACCATCTCGAAAGAGTGCAGAAGTAGTGTCACAACCACTTATAGAATGTGCTACAAGGAGGTTGCTTCTATGGTCACCCATTTTGGTTGCTATTTCACTAACTGAAACTAGTAAGTTTGGGGTAATGGAATACATCATGTGAATATTACATCCCGGTTGAACTCGAGAGGTAAGAATGACTAACAAGTCTGTGTCTGTTCCCACAACGACAACATTGTTGTCATCTTGAGCGATGTCAAGTGCAGTTTCGGCTATCAGTACATCAGCATCAGCCTCGGCCTGCTTGGACTGAATATTGATAGCAGATAGCTCCTGCATTAGAAGATCGATCAGTTGGGTTTTGTTCTTGGCATTTGCAAGGAAATCGGATTGGGGTGTGGTGGCTGGTAATTCGGGTGAGATATTGATATCAATGGAATACCTGTCTTTAGATCTACGGGCTTGTTCCATGCCCTTTGTCGACATTGTACAAGCATAACCATCAAAAACAACCACGACGTTCGCCCCAAAATGTCTCACTAGATAATTGGAATATGATGTACATATGTCCTTATATGACGACTGTTTAGGCCATACAACTGCCCTCAATAAAAATCCACCATCTACAACAAACAGAGAATGTTCTGGGATTTTAGTTTGCTCGGAACCGTATGTTTTGAGGATCTTACCGAGCGTGTTTTTCTGTGTCTTCCTCATTCCAGCAGAATCAAACAATGCTGGTGGTTTCGGGGCGAGTTCATATTTGAGATACTCTTCCATCTCTGCTTGTGACTGAATAACACATGTGATACGGTTGAACAGAATTGTGGGGTCAATCACTACCTTACTTCCACGGACTTTGATGCTATTTGCCATCGATGCGAAAGACTTCACAGTATCAACACGTCGTAGTTTGATGCTGTTGAACGTTTTGCTTACAACATTCGATACGCAACATTCACCAATTTTGCGAACTTGGTCACAGTTCACAGTTTCGTCGGCCACAAGCCCGGTCGCTATAGAGACTAATTGTAGTGGATCTCTATTCTGAAAGGGGGAATGCACTCTGAGCCAGTTCAATAATTTGGTGATATCACTGGCATCAGTCAATTGTGAACTTTGACGGAGATCCCGATGTTGTTCGCCATGACCAGTGTGAACATGAACAAAATTTTCGAGAGCATTACATATCGGAAGGCAAAGAGGTAGTCCATGTACCCATTTCGCAACAGTGCTATCGGTTATTCCCCTGCCATGTGTGAGACCACCAGGGAGCTTGAACATTCTCATTAAACACTGCTCTATGGTCTGATCAGAATATATCCCATCCCAGAATTTATCTGAGCGCCTTATGGTAAAGTAACCTTTCTCAGTGAACAACTCCAAATCATCCTGTTGCATTATTTCTGTTAGCTCATTCATCTGCTGCAAATAGAGATGAGAACTTTTTGCGTATGCAAAATGACCACCTGCGTGAAATACTGGAATCATATTGCGAACACAATATGTGTGGAGTTCCCAGTCGCCTGTGCGCTCTGCTCTCAAGAACAACTGGAGAAGACCTATTTGCTCGTAGTATTGTACCCAAAGCTTTCCTGTGCATCCTACGGACGCATTCTGGAGCAGTTCGTGTAATTTTGACAGTAGATGGTTGACACTTTCTTGATTGACAGCGTCAGCTGTTGTACAGTCACCTCTGGCAAGTCCACAGAATATTTCATTGACTTCTGTGCAGTCTATGTTATCTAGTGTTCGGCTTTCTTCAAACACAAGTTTTGTAATGGCAATTTGTGTTAGCAAATGGGCACGAACTGCTCTTGAATATGCATGACCACTGATCAAATGATGGATTGACCCACCAGCATAAACAGTCCCCCAAAGTTCATCCAAGCCGCTACCAGCCATGATCGAACCAATTGCCCCTAAATATGACATAATCATATGGAAACCGCCGAGTCTAACGAAAACTTTTGTCAACTTATCTGACGAAGACACAATCTCCACTGCTTTGATATAAAGTGGTTGGTCAAACGTCACTGGACAAACGTTCAGTCCCTGTTTCTCACATTCAGTTTGTGCAAACATGAGAGCAGTGTAAATTGTGCTCGGGTTGGATGGATCAAAATTAATAAAGGGAAGTATCTCGACATCACTTGTTTCATAATCATCTGATGATGTGACAATGTGCATATATCCAGCCCAAGATGGGCAAGGTACTCTCAGTACATGCGTCAAAGACCAAAGACTGTTGACTGTTTTTGCGAGTTTCAAATTTTTCAGATCAGATTCACCCAAAGTTGATAAATCCTTCATCACAATTTCGTCAAGACCCGATTTGCTTGGTTTACTGTAACCTTTCAAAGGGATGTACCCGAATTCACCAGAGCCAATATTCGAATGATCGCCAGTTAGTCGTTTTATCGGAGACTCTTCTGTGTGATCTCTGCTTGGAGTTATACAGGCGATGAGTTTAGGGGGTATGGTTAATATTTCACACGTTTCACCAGTTCATTATGGAATAAATGACTATTGTTATATATCATTATAAAGCCACTGCTTTTCTGCAATTTTTGATATATAATTTAACTCCCAAAGTAGTCGTAGATTTGATTTAATGGACGTTGTGTACCGTTGTGTGTATGAAAACAATAAATTTTTTTTTGGAATTTTGTACATTTTCGTGAATATTTCACCATTGAGTGTGAGGATTGGTACAAAGTTGGCATTTTCTGTTGGGGATATGTATTCTCAATATAATTCAGCACGATATTTATGATTCTCACCCTACTAAGGCGAATAAGAATGAGAAATATGGAGCTGGGTCGAATTTTTTTAAAAAAAATTTTTTTCATCCAAAAAACGCTATAACTAAAAAAGCTCAACTCGGATTCGCGGGGACTTTTCACACTTTATCCGCAATGTGTTTCCCCGGAAACATATAAAAAAATCAGCTTTCTCCGATTTTTTTCCTTACTTTCTCATTTTTATGTCTAATGTGCCTGGACTATAACACATACAGAACAGGAGTTAGTGCGAGTACACTGACTACATTATACAATGATTATGAAAGTCAGAGGAAGATTTCCTCTTATTACAATTGAACAATATCCTTTCATTGTGAAAAGAAAACAAAGTCCTAGTACTCGCACCAACCACTGACAATCAAAATACATAATAACATGATCCATTAACATAGAAAAAATAATTGAAATCAAATAATTTTGAAAAAATATTTTTTCAGAACCGCCCAAGTTTCTGAAAAGTAACGTTGAGCCCCAATGGATCCCAAGCCTAAGTGTGGACAAAAATTCTAAAAATATTTTAAACAATTTATGCAACACTTGCGAACAATAATAATGTATCTAGTTATGATTAAATTAACATCAAGATATTATTTTCAAGAAATCCCCCCTCACACAGAGGGCTGTTGGAAATGTAAATAATAAGTGTAAAAACACCAGATCAAGACTCCAGGCACCCTGGCCCGAAATCAGTTACCAATAATACACTATCTGATGCAAAACAGAGACTTCCAGGGAAGAAACTGCAGAACATCAGATGGTAGATGCAGAACACTACGCCTAACCACCCATAGGTGAAGATGTAAACATGGGGAAAAGAACAGAATTCATTCTGTTATCCAGCTAAAACTCCCAAGAAATTTTAGTAATAATATTACAGAAAATATGCCAAAAGCATGGGAGAATAGCAAAAGGGGACTTAAAGGAAAGGGAGAGAGGAAAACACTGAACAAGCAGTGTAACTTGATAACAAGAATGACCACAACAGGCTGTTGCCTCGAAAATAGGTAACTTAACATAATTTCATTAAAAAATTTTAACAGCCCTGATTAATTTCTGTCACTCATTTTTCCTCTCCTCCTTCTATATCCTCCTTAGAATCACCATTTCACTAATATTTATGTGTCTGGCATCATTTAAACTGAGATTTACAAGCACAAAGATCAGTCAGATGTTAACTGATGACGGGCCACACAAAGAATGATTAATGGTGCCAATTTCGGGACGTCCTTGACACTGCACATGCGCAGTAGAGTTGAAGTATGGAGGGCCATTCAGGACATGTTTTCTTTGGTTTTAGATGCAAATTTTGAGGATTGGGGGGCAAAATTTGTGTTTGGCCCTATATTTTTAAGAGTTAGCACCAGCTATGTCTGGGTCATTGGTACAGTATAAAAATATAGAAAGTTTGGGTGGGGACAAAAATCTTACCCCTCCTTTTACAAAGCCAAATATTACTTCACGAACTTCGTTTGAACAAACTTGATTCTATACCTCATATAGAAACTCCATAGCAAATATCAAGTCATTGTACACACTGGTTCTTGAGAAGAAGATTTTAAAAATATTTTGGAGCATTTTCCCCCACTCCCTCCCAATGGAGCTGGGCAAGTTGAGTTGAACAAAAATGAAATGCCCCTTTGGGACCATCACTCACACAAACTTTCACTTGAATTGGCCCAGTGGCTTTGGAGGAGAAAACCAAAACATGGTGTTGACGGACGACGGACGGACGATGGACGGAGAGCAATGAGATTAGCTCAGCTTGACTTTGTCAAGATGAGCTAAAAATCGAGAGCTCCATTTTTATTCCTATGCTCAGTTCAGTTTTCTGTTTTGACTACAAAACCAAATTTTTTCTGTAAACCATCCACTTATACCATAGTAAACACTGATTTTCCATACTCTCTACAGTGGCATTCAATACGGTAAAAATTGGAAAACACACAAGTCTAGGTTGACAAATTTTTGGGGGTTCTGTAAAACAAGAAATAAGAAGAAATGGGTCTTTTTTGGTCAAGCAAAAAGATGTATGGAATGTCTAAAACGATTGTTTTAAATTCTGAATTTTAACTTATATCAGTTGTAATTGTCCATCCATACACTGATTGAACAAAATTAACAGAAACCCACCAATTCACTTAAATATAATAAAATAAAGATGTTAATTATAAATTTATAAACATTTAACTATTTTCCAAACAAACCAGGCAAGTTCACAGAAGGTTTTGTATAAAAACTGGCTAAGAAGCAGCCTGCACTGCAAATCACTGCCAATGCCCCAAACTGCATAAAAATTTCAATGTCAAAAGAGTGAAAAAGGGCCATAACTCTGGACAAAATGTGTCAAAGATACTCATGCTACAGATGCATCGTTCCCCCATAATACTCTATCACAACACAAAATATCTTTCAAATCAGAGTAGCAGTGGCTGAGACACAAGGGGAAATGTTGGTATGGACGGACGAACAGATGGATGAATGGACGGATGGATGAATGGACAGACGGAGGTCTCCACTAGATACCCCTTCAAATTTTCATGTTAGGGGCATAACAATTGTTAAATATTCAAACACATATTCTTGAGAACAAACTCATTTAACTGGTAGAGTTCTAAATTAATTTTTGGTCATCAAAATTTGTTCCAGTTTATGGGAGATTGTCATCAAGCACTCTCCCATAAATTGTAACATGGCAAGTCCATACAAACTAAAGAATCATACTTTGATGATTAAATGAGGCACACACACAGAATATGAAGCCTTCAAATTGTGGTGCCTGCACTTGGGCCAAAAAAATAAATAACCCAGGTTCTCAGGCACCACCCGCATAACCAAAAAGACCGCCTCATCATTTTTTTTTTGTCAACATTTTTGGTCCCTGGATAATATTTTAGGAGCACTGGCACATTTTAGTAGCACCGTTGACACTATTAAGCTAATTTCTTGTCACATGTTTTCACTGCAATTTCTGACTGTTTTTAGTCGACGTCCAAGTACAAAAGTGATTGTTTTGAAAGTTATGAACTGTCTGCAATATGATTGTATCTGTTTTAGTTACATTCGGCTGTTAGATTTTATTTAATTGGACTGTGATTGGAGAGTTAAATACATTGTGTTCAGTGATTCAAATGTACCGGCGAGTCAGAGATGAAAACAAATTTGAAGTTGAACCAGCGATTCATTTGAAGGAGACACCAATATGCTTTATTGGATCAACGATGAATTCTAAATTTCAAAAAGTTCAATCAGATCTTGAGGTTGAAGAGGTTTTGAAATATTATGGACGATATTTTAAATTTAATTTGGAGTTGGACGACCAGGTTGCTGAATGCAAGTCCTCATATTTTTTTTCATATTATCACATCTAAAGGCCCCTAAAAAGGAAGAATATAGAAGATTTGAAGCATCAATATTAATACATGTATTGTATATTCACAAATTTCGATAAAATTATTTTCTCCAGTGTTACTAAATCAATCTGAAAAAAAAACCAAAAAAAAAAACCTCCCTCCCTCGTCTGATGTTTCAGCCAAAAATGCCTGAGAACACGTTCTTTTTTTTTAATGGCCTTAATAAAGCCCAAATATGGGCTTCCAGCACTCAACCAGTTAAGAGCCTCAAAATCCTGCATTTTTCTTGTTATTTTGTACTCAGAAATGATTAACTTTGATGGGCACAAGAAATATGTACATCAGCAGGAAAGAAGAAAAATTATTTGTTTCATTGTTTATTTAAACACACCCACAAAACGACTATCTACAAAGTCCAGTTGATCTCACTTAATTGGATAGTGTCTAATGAACTAAAACTCTAAATTGCATACCATCTTCAAATGCCAAACTAATTACCATTCCCTCTGTAGAAATTTTCATAGTTACAGTTCAGCCACTGTGGACTGGTCGTAATCCACATATGAGCAGTGATGTCTATGGCATACATTTACCAGGTAATAATGAAAGTGTCAATGACACTGTAGCTCAACTTGACAAACTTGAACTTGGTAAGTTATAAATGAAATGGCAAAATTGAAGATCATTGGTACCAATGTTATTTTTTTTGCCAGTGGCAACATTTTTTGATAGAAACCCAAAGAAAATTGATAGCTCCCATCTAGAGGCCTCCCCAAACAAGCATGCCAGGTTTCAAAGCAATCCGATCATAAATGTGACCTGTAGGGTGTACAAAAGGGAAATATTGTGGTCTGACAAGACTAAGTTCTAAGAACGTTGGCCGTGGCAACATTTTTTGACAGAAATGGAAGAAAATCGATAGCTCCCATCTAGAGGTCACCGTAAATAAGCATACCAAACAAGCATGCCAGGTTTCAAAGCAATCTAATCATAAATGTGCCCTATAGGGTGAGCCAAAGGGAAATATTGTGGTCTGACTAAACTAAGTTCTAAGAATGTTGGCTGCAGCAACATTTTTTTATGGAAATTGAAGAAAATTGATAGCTCCCATCTAGAGGTCACCCCAAACAAGCATGCCAGGTTTCAAAGCAATCCGATCATAAATGTGACCTGTAGGGTGTGCCAAAGGGAAATATTGAGTCTTCTGACTAAACTAAGTTCTAAGAACGTTGGCCGCGGCAACATTTTTTGACGGAAATTGAAGAAAATCGATAGCTCCCATCTAGAGGTCTCCCCAAACAAGCATACCAGGTTTCAAAGCAATCAAATCATAAATGTGCCCTGTAGGGTGTGCCAAAGGGAAATATTGTGGTCTGACTAAACCGAGTTCTAAAAACTTTGGCCGCGGCAACATTTTTTTACGGAAATCGAAAAAAATCAATAGCTCCCATCTAGAGGTCACCCCAAACAAGCATGCCAGGTTTCAAAGCAATCCGATCATAAATGTACCCTGTAGGGTGTGCCAAAGGGAAATATTGAGTCTTCTGACTAAACTAAGTTTTAAGAATATTGGCCGCGGCAACATTTTTTGACAGAAATTGAAGAAAATCGATAGCTCCCATCTAGAGGTCTCCCCAAACAAGCATACCAGGTTTCAAAGCAATCCAATCATGAATGTGTCCTGTAGGGTGTGCCAAAGGGAAATATTGAGGTCTGACTAAACTAAGTTCTACGAACAATGGCCGTGGCAACATTTTTTGCCGGAAATTGAAGAAAATCGATAGCTCCCATCTAGAGGTCACCCTAAATAAGCGTACCAGGCTTCAAAGCAATGAAATCATAAATGTGCCCTGTAGGGTGTGCCAAAGGGAAATATTGTGGTTTGACTAAACTAAGTTCTAAGAACGTTGGCCGCGGCAACATTTTTTGACGGAAATTGAAGAAAATCGATAGCTCCCATCTAGAGGTCACCCCAAACAAGCATACCAAGTTTCAAAGTAATCTGATCATAAATGCAACCTGTGAGGTGTGCCAAAGGAAATTGTGGACGTACGTACTAACGTACTAACATACTAACGTACGTACGTACGTACGTACGTCGACGGACGAGAAGTGATGGCAATAGCTCAGCTTGACTTTGTCAAGTTGAGCTAATAAAAATCATCATCAGCAGAATTTTAATTAATGAAGCAGTAGGTTGAACCTGGTGCTTCATTAATTAAATTTTTGCTGATTATTCATATAATTAGTGTTTGGAATCTAATATTATTGCGTCTGTGGAAATATTGCCCACCTGTGCAAAAATGCCCGGTCCATGCTGGCTGTACTGTACCTGCATATGAGTTGTACAGTAAATCCCTGTCAATTGACTACAATATCTTGTGATCTATCAAAGAATTACTCTGATTACAAATGAATTACTCAGGTTTCTTGACTTCTTTGGCCGCATTTCATCCAATATTAGCAATTAATCTATAAAATCTTGTTTGACGGAGCCCCATAAGCTCTGTTAAACAAGATATGATCAAAATAAATATTCAATTTATCTCTAGAATAGCAAAATGACCAAATTCCTGTTGGCTCTTTACCCAATGAAGATTATATCAAAATTTATTATTTTAAATATTATTTTTTCAAATTTAAAAAAAAAATTCAACAAAATAATATCATGTGATGCCTCACTGGAATGATCTCAATAAGCTTGTTGCAATGAGGGGTCACATGATATGGTTTTGTTTAAATCTTTCTTTTTTTTAAATAATTGCATATTAAAAATAATCTGCATATTACATAGACAATACAGCCTATTTGTTAGGTAAATGGTTTATTGGATACTCCTTCTAACTAATATATTTCATTGGCAAAGTGGCTATTCATTTAACAGGGCCACCACTACTGTACTATACATACTTAGGTAGATCAAATTTTTCTGTGTCCCATAAGTCTTTTATTCTAGCTACTCTTCCCTCAAGAGAAATATCTGGTTTCTCCATTCTTATTTTGGACAACAAAAACATTTCACACACTAGGCAACCAAATACTGTCATATCTTCCTTTATGAGTGCTGTTTTTTGATTCGAAGGTTGAGTGTTTTTCTGAAAGAGAAAATCATGGTCAATAGTCTGTCACAGGTGAGAACAACTGCACACAAACTATTCCATTGTACAAGAACTACAAGTACTATTTATTTTTGTTGCTGTAAACCTCACATTAATGTCTGAAAGAAACAAAATCTAAGCACTCTCCACCTCTACACCCCCCTAAATATGATCTGTGTGGAGCAGCGACAAATGCAATTACAGATAACATATGACATTTTGTGTAAATTAACATTTCATTGAGATTCCAACACCCAAGGTGGTAATAATCAATTTATCTTACAACACTCCTTAAAAAGTGACCATTCCGTCATTTAAACTGAAACTAGTAATCCCATTCATTGTTCTACTTGTGCTATAACTGCTGAAGTTTATAAGTAGTGTTTCAGCTGTGTGTTTCTTTGTTTTATTTTTCATGTTTAACGCATGGTAGGCCGATATAAAAATATTATGCAATGAAAGTGTCAATGACACTATAGCTCAACTTATGTAAGACATGTACATGTATAGTATGTGACACAGCAATGACACACATCTAGGTAATGATCCAATAACAAAAGTACATGTAAAGTATTGTAAAGGTCTGTACATAAATACTGACCGTATCCTGTAACAAATGTACATGCAAAGTATTGTAAAGGTGGGTGACAGTTAGATGCTAAACTAGAAAAGAAATCTCCATGGGGTTAATGTTACAATGGGGATCCTTGTATGGTGCACCATAAGCCAAATGTTAGAAATTGTTTTGGCCTGTTTGATTCAAACCCTTCTAAGGTTGATTCATACTGATGAATAAATATTTGTCCAGTCCTTAAAATATAGGTATTTGAATTTTTTATCTTTAGCCCATTGGGTCCCCATGGGTGAGGAGGTTTTATTTTTCTCATTGGAAATAGAAAATCAGGTTGTGCTAATAATGTTTACCCTCCCCAAACAATACCAAATATTAACACAGGAACTTGGCTTCAACACATTTGAATATACACTTCTTAGAAATGCTGAATTCAAGAAACATTATTTTGTCTGGTGTTTTTGGAAAAGATTTTTTATTATCTCCCTTTTTGAGTTCCCGAATATGTCTGACTGAACTCCAAAATATTTGTTCTCATACCACAGTGATAACAAAGGCACCCAATAAATTTATAGCAAACATTACTGACATAAAAAATCTTCTTTACAGGTTCTGTACAAAAAATGTAATACACACAATTCCTGTAAATATGACTGCCGACAGGCATTTTGAATTTTGGGCCGAGCCCAAAAGCACTCGTTACCATCCCATGATGATAACAAACGTAGTCCTAAAAGTTCTGTACAAAAAACTGATTACACCTAAATTCGGTATAAAATGGCCACCGGCAGCCATCTTGAATTTTGGACAACATCTCAAAACACTTGTTCTCATCCCAAGGTGATAACAAAGGTACCCAAGAAGTTTTTTGTGAAGATCAGTTCGAAAATACAGCCCCTAGCCCGAGCTGTATTGACATGGGTACTTACTGTGTATAAGTAGCACAGAATAAATCAAAGTTCATCTAATTTGCATAATTTCTGCACAAGAAAAAAACCTGTATTATATGTGATGTATTCCATGTTACTAAACATTCATTCAAAAATTTATTCAAATCAGAACCTTCATATGGAAGTTCTGTACAAAAAACTGATTGTACCTTATATTTGGGTACAAAATGTATAAAAAATCTCCAAGCCCCAAGGCTTAATCTTATTTTATAAAACTGAGGTTCTAATAGAGTGAGTTAGAGCTAGGAATGTCCTTGTACCTTCAGTTCTTCAGCTGGAATGGCTATATTGTTCATAGTTCTTGAAGAAAAGCTATAATGAGCTTCAAGCTGCTCTATTGAAGCAAGTGGTTCATAATCCTTTGGTAATCTAATGAGGGCAAACTCAGGTCTTCCTTCTTTAGTAGCACTGGTTACTACAGATCTAAAATAATAATACAAAACATCTTAAAGAAAAAAATATGTGCTTGATAACAAGATTTTTATGACTTTTTTCTCTATGATAATACTGCCACACCTTGGCATAATTTTTTTTTTAAATTGAGAGCTTTACAAATGAAAGTGTCAATGACACTGTAGCTCAACTTGTGTTAGACATGTACATGTATTGTATGTGACAGAGCAATGACACACATCTAGGCAATGACCTGATAACAAAGGTACCTGTAAAGTGTTGTAGAGGTCTGTACATAAATACTGACCATAGCCTGTAACAAATGTACAGGTAAAGTATGACTAAACTAAGTTCTAAGAATGTTGGCAGCGGCAACATTTTTTGACGGAAATTGAAGAAAATCGATAGCTCCCATCTAGAGGTCTCCCCAAACAAGCATACCAGGTTTCAAAGCAATCCGATCATAAATGTGCCCTGTAGGGTGTGCCAAAGGGAAATATTGAGATCTTCACACTAAACTAAGTTCTAAGAACGTTGGCCACGGCAACATTTTTAGACGGAAATTGAAGAAAATCGATAGCTCCCATCTAGAGGTCTCCCCAAACAAGTATACCAGGTTTCAAAGCAATCCGATCATAAATGTGCCCTGTAGGGTGTGCCAAAAGGGAAATATTGAGGTCTGACTAAACTAAGTTCTAAGAACGTTGGCCGTGGCAACATTTTTTGACAGAAATTGAAGAAAATCGGTAGCTCCCATCTAGAGGTCATCCTAAACAAGCATACCAGGTTTCAAAGCAATCCAATCATAAATGTGCCCTATAGGGTGTGCCAAAGGGAAATATTGTGGTCTGACTAAACTAAGTTCTAAGAACGTTGGCCGCGGCAACATTTTTTGACGGAAATTGAAAAAAATCGATAGCTCCCATCTAGAGGTAACCCCAAACAAGCATACCAAGTTTCAAAGTGATCTGATCATAAATGCGACCTGTGAGGTGTGCCAAAGGAAACTGTGGACGTACGTACTAACGTACTAACATACTACATACATACGGCGACGGACGAGAAGTAATGGCAATAGCTCAGCTTAACTTTGTCAAGTTGAGCTAAAAATGCTATCAAGGGTTTGAATGATCTGCATAGGAAAAGTGTAAAGTAATTATTTTTCTGTGGTAACCTGGTACCCTGCAACTTATATTAGCTGATACTATATTAAGAAAATTATCCAGCATTGTAAATATCACCCTCAAGAAATAAATGCATTTTTAGATAATAACTGGAATTTACTTTCATCTTTTTTTGCATTGCAATTGAGCAGAACTGAAATGAAAATAGAAAGTTGTGTGGCTGTATTGTGACAGAGTCTTGGCTCCATCTCACTCATGTTACATGTAATTTAAAGAGTTTGCTTCAAATCATCAACAAAATTGCATGTTCAATTTGATGGAAAACTGGCACAAATTATTTCACTACTTCACAACCAAGGCATTTAATTCAGAAAATTTGCCTTGGCAAAAAAATTGCCTAGGAAAGCAGTCTTTCCTCGGCAAAAAACACCATTTGCCTAGGCAATTTTGAATGAAGTAAATTAAAATAAACATTGATATATAAACATCGAAATTGACCTCAATATCAATTTTTAACCCTTTACTTAACGAAAACGCCGCAAATTCAGCAGTTGAAAAAATGTTAAAAAATTTATAGTAATTTATATATTTTTTATACTTACCAATGACCCAGACATAGCTGGTGCTAATTCTCAAAATCTAGGGCCAAACACAAATTTTGCCCCCCAATCCCCCAAATTTGCATCTAAAACCGAAAATAACATGTCCTAAATGCTCCTCCATACTTTTCCTCCACTGCGCATGCGCAGTGTCAAGGAGGTCTCGAAATTGGCGCCAATTATCATTCTTACAAGCAGTGCCTGGTCAGCGCTATTTACTCAGCGGGGAGGTACGAGTTCCCAACTCCTGGGAGGGCCATCCCCGTCTGGGTCATTGGTAAGTATAAAAAATATATAAATTACTATAAATTTTTTAACATTTTTATACTGTACCAATGACCCAGACATAGCTGAATAGAAAAAAGGCTGTGGGGCCTAGGACATAGAGGAAAATCCAATAAGCTCAACTATATATAATAGAGTTATCCCCTCGAGGAGAAAAGGAGGATTAGGTTTTACATGTATCTTTCTTATTTATGACAAATTAGAAAGACACAACACCTGTCATAATTGAGCATAATAACATCCATGTTCTCTATTAACATCCAGTATAACCCTTTATACTAATTATTTTTAAAGTAAGCCAATAAATAAAGTAAGTCCAGAGAATTGAGACTCTTTATACTCATTAAAAGTGTCCGAGGATTGTATATTAACGCCCGTTTGACACGTGACATATACAAATGCTTCACACCGAGCTACACTTTAAAAATATGACATGAATGAATTTAACCATTAGCTTTACACTTTAAAACCATCCCGGTACCGACTCAGAATTACTGACTCCGGAGGAGGTATCCCCTTGCTTTTCACTATAAAGCAGGTGACCTAAGGGAAGACCCTCCCCCCCCCCCTTCCCCTTGGTCAAATAGCCCAGAGCGAAGAGGGCAGCAGGACAGAGTCACTGCCGGAACAGAAAGCCTGCATAACTATAGTTGCAACTGTTTAGTGGACGACATTCTGAGCAACAGATAACGGACCTAAACAATACAGGTCTCCAGAAATGGACTCAATATTTCTGAGATAAAAATTTGTGAATGTGGATGGCTGAGACCAATATGCAGCCTTCATTAAATCTGTAATAGCAACACTATTTGCGTAAGCCCAAGATGTAGAAAGAGCTCTTACTTCATGAGCCAAAATCTTAAGCACAGACTGCTGAGTTGAAGATAGATTATCATAAGCAGTACGGATAGTTAATTGAATCCATCTAGCAATAGAATGGACCATAATGTCCTTTCTATTAGGCATCAGAGACAGAAATAAGCGTTTTCATCCCTTTCTGATAAACTGAGATCTTCGTTTATAAATACTTAAAGCCCTAACCGGACAGAGTAAAGGCCTATGCCCGTCTGAAGACGGAAGGGCCTTAATAACAATAGGTTCCGGATATTTATTAGGAGCCTGATTCTTAGCCAAAAATCCAACATTAGTAGTAAAGGTAATAGTGTTCCCGACACTACGATAGTGAGAATCGTCCACAGATAGTGCATGAAGCTCACTGACTCTTCTAGCAGAAGAGAAAGCTAAGAGAAATGCTGTCTTATAAGATAAGAATTTGAAGTCCACTGTCTCAAGAGGCTCAAATGGCTTTTCTTTTAGTTTAAGAAGAACCCAAGCTAAATTCCATTTAGGAATTAATCTAAGGGTTCTAGGTCTATTTATCGAGAAGTTTCTAACTAATTTAGATAAAGAGACATCAGATCCAATTTGTAAACATGGTGTGCATAGGTATCAGATAACATAGACCTATAACCTTTAATAGTAACAGGCTGCAGTTTGATCTCATCAAACAAGTATACTAGAAAGTTTGCAATGTCTGGAATGGAGGGATCAAAAATGTCAACAGAATGATCCCTACACCAACGATAAAAGACCTTCCACTTAGCCGCATAGTTTAGCGAAGAGGAGGTCCTCCTACAGTTAGAAATTGCGTCCACTGCTCGTCCTGTAAAATGCTTGCCATGCAAGAAGGACCGCACAACGGAAATATGTGAAGGTTGAGACCTTGCGGGTTGTGATGTAGTTGACGCGATTTCCCCTGCGAAAGAAGATCCTCTCATGGAGGAAGCTTCCGCGGTATGTCCCACAGCAGACACCTGAGTAGATTTATTCATGGTCTCTGTGGAGACAGAGATGCTACCAATAGAATTTTGCATTGAGATTGTTTTATCTTTAGCAATATCTGCTGAATCAACGGTGCTGGAGGATACGCATATCCTATCATTCCGTCCCACGAGATCGATAGAGCGTCTACTGCATATACTCGAGGATCCAGACATGGTGACACATACGTCTGCAACTGATTGTTGAGCTGCGTCGCAAATAAGTCTATCATTGGCTGCTCACATTGGTAGCAAATCTGATTGAATACCTGTTTGTTGAGAGTCCATTCTGATGGCAACAAGCGACCCTTCCATGAAAGGGAGTCTGTTAATACATTCAGACGACCCGGAATATGACGGACCGAAAGTAGAACTTGGTGTTCTAGTACAAACAGAAGGATTCTTTCCGTTAAATTGAATAAAGGAATGGAATGAGTGCCTCCCTGGTTCCGAATATACGCTACTACTGTCGTATTGTCGGACAGGATTTGGATATGTGCTTTCTGAATAATGTTCATCCAATGACGTAGTGCAAGCCAAATTGACATCATTTCTTTGATGTTTATGTGCTTGCCTAGAAACTGCAGATCCCAAAGACCCTGGCACTTTGAATTCGTTGGGATCAATGTTGCACCCCAACCTGTTTGACTGGCATCCGTCATAATAGTAAAACTCGGATCCGGCAACTGCAGTGGAACTCCCTGAGTCAACCACTGAATGTTTGCCCAAGTCTGAATCTCTTGTTTCACTTGATTTGACAAGAGAACGTCTATATCGAGCGAATGAATCTTTACTCTCCAATTCTGAGTCTACAAAATTTGGAGAAGATGGGTGCGTAACCGCCCCATCGGAATGAGATCCGCAGTGGCTCTGCACAGACCTATCAGTCTCATGAATTCTCTCGGTGTGACTTTGTCTGAGTGAAGACAATAGAGAGCGTAACAACTGATTAATTTCGCTCTGGTTAACGGCAGACGAACAAGATTGTTGTGCGTCTCGAAGCTCATTCCCAAGTAGGTGAATGACTTGGACGGCACCAGATCTGACTTCTCCTCTATTATAAAACCGAGACATCGGAGTAATAGAAGCAGATTCTGCACATCGTTCTGAAGCGTTAACTCATTGCCGTACCTCTGAAGAATGTCGTCCAGGTAGGCCGACGTTACCGCAGACGAATGAGCTCGGACATGAGTCATTACCGAGTTCATTATTCGAGTGAAAGCCCAGGGCGCTAGGTTCAAACCGAAGCACATCGCTCGGAACTGATATACAACTCCTAGGACTGCGAAGCGTAGGTACTTTCTGAATGTCGGATGTACCATGACGTGAAAGTACGCATCCTTGAGATCTATGCTTGTAGCAGTCGTTCACCCGAATACTCGCTCTGACTGATCGAATTGTCTCCATATAGAACTTCGGAGCGACGATCAGCTTGTTTATCCAGCTCAGATCTATGACTGGACGGAACAAGCCATCTGGTTTCGGAACCAGAAACAGATGGCTGTAGAAACCCGGTGATTCCAGGTCTTCTACGACCTCTACCGCGTTCTTCTCCAGAAGAGACTGTACTTCTGATAGAAGAGCGTCTCTTTTCTGCGGTTTTGACGGAAGCTGAGTCCATTTTGGACTTCGAGTTAATGGAGGCTTTCGTTTGAAGGATATTCTTAGTCCGTCCGAAATTACCCCTCGAACCCAGGGGTCGTCCGTAATTGACGCCCAGTTGTTTATAAAACTCGACAATCTTCCGCCTACCGGAACATGATAGAGGTTCATACCATCACCTCCTGGACCTGCGAGGCTTGCGGAAAGAGAAACTACGTCCTCCACGACCCACACCTTGCCCTGTCGACCTAGGGACGTCTGACCGGTTATCTCGGCCAGTATAACGTCCCCTACGTGAGTCGCTGCCTTGACGGTCTCTAGAATAAGACGGTCTCTAGAATAAGACCTAGAGGACGCATAGGAACCTCTATAGGAACTTCCCTTGGGCGTACTTGTCCCAGAAAAGCCTGTCTTACTCTTTTCTGCTGTATCCGACTTTTTAGAAGCGGATTTGAATAGCAGAGAATCCGAAGCTTTCTTAGTTATCTGATCATAGATTGCTGAAAGCCTGCCATCGAAGAGACGCTCTCCGGAGACCGAAGCGACTCTGAGAGAGTTTTTCACCTTACCATCCACGCGCGTGGATGTAGCTAGGGCCGCGTCACGTCTAACCAACTCCAGGTTTGCCACTGAAAGGGCGGAGTTATACGTGGAATAAGCTATGGCCCTTGGAAGAACTCTTAAGGAGGATTGTATATCCTGGAATTCTTTCCCTTGAAGACGTAATGATAAAGCTTTAGTAAGGTGATCTGCATATGATAAAGCGTCTAAGTTGACTCTATTAGACATAATATTGTCGTTTCCAACGTCGTGGTTGGAATTGACATAGACGACGGTATAGACAATTCTAGGTCTTCAGCCTGGTCGTCTAGACGCAGAGGAACTCTCGGTATGCCCTGTCCTGCTGTTTCGAATTTATTCCTTGAATTGATGAAAGGCAGATGTAGAGAAACCATACTTGCTCGTTTTGGTAGCAAGCTTATATATAGTGTCATTCAATAATTCAAATGTTCTTGTGACATTATTGGACCGTGTCGGAAACTCAGGGACGATGTCCCTAAACCGATCAAAAAATTTTGTGTCCAGTGACGCTATCAGTCTCTTATCCGGCATCGCAGCATTCTGGTCCGACGGAACAACCTCTGGAAGATAATGCCGGATAAAATCTACGGCAGCTTTATGTTGTTCCGAAAGGGGAAACTCCAGATCCTCT
The DNA here is from genome assembly GCA_031216915.1 of Pictodentalium vernedei. Taxonomy (NCBI): domain Eukaryota; kingdom Metazoa; phylum Mollusca; class Scaphopoda; order Dentaliida; family Dentaliidae; genus Pictodentalium; species Pictodentalium vernedei. The sequence continues at coordinate 219,781,909 of CM062292.1, forward strand.
GAATCCCTTTCGCCATCCTGTCGGACCATATGAAGTTCTCGGTCGTCCGTACCTGAAGCTTCAGCGGAGCGTACCGACCCAGCGTCATCGGATAATTCCTGATCCGACAGAGATTCTGTCGTCTGCTGGGATGCTGCGATAAGTTGTGCTATTTGTGATAACACGTCCGTCACCAAGGCCTGTGGAGCAGCGGTCTTACGTTGCTTTGCCGCTGGAAGCTCCCTGGACGTTGACTCCTGCATACTTCTTTTATGCGAACGTCCGGAGTCTACAGGCCTCGTGTCCCTGGCTACCAGATGGCGTGACCTGGTCACCGTGGAATCCCAGATCGGCAAAGCTGGCTGGATATCCGTGGTCACGTAGCCAAGGTGCGGTCATGTGCACTGCCGTGAGGATGAGGAAGCCATATCGACAGTCTCTCCGGACTGTCTATATAACGGAGTGTCCCGAGTGGCGGACGAATGCTCCGAATGCGAAACGTTTTGTATCACTACATCTGGTCCCAGATGTTGTTGTACGAGAGAGGGACCTCTCTCGCTCGCAGCCCAGATGGACCTGGACGAGCTAGGAACCGGACTAATAGGCTTCCTCCGTTCTATCCTCTGATCCGTCGTCACTGGGTGTGCACTTTGTGTGCACTTTGTGTTACTATAGTGCTCGCATCACCCAAATCTCCTTCCTGGACCGCAACGGATGAACCCGGCTGCCGAGCCATTCGATGAATGGTCGCTACACCGGGCGAGCTAGCGGACGCCAATGCCGTCGATCCTACTAGGGACCTCTTAGGCAATTGACGTATTTCCATGAGAACTTTTGCCGCTAGCTCTTCATTTAACTGTGACGACGGAGGCACACTTTTGGAAGACATCACGGAAACATCACCCTATTTTTGTTCCTCTGAAAAAGAGATTGAAAAACTAGAGTGAGGAGAAAGGGACCGGCATGGCCTTTTCCCTGCTAACAACATACCGTGACACACGTTTCCAATGTTTGTCATCCCAATTGACACACACTGAGCAGGAGTTAGTGCGAGTACACTGACTACAATTAATACAATGATTATGAAAGTCACAGGAAGATTTCCTCTTATTACAATTTGAACAATATCCTTTCATTGTGAAAAGAACACAAACAGTCCTAATACTCGCACCAACCCCTGAAAACAAAGATACATAATAACATGATCCATTAACATATAGAAAAAATAATTGAAATCAAAAAATTTTCTGAAAGTAACGTTGAGCCCCAATGGATCCCAAAAAAGCCTAAGTGTGGACAAAATTTTTTAAAATATTTCAAAAAAATTAATGCAACACTTACGTATAATAATAATGTATCTTGTTATGATTAAACTAATACAAAGACAAGAAATCACTCTCAACAGAAACCGTTGTCAATGTAAACAAGAAGTGTATAAAAACCGGAAACATGACTCCAGGCACTGATAAACATGGCCTGAAATCAGTTACCAATTACAACACTATCTGATGCAAAACAGAGACTTCCCAGGAAGAAACTACAGAACATCAGATGGTAGATGCAGAACACAATGCCTAAACACCCATGGGTGAGGACGTAAACATGGGGAAAAAACAGAATTCATTCTGTTACCAAGCTAAAACTCCCAAGAAATTTTAGTAATAATATTACAGAAAATATGCCAAAAGCATGGGAGAATAGCAAGGGGGGACTAAAGGAAAGGGAGAGAGGAAACACTGAACAAGCAGTGTAACTTCATAGCAAGAATGACAACAACAGGCCCATGCCTTGAAATTAGGTAACATAACATAATTTCATAAAAAAATTTTAAGTTACAGCCCTGATTATTTCCTGCCACTAATTTTTCCTCTCCTCCTTCTATTTCCTCTTTAGATCCACCATTTCTCTAATATTTATGTGTCTGGCATCATTTAAACTGAGATTTACAAGCACAAATATCAGTCAGATGTGAACTGATGAAGGGCCAAACAAAGAATGATAATTGGCGCCAATTTCGAGACCTCCTTGACACTGCGCATGCACAGTGGAGGAAAAGTATGGAGGACCATTTAGGACATGCTATTTTCGGTTTTAGATGCAAATTTTGGGGATTGGGGGGTAAAATTTGTGTTTGGCCCTAGATTTTGAGAATTAGCACCAGCTATGTCTGGGTCATTGGTACAGTATAAAAATATTAATTTTCAGAAAATTACAACAAAACTATATCATGTGATCCCTCATTGGAACGAGCTCAACTCCAATGAAGGGTCACATGATATGGTTTTGTTGATATGTTTTGAAAATTTTGAAAAAATATTTAAAATCATAAATTTATATATAGTCTGCATTGGGTAAAGGGTTAATGTAATGAAAGTGTCAATGACACTGTAGCTCAACTTGTGTAAGACATGTACATGTATAGTTTGTGACAGAGCAATGACACACATCTAGATAATGAACTGATAACAAAGGTATAATGTAAAGTATTGAAAGGTCTCTACATAAATACTGACCGTAGCCTGTAACAAATGTACAGGTAAAGTATTGTAAAGGTGGGTGGCAGTTAGATACCTCTATCCAGAGCCGTATTGAAATGTGCACTGAATAAATCAAAGTTTGTCTAATTGGCCGCCGCCGGCCATCTTGAAATTTCAGACTGTATCCAAAAATTATAAATTTATGATAATTTGTATATTTTTAGACTTACCAATGGCCCAGACTCAGCTGGTGCTAACTCTAAAATATCGAGGGCCAAACACAAATTTTGCCCCCCAATCCCCAAAATTTGCATGCAAAACCGAAAATTAGAAGTCCTATCTGGTCCTCCATACATTTACTCTCTGTGCATGAGCAGTCGCCAGGAAGTGATCAGAATTGGTACCAAGATCATTCTTTGTAAAAGAGAGTATTACATAATAATTCAGCGGGGAGGTATGAGTGCTCACTCATGGGAGGGCCATCCCCATCTGGGCCATTGGTAAGTATAAAAATATACAAATTATCATAAATTTATAATATTTTTACACTGTACACCAATGGCCCAGACTTAGCTGAATCGTAAAAAGATGGAGGGCCTAGGACTTTCGAAATAATTCCAATCCTGCAATCCATGATGAAAGGAAATTAGAATAATTAGGAATTACATGTAGGTCTCTCTATACAGTAATAGAGGAGACATATTCTAAATAAGGAGCCCAATTTAAGTAATTCCTAATGAACTCATTCCAATGAGGGGGTCATAAGCTATATTTTTGAGACAACAATGATAAATTTTAAGTAATTTGTATATTTTTTATACTTACCAATGGCCCAGACTAGCTGGTGCTAACTCAATTTAATTCAGGACCAAACACAAATTTTGCACCCCCACAATCCCCCAAATTTGTATACAAAACCGAAAAATTGATTTCCTGTCTGGTCCTCCATACTTTTGTTATCTGCGCATGAGCAGTATCCAGGAAGGTACCGAAATTGGCGCCAACCATCATTCTTTCTACAGTGCTGCTAAATGTTATAATGAGCAGGGAGGAATGAGTGCCTACTCATGGGAGGGCCATCCCCGTCTGGGCCATTGGTAAGTATAAAAAATATACAAATTACTTAATTTATCATATTTTTCTACCACAACCAATGGCCCAGACTAGCTGAATCGTAAAAAGGCTAGAGGGCCTGGGACTTAAAGGAAAATCCAAACTCTCAATTACTTCGATAAAGAATAGCTCCTACAGGAGAATAGGAGAAGACGTAGGAATTACACATGTCCTTCTCTTTTATAAGAAAAGAGAATGACATAACACCAACAATGTAATTGATCATCACATAATTTCTCCATTTAATGCCAGCATAACACGTTTTGCTAATTCGGCAAAGGAAACCAATAAATAAACCTAGTCCAGAGAATGAGACGCTTTATACTCATTTAAAAGTGTCCAAGGATTGTATATTAATGCCCGTATGACACATAACATATACAAATGCTTCACAGTGAGCTACACTTTAAAAACAGTACATAAATGAGACATAGTTATTGCTTCACGCCGAGCTACACATTAAACTACCCAGTACCGACGCTGGACAACTGTCTCTGGAGGAGGTATTCCCTTGCTTTTCACTATAAAGCCAGATAACCTGAGGGAAAAAACCGTCCCCCACCCCTTCCCCTTGTTCTGAGGATAAATTCCTCAGAACGAAGAGGGCAGCAGAACGGCGTCAGTGCTCGAGCAGACTGCTTAAACACCTTGTAGATGTAATATTAATGGACAACATTCTGTGCAACAGAAAGAGGACCCAAAAATCTATGGTCATCAGAGATGTGTCCAGTATGCAGCCTTCATGAGATCAGCAATGGCTATACTGTTAAAATAAGCCCAAGAAGTGGACAGTGCTCTAATCTCATGCACTGAAATCTTGTTGACAGAATGTTGATCCGAAGATAGACTTTCATAGGCAATACGTATTGCCAGCTGAATCCATTTAGCGATAGAATGAACAGATATATCCTTTCTGTTAGGAATCAGTGAAAGAAAGAATCTTTTTCTTTCCTTTCTAATAAAACTTAATCCACGTTTATAAATGTGCATTGCTCTAACTGGACACATCAAAGGTCTACGATTGTCCGAGAATGGTAAAGCCTTCAAAATAATAGGCTCCGGCTGCTTAACCAGAATCTGATTCTTAGCCAAGAATCCCACTTCCATAGTGAGGGTAACAGTATTACCCACACTATGGTAATGGGAATCATCAACAGATAATGAATGAAGGTCACTCGCTCTTCGGGCAGACGCAAAGGCTAAGAGAAAGGCCGTTTTATAGGTCAAGAATTTGAACTCTACATCATCTAACGGGTCAAACGGAGCTTCTTTAAGCTTCAACAGAACCCAAGCCAAATTCCATTTTGGAATTAATCTGAGGGTTCTAGGTCTATTAATAGAGAAATTTCTAACTAGATTGGATAAAGAAGAATCTGATCCAATAGCCAAGTTATCACGTAATAGTGACGGGCTGCAGAGTACGTCAAACAGGTAGACCAGGAAATTGGCAATGTGTGGAATGGACGGATCATAGATGTCTGCAGACTGGTCCGTACATCAACGGAAGAAAACCCTCCACTTTTCTGCATAATTCAAAGAAGAGGAGGTCCTCATACAGTTAGAAATTGAAAACATTGTTCGTCCTGTAAAATTTTTTCCATGCAAGAAGGACCGCACAACGAAAATACGTGAAGGTTGAGACCTTCTGGGTTGTGATGCAGTGCACGAGATTTCCTCTGATACAGAAGATCCTTTTGAGGAGGAAGCTTCTGGGGAATGCCCCATAACAGACATAAAGATTGATCCAAGGTTTCTGTGATGACAGAGGTGTTACTAGCAGGATTTTGCAGTGAGACTGTCTGATCTTTAACAGAATCTGCTGAATCAACAGAGCTGGAGGATATGCATATCCCATCATTCCATCCCATGAGATCGACAGAGTGCCTACTGTGTACACTCGATGATCTGGACATGGCAACACAAACGTTGGTAACTGATTGTTTAGGTGTGTTGCAAAAAGATCTATCATGGAACGATCCAACTAGTAGCAGATCTGACTGAATATTTGCTTGTTGAGAGTTCACTCTGATGGTAACAGGCAACCTTTCCAAGAGCGAGTCTGCTAGTACGTTCAGACGACCCAGTATATGATGGACTGAGAGATGAACATGATGATTCAGAATGAATAGGAGAATCTTCTCCGTTAATTCACATAATGGAATCGAGTGGGGGCCATCTTGGTTCCTGAGGTAAGCTACTACTGTCGAGTTGTCCAACAGAATCTGAACATGGACGTTCACTATTTGAAGAATCCAATGTTGTAGTGCTAGCCAGATGGACATCATCTCCTTCATCTGGCAGTTGAAGCGGAACTCCCTGAGTCAACCACTGGAGGTCCGCCCAAATCTGAACCTTTTGTTTTACTAGGTCCATTTAAACAATCCTGATTTTGAGCAAATGCGTCTTCACACTCCAGTTCTGAGTAGAGAATATCTGGAGGGGAGTCTCGAAGCTCATTCCCAAGTGAATGAATGACTTGGACAGAGCTAGATCCAACTTCTTCTCGCTTACTATGAAACCGAACAATTGAAGCAGACTCTGAACATCGTTCTGAAGAATAATTCTGTTGCCGTATCTCTGAAGAATGTCGTCCAAGTAAGCCAACGTTACCACAGACGAATGAGCTCGGAAGTATGACATTACCGAGTTCATTATTCGAGTGAAAGGCCAAGGAGCTAGGTTCAGACTGAAGCACATTGCTCTGAACTGATAAACCTCTCCTTGCACGGCAAACTGCAGGTACTTTCTGATTGCCAGTTGTACCGGGACATGAAAGTAGGCGTCCTTTAGATCTATGCTTGCCGCATAGTCGTCCACTCGAAATGCCTGCTCTTACCGACCGAATGGTTTCCATTTCAAACTTTGGATCTACGATCAATTTGTTTATCCAGCTCAAGTATATTACCGGTTGGAATGAGCCATCTGGCTTGGGTACGAATAATAGATGACTGTAAAAACCTTGAGAATTTTTATTCTCAATGACCTCTATTGCTTCCTTTTCTTTTGAAAGGATCTGCCAACATGGACATCTTGTAAGTGGGGGTTTTGCTCAGAATGATAGCTGTAGGCCTTCCGAGACTACACTTCTCACCCACTGATCTTCTGTGACTTCTATCCAGTTTCTCGCGAAGTTTGATAACCTTCCACTAACTGGCAAGCAATAGAGGTCTTGTCCATCACTTGTATGACTTACGACGCTTACGGGAGGAGAAACTACGTCCTCCCCACAAAGAACCTTGTCCCGTCGGCTTAGGGGTGTCTGACCTATAGTCTCGATCAGACATGAGTCGCTGTACTGACGACCTCTGGAGTAATATAAAAGGGTTTCTTGTACCCTTGCGAGGAGTTCTCTTTAGTTGATTGTGAAGTGGAACAGCCCCACTTACCCCGGTCTGCTGAAGCATGTTGTTGAGACGCAGACTTCAGCAGCAGTGCACTGGAAGCTTTCTTTGTAGCCTGTTCATAGACTGATGAACGCTTGTCGTCTATTTAAATAGAGTATGTCCGGAGATCGGAGCGACTCGGAGAGAGCTTTTCACTTTGTCATCTATAAGTGATGACGACATAAGGGCAGCATCACATCTGATCAACTCCCAATTTGCAACTGTCAGGGCAGAAGAGTTGTACCTGGCATACATGACAGCCCTGGAAAGAACTCTAAGAGAGGAACAAATGTCCTCAAATTCCTTACTGGTGAGGTGATCTGCATAGGATATCACATCCAGATTCGCTCTACTGGATGAAATAGCACATTCCATCACTTCCAAGAGTATTGAATGATGCAGGTAGGGACATATCTAAATCCCCGGCCTGCTCATCTAAATGCAGAGGAGCTCTCTTTACATCTTCTCCGACCATTTTAAATGAACATGGTCCAAGGAACGGTATATTTATTGAAGATGTCGATAAGAAACTGCCTTTCCTCTTGGCACTAGATAGGTTGAATATGGAGTCGTTAACATGGCCATATGCTGTTCCGAAAGGGAAGGATAATCCTCTTTCACAATCCAACTGATTCAGCTGTGAAGTTCGATCCATTGCATCTGCGTGTACATATGACTGCACTGACACAGCACCGTCCGACCGCTCACCACCAGAGTCTGCGGAAGGCTGCTCTTGCACTTGCTGGGATGCTGCGATTAGCTGCACAATCTGCAAGGCCTGAGAAGCAGCGGTCTTCTGTTTTTTCGCCGCTTGCTGCTCCTGGGACGAAGATCCGCAGCTAAATCTTTTCTCTGCACATCCCAATGAACGAAGCCTTGGATCGCTAGTTACCGGATGGTCCGACTTCACGGGTGAAGACTGGCTCCGTCTTTGTGCAGCTGGCTGGATATCCGAAGTCAGGTAGCTAGCATGCGGTCATGTGTGCTTTTCTAATGTAGCAAAGGAAGCCTTGACTGCAGCCGACCCCGACTGCAGTCTAGACGGAGGGTCACGAGCGGCGGTTGTGGACGTATGCTCTGGCTCATGCAAGTTTCTCAAAACAACATTTGGCCCCACCAAATCTACACTTCCCTCAACCGCAACAGACTTACCCAGTGTCACGGCTCCCACGAATGGAGTAACTGCTTCACCGGTCGAGTTAGCTGCTTGCAAAGGATTAAGAACACTAACTAGAGGCCTTATCCCTTGCTTAATATTCATGAGCAGCTAGCTCTGTTTGCTCATCAGAGCGCGACGATGGTAGCACACTTTGGATGGGTGCCACAATACCATCACCATGTTCTTGGTGAGAGCTCCGGCATAGGAACCTCACCGCTAACAATGTACCGTGACACCTGTCTCCAATGTCTGTCATCGCAACTTACACACGTAGGACAAGAATCCGTAGGAATGCATCGACTACAGGCAAGCCAACAAGCATGTAAATCCGAGGAAGACTTCCCCGCCTTGCATTTAGAGCAGTAAGCTTTCATAATTACAATCAAAAGACAAAGTCGATAGCACTCCTACAAACTCCACAAGAAAATATATGATAAAGATACATCAATAATAGCAATCAAAATTAAATTCGAAAAAATGATAAAAAGTTTTGAGAAAATGCCTAAGGTCCAAAGGGAACATTATGAGCCCAAGGGCATTCTGATAGAGCCTAAGTGTGGACAAACTCCAAAATTTATGAGCTACACTACCAGAATCATAATCAATGTTTCCTACAGTAATTCTACAGTAATATAATATTAAATACTACATATATTTGAAGACGTTGCCAATGTGAACAACGTCAAAGGAAAAAAACGGAAACAAGACATCAGGCACACAAAAAGGCCCAAAGTCAGTAACCGATTTAAATGCTACCACATGCAAAGCAAGATATTCATACGAAGAAAAAACGATACATCGGATAGAAGATGCAAGACCAAAACGACCTAACACCCCTAGGGTGAGGGCGTAACCAGGGGATAAACAGAATAAACATTCTGTAATACACATTAAACTCCCAAGAAATTTAATACAAAATAGCCCAAAAGCTTAGGAGTTTAACAGGAGAGGGTTCATGAAAGGATAGGGAAGGAACACTTAACAAACAGTGGATTAATCATTAGCAAGAATGATGATGTCAGGCGTATGTCCCAAAAATGGGAAACATGAAATAATTTTTATAATTATTATAAAGTTACAGCGCTGAACGTTTCAAAACCACCGTTGTTCACTTCCATCATCCATTTACAGCCTTGGGTCCGCCAATTCTTTCACTGATTTGTGTCTGGCATTCTCAAAAAAGGAGCTTTTAAAGCACAGATGTCAGATCATTGTTACTGACTTTAGTTCCAAACAAAGAATGATGGTTTGCACCAATTTCGGTACCTTCCTGGATACTGCGCATGCACAGATAACAAAAGTATGGAGGACCAGACAGGATTTGAATGTTTCGGTTTTGTATGCAAATTTGGAGGATTGGGGGGTGCAAAATTTGTGTTTTGCCCTGAATTAAATTGAGTTAGCACCAGCTAGTCTGGGCCATTGGATGTAGTATAAAAATATTTAAAACCCCTTAACTGTTTCAGCTCTATTTTCAATACAGCCATGAAATTGGCCTCCAGCACTCAAATAGTTAATGGATGGCATATACACATACAGACAAACAACTGCCTACTGTAAACAAAAGCACTGAAGTATTGTTACAATAAATTTGGTAATTTTAATACACATCCAGGGTTGGGGGGGGGGGGGCAAATTGTATAAATTTGTGATAAAACGGTGTTCAATGACTGTAAGATTGGTTAGGAAGACATGCCATTATTTTAGAATGCATGATATCTGACTCAGAAGTTAAATGGTGGACATTTTTAACAACCTGAATGGAAAGGAGTCGGTAGGTATCCAAGAAGGAAAATATAAGGTGCTTACCTGAAAGAAGTTTTGGGACAATCCAAATGGTAAGAAAGGTATTTTACAAAATGTCTGCTTTAACATTACTGACTGGAATATTTTTAAACAAGAAGGTCACAATTTATCATATGACATAGAGGATACAGTACAGTCGCCGTGGACTGGTTGTAATCCACGCATGGGCAGTGATGTCCAGGCATGCATTTATTGGGTAATAAAAATCATCATCAGCAAAATTTTAATTAATGAAGCACTGGGTTGTACCCATTGCTTCATTAATTCAATTTTTGATGATTATTCCTATAATTAGTGTTTGGGGTCTAATATTATTGTGTCTGTGAAAATATTGCCCAATCATGGAAAATGACCAGTCTGCGATGGATATAAAGCCTGAGATGGTCACCTGGGAAACCTTAATAGCTCATAATTCGATGTCACACAGAACAAGCATGTGACATTTCTATGCAATGATGTTTTCTCAAATCTTACCTCAGCCACACCTTTCAATGTGGGGTCCTAAGTTACATTTTGGTCACAAACAATGAAAAATATTTAATTTAGAAAAACTTTGGCAAATGTCACTAGTCATTTTGGATAAAACGTTAACTGGGTGAACAGCAAATCTCACATCATCAACCAGACAATGGATTTCTGAAGCTTTATCATGCAACTATAGTAAAACTAAAAGAGTAATTTCTTTATAAAATAAAAAAACAGAGGCTCAAGTTTTTTTTGATTTCCATGACACAACCAAAGGCAACTTTTTTGGCCATTCATTTCTGCTGGTCCTATGAAAGCTTCCTAGCAAAATCTGTTCTGTGAAGTATTAAAAAACAACAACCGAAAGAAATTTTTGTTTTGTTTTAAACTACTGTGTTCTCTCTAGTGCCCCCCTGCCCCCCCCCCCCCCTGCACCCCCCCCCCCCCTCCAAATTTAAACAAAACAAGTGAATCAATTTGAACAAACTTGAATTCGACACCCCTAGAGATGTTATATACCAAATATGAAAGGATTCTCACTGGTGGATCTGAAGAAGAAGAATTTTCAAGAAATTTTCTCATATTGCTCTAAGTTAAACTTTGGGTTTCAATAAAAAGCCCAAATATTAAGCAAGGACTGGATTTGAAGAGGTGTTGTACACCAAATATCAAAAGAATCTGACTGCTGGATCTGAAGGAGATGATTTTAAACGATAATTCCCCATATTGCACGAAGTAAATATTTGGGCTCCCTTGAGGAACCCAAATATTAACCCAGGACTCGATTTGAACAAATTTGAACCTTACACCTCTAGAGATGTCACATACTAAATATGAAAGGATTCTCACTAGTGGGTCTGAAAAAGAAGATTTTTTAAGAAATTTTCTCATGTTGCACTATGTTAAAATTTGGGCCCCAATAAAGAGCCCAAATATTCATACGGGGATCCCATTTGAACAAACTTGAATCTAAATCCCCTAGAGATGCTGCATACCAAATATCAAAAGAATCTGACTCGTGGATCTGAAGGAGAAGATTTTTAAAGATTATTACCCATATTGCACAAAGTTAATATTCAGGCTCCCACCGGAAGCCCAAATATTAACCCAGGGACTAGATTTGAACAAATTCGAATCTTACACCTCTAGAGATGTCACATACCAAATATGAAAGGGTTCTCAATAGCAGGTCTGAAAAAGAATTTTTAAGAAATTTTCTCATATTGCACTAAGTTAAAATTTGGGCTCCAATAAAGAGCCCAAATATTGATCCAGGGATCCCATTTGAACAAACTTGAATCTAACCCCCCTAAAGATGCTGCATACCAAATATCAAAAGAATCTGACTGGTGGATCTGAAGAAGATTTTTAAAGAATGTCCCCTCTATTCCACCAAGTTAATAATCAGGCTCCCATAGGAAGCCCAAATATTAACTCAGGGAGTCGATTTGAACAAATTCAAATCTTACACGTCTAGAGATGTCACATACCAAATATGAAAGGATTCTCAATAGTGGGTCTGAAAAAGAAAATTTTTAAAAAAATTTTCTCATATTGCACCAAGTTAAAATTTGAGCTCCAATACCGAGCCCAAATATTCATCCAGGGATCCCATTTAAACAAACTTGAATCTAACCCCCCTAGAGATGCTGCATACCAAATATCAAAAAAATCTGACTGGTGGATCTGAAGAAGAAGATTTTTAAAGATTATTCCCCATATTGCACAAGTTAATATTCGGGCTTCCATAGGAAGCCCAAATATTAACCCAGGGACTCAATTTGAACAAACTTCAATCTGACCCCTGTATAGATGCTGTATACCAAGTATCAAAAGAATCTGACTGTATGATCTGAAGAAGAAGATTTTTAAAGCTTATTCCCCATAGTGCTCTAAGTTAATTATTTGGGGGTGAATTTGAACACACTTGTATTTGACCATCCTATGGATGCTGTATACCAAATATCAAAAGATTCTGATCAGTGGTTCTGTAGAAAAATTTGTTTTCAATTTTTGCAAATATGCTGACTCAGCATTTTTTCAAACGCTCCTACAGAACGCCCTAACAAAATTGATGGCCTTTTTTTTTTTGATCCATTCTACTGGTCAAAAAGATGCTTCATACCAAATAACAGTTCTCTGTTCCGTGTAGTTTGGAAAATATTGGCATTTGAATTTTTTCTATTTTTAGCCCCTGGGGTACCCACGGGGCAACAAAGAAAAAAAATTGGGGCATCAATCAAGTACTTTGGACCCACTTATGGTACATGCCAAGTTTGGTTCAAATCGACCCAACTTCTCTTGAACAAACTTTAATCTTCAACACCAAAGAGTGTTACAAACCATATATCAAGGCAATCTCTCTGGTGGTTCATGAGAAGAAGATTTTTAAAGATTTTTTTGGCTTTGGCATCATTGCCCAGAGCCTGAAGAAAGCAGCTGCTCCATTTGAACAAAATAGAAAGGGTATACCCCAGGGATGGTTTGTGCAAAATATGTTTGAATTTGGCTGAATGGCTGTGGAGAAGAAGCCAGGTTTGCAAAAGTTAACGGACTGCGGATGACGGATGCCAAGTGATGGCAATACCTCACATTGACTTGCAGTCAGGTGAGCTAAAAAGCAGTCTTACCTTTTTCCATCACCAATTCCAGTGTCTTCTAAATTTTCTTTCACACTCTGAAAGACAAGTATTTTAACAAGATGGAGGCAAACAAAATATACCAAACATACATTAAACAAATCTACTGACCATCACAATCAAATGGGAACAAGGATTTTAACTCGATGGGGACAAATACAATATGCCAGTCATACATTCAATAAATCTACTGGCTGAGACAGCCAAATAGGAATGATATTACTGGCCGAGACAGCCAAATAGGAATGAAAATATCACCTCAAGATTTTTTAAATGACACTCCAAGAAATATTTAAATGATGGTCAGTTAAATAGCATAGCTAAAGAGGAATGAAAAAAAAATGTCTTGAATGACTATATAAGACCTTTCAGACCATAATTTTATAACTGTTCAAAGACCAAACTTTTCATATTTTGATAAGAATCTGTAAGACAAATCGGATGGAGAAAACATTAAAACTTCAGAATATTCACAGACTGCTGACTGGTGGCGATCATACAAACAGTAATTGAACACTATTGACAAATGAAAGTGTCAATGACACTGTAACTTAACTTGTCTGTGTGTTGTGTTTGATGAAAAGGATAATGTTCAATGTTTATGAAAGGATTATGAAATAAGACAAGAATTGTGATAATTGGGAATATGTTAATTTCTGTTCCCTGTATGCTATGTTTTTAATAAAAATAATATGAGGTGTACACGGTACTGAGGGGTGGTTAATATGACCTCACAGTTAATGTATGTGGCCCTCACAGTTAACATATGTCAATGAAAGTTACCAGGTTACAGTGAAATTATTCCAAAATGAGTCATCCTATCAAGTTACACTGAAATCCCTTCATAAATATGGCCTGTAGACTGTGCTAAAGGTTTCCGGGCTTCAGGCCTGTGTAGCCATGACGGTAGACCGATTGCAACTAAACGGGAACGTCCCCATCTCGACATTACACTGAGTCATTCTACTAAGTTACAATGAAATCCCTTCACAAATACAACCTGTAGTCTGTACTAAAGTTTTTCGGGTTTTGGGCTCGGGAAGCCATCATGGTTGATTGATCGCGACCAAAAGTGGGCGTTGTAATCTGGGCATAATCTGGAGTGATCCTACGAAGTTACAATGAAACCCCTTCTTATATATGACCTGTAGACTGTGCTCAAGGTTTTCGGGCTTCGGGCCCCTGAAGCCATCACAGTTGACCAAACACAACCAAAAGAGGATGTCATCATCTACGTAATATATGGAGTCAACCTAACAAGTTACAATGAAATCTCTCCATAATTACAAGACCTATAGACTATGCTAAATGTTTTGGGGTTTTGGGCCCGGGCAGCCATCAAGGCTGAATGATCGCGACCAAAAGGGGACGTTCTCATCTAGACATTATTTGGAGACATCCTAAGTTACAATGAAATCCCTTCATAAATATGACCTCTAGACGGTGCTAAAGGTTTTCGGGCTTCAGGCCCCTGTAGCCATCACAGTTGCCCAATTGCGTCCAAAAGAAGACATTTTCATCTAGACATTATATGAAGTCAACCTACCAAGTTGCAAAGAAATCTCTTCATAAATATGACCTGTAAACTGTGCTATAGATTTTCGGGCTTTGGGCTCAGGCAGCCATCATGGTTGAATGAGCACAACCAAAAGGGGACATTCTCATCTGGGCATCATCTGGAATGATGCTACGAATTTACAATGAAATCCCTTCATAAATATGACCTGTAGACTGTGCTCAAGGTTTTCGGGCTTTGGGCACCTGTAGCCATCACAGTTGATCAATCACGACCAAAAGGGGATGTCATCATCTAGGCATTATATGGAGTCAACCTAACAGGTTACAATGAAATCCTTCCATAAATATGACCTTTTGACTATGTTAAAGGTTTTTGGGCTCGGGCAGCCATCAAGGTTGAAGGATCGCGATCAAAATGGGACGTTCTCATCTAGACATCATTTGGAGTCATCCTACCAAGTTACAATGAAATCCCTTCATAAATATGACCTGTAGACTGTGCTAAAGGTTTTCGGGCTTCGGGCCCATGTAGCCGTCACAGTTGCACAATCATGTCCAAAAGGGGACTTTCTCATCTAGACATTATATGAAGTCAGCCTACCAAGTTACAATGAAATCCCTCTATAAATATGACCTGTAGACTGTGCTAAATGTTTTTGGGTTTTGGGCTCGGGCAGTCGTCACGATTGACAGATCACGCTCAAATGGGAAAATTCTCATCCTTTGGCTTCGGGCTTGGGCAGCCATCATGGTTGAGTGAGCGTAACCAAAAGGGGACATTCTCATCTGGGCATCATCTGGAGTGATCTTACGAAGTTACAATGAAATCCCTTCATAAATATGACCTGTAGACTGTGCTCAAGATTTTCAGGCTTCGGGCGCCTGTAGCCATCACAGTTGACCAATCACGACTAAAAGGGGACGTCATCATCTAGGCATTATATGGAGTCAACCTAACAAGTTACAATAAAATCCTTCCATAAATATGACCTATAGACTATGCTAAAGGTTTTTGGGCTCGGGCAGCCATCAAAGCTGAAAGATCGCGACCAAAAGGGGACGTTCTCATCTAGATATTATTTGGAGTCATCCTACCAAGCTACAATGAAATCCCTTCATAATTATGACCTGTAGACTGTTCTAAAGGTTTTCGGGCTTCGGGCCCCTGTGGCCGTCACAGTTGTCCAAATGTGTCCAAAAGGGAACGTTCTCATTTAGATATCATATGGAGTCATCCCACCAAGTTACAATGAAATCCCTCCATAAATATGACCTGATCACTGTGCTAAAGGTTTTGGATTCGGGCAGTCATCACGGTTGACAGATTGTGACCAAATGGGAAAGTTCTCATCTTGACATCATACGGAGTCATCTAGACATTATATGAATTCAACCTACCAAGTTACAATGAAATCCCTTCATAAATATGACCTGTAGACTGTGCTAAAGGTTTTCGGGTTTCGGGCAGCTATCATGGTTGAATGATCGCAACCAAAAGGGGACATTCTCATCTGGGCATCATCTGGAGAGATCCTACGAAGTTACTATGAAATCCCTTCATAAATATGACCTGTAGACTGTGCTCAAGGTTTTCAGGCTTCAGGCACCTGCAGCTGTCACAGTTGCCCAATCACGACCAAAAGGGGATGTCATCATCTAGGCATTATATGGAGTCAACCTAACAAGTTACAATGAAATCCTTCCATAAATATGACCTATAGACTATGCTAAAGGTTTTTGGGCTCGGGCAGCCATCAAGGCTGAATGATCGCGACCAAAAGGGGACGTTCTCATCTAGATATTATTTGGACTCATCCTACCAAGCTACAATGAAATCTCTTCATAATTATGACCTGTAGACTATTCTAAAGGTTTTCGGGCTTCGGGCTTCAGGCCCCTGTAGCCGTCACAGTTGTCCAAATGTGTCCAAAAGTGGACGTTCTCATCTAGACATTATATGAATTCAACCTACCAAGTTACAATGAAATCCCTTCATAAATATGACCTGTAGACTGTGCTAAAGGTTTTCGGGCTTCGGGCAGCCACCATGGTTGAATGATCGCAACCAAAAGGGGACATTCTCATCTGGGCATCATCTGGAGTGATCCTACAAAGTTACAATGAAATTCCTTCATAAATATGACCTGTAGACTGTGCTCAAGGTGTTTTCGGGCTTCAGGCACCTGCAGCTGTCACAGTTGCCCAATCATGTCCAAAAGGGGACTTTCTCATCTAGACATTATATGAATTCAACCTACCAAGTTACAATGAAATCCCTCTATAAATATGACCTGTAGACTATGCTAAAGGTTTTCGGGTTTTAGGCTCGGGCAGTCATCACGGTTGACAGATCACGCCCAAATGGGGAAATTCTCATCCAGACATCATACGGAGTAATCCTACCAAGTTACAATGAAATCCCTTCATATCAACCATGACCTGCAGACTGTGCTAAAAGTTTTTGGGTTTCGGGATTGGGCAGGCATCACGGTTGACAGATCATGCCCAAAAGGGGACGTTTTCATCTAGGCATTATACAGAGGCATCCTACCAAGTTACAATGAAATCCCTTCATAAATACAACCTGTAGACTGTGCTAATGGTTTTGGGGTTTTGGGCTCAGGCAGCAATATCGGTTGACCAATCACGACCAAAAGGGGATGTTCTCATCTAGACATGACCCCAAACCTGCATATGAAATTTCGTGACGATCAGACAAGAACTATGGGGTGTAGCCTGTGCTAAAGGAAAATGTGAACAGACACACAGACTAACAGACTTCCGCATGCATGATGGCAATAGCTTTTCTTGACTTTGTCAAGTTAAGCTAAAAAATCTACCCATCACTTAATAGAGTTTTGATTGACTAATCAATTTGTCAAAGTTAATGAAACAAGAAAATAAAATAGACTCTCTGACATTTTTAACAACCATGCTGTTCCAATTAGATCGAAAGCTAGGAAAGATTGCATAGGGTATAATACTTAGCCTTGCAGATCCCAATGAATATGAATATGAATACTTTATTTCGCAGCATAATAATATAACAGTATACAAGTATTTAAACAAAATGAACTCTATTATACTGAGGAGACAGCATGGCCACAGGGATGTAGCGACACGGGAGGGGGGTGTCAAGACCCCATTCCTGACCAAAACTTCCTATAGTTAGAAATTCGGAGGGCAAGTCATGAGTAGTTGGAAATTCCATCTATCTGGATTTTTGAGCTTCTTTGTCGATACTGATGTCTCCTTTACTTCCCAAAATATCCAACTCGGTTTCAAATCAGCAAAAATTCTAACTTTTACTGTTTACAACTGCAGTGTATGCAATATCGAGCTTCATAAGTACTAGTATGCATGATGTCAATCGGTACGAGATTTCTATAGTACGTTTACTTATCGTAATAAAAAAAAAATCCTTGAAATGCACTTCAAGAAAATCACATCATGTAAAATCGTTATCCTAAGTTAATTCCATCATTCACAGTTACAAAATGATGAAACATCGAAAATTGATCATTCCTGCAAAAGATCTGATTTAATGTTAGGAGAGTGTGAATTGTTCAAATTTCTAAGCTTGAGCATTCATTTAGCACATATTCAATTCCCAGAAGAATACCAAATAATAATAACCTGATAATTCTATCATAAATGTGTTGGCATTTTAGTTACTAGAATCAATTTTATGCCCCCTTTCATGGCTACATTTTCAAAATGTTTCTCAGTAGTGAATTTCCAGGGAGGCGGGGGGAGTCTCAGTGTCCCCTCCCTGTCCCTCCCCCAGTCAGAAATTCAGTACCCTACTCCACCCCCCCCTCCCCCCAATTGGAAACCTGTAGACACATTCCTGCATGGTCATAAGGACTGTCTTCCTGTCGCCCCCACATAAAGGCTAAATGTAATCTTCACACCAGATTTCACCTATATTTTGATTCACAGAAACATACCTATGTTAAACAGCATCTAGTAAAAAACAACAAAATGTGTAAAGTTCATCCTTATTGAGAGCCCTCCGGAGAAGGTCCCACAGTCCACCATGGGACTGCCCCATGGTACCATGTGAAGACAGAGTACCCTGGGGCAGCACCAAGGTCCATCATGTTAGCTAATATTGAGGTACCTCAATTTAACACTGGGTGAGATATCAAAACATTAATTACAAGCATGAAGATTACTTTGGTCATTACTTCAGTCCGGGCGTGTATGATTACTACAGGTGACCAGGGACCAGTCGTGAGGGCGACTAGGGCGATTATGTCGCCCTTCTAAGCTCAAAGTCACCTAGAAAAATAGTCAGGGCAATTACAAGTCGCCCTCTAAAAATTGGCCAAAATGAGGAAAGGCTGAACTGAGTGATGCGAGGTTTACATAAAAACGATTATTTTCAAAAACTGAGTGTGATAAATGGGCATTTTAATTCGTCAAATAAACGTTCATTTATTTGAAATCACACGACAATCAATTGTCCATTGTCGCTTTTGGCAGATTTTTTTATTTCTATTTTGTTGCGTTTCAGTCGGAGCTTCAAGTGTCGAAACGAAAAGTTAAAAAATTTATAGTAATTTATATATTTTTTATACTTACCAATGACCCAGACTTAGCTTGTGCTAACTCTTATATTCTAGGGCCAAACACAAATTTTGCCCTCCCAATCCCTAAAATTTGCATCAAAAACCAAAATTTAGATGTCCTATGTGGTCCTCCATACTTTTATCCACTGCACATGCGCAGTTTCAAGGGCGTCCGAAATTGGAGCCAAATCCTCATTCTTACAACCAGTGCCTGGTAAGTGTTATGTAAACAACGGGGAGGTATGAGTTCCCAACTCATAGGAGGGCCATCCCCGTCTGGGTCATTGGTAAGTATAAAAAATATATAAATTACTATAACTTTTTTAACATTTTTATACTGTACCAATGACCCAGACTTAGCTGAATAGAAAAAAGGCTGGAGGGCCTAGGACATAAAGGAAAATCCAATAGGCTCAATTACATGCAAACAGAATTATCCCCTCAAGGAGAAGAGGAGAACAGGCTTTACATGTATCTTTCTTGTTTATACCAAAAAAGAAAGACACAATACCATTCCGTAATTGAGCACAATAACATCAATGATCTCTATTAACATCCAGTATAACCCATTATACTAATCTTTTTAAAGGAAAGCCAATAAATATAGTCCAGAGAATGAGACTCTTTATACTCATTTAAAAGTGTCTGAGGATTGTTTATTAGTGCTCATATGACACGTGACATATACAAATGCTTCACACCGAGCTACACTTAAAAAATATTACATAAATGAGATAGACATTAGCTTTACACTTTAAAACCATCCCGGCACCGACTCGGAATTACTGACTCCAGAGGAGGTATTCCCTTGCTTTTCACTATAAAGCAGGTATATAAGGGAACAACATCCCCTCCCCCACCCCCCTTCCCCTTGCTCTGGGTCAAATACCCCAGAACGAAGAGGGCAGCAGGACAGAGTCACTACCGGAACAGAAAGCCTGCATAACTATAGTTGCAACAGTTTAGTGCTGAGACCAATATGCAGGCTTCATCAAATCGGTAATAGCAACACTATTAGCCTAAGCCCAAGATGTAGACAGCGCTCTTACTTCATGAGCCGAAGTCTTGAGCACAGACTGCCGAGTTGAAGATAATTTTTCATAAGCAGTACGGATAGTTAATTGAATCCACCTTGCAATAGAATGGACTGTAATGTCCTTTCTATTAGGCAGCAGAGACCGAAAGAAACGCTTACGTCCCTTTCTGATAAACTCAGATCTACGTTTGTAAATATGCATGGCTCTAACTGGACAGGGCAAAGGCCTATGACCATCTGAAGACGGAAGAGCCTTAATAACAATAGGTTCAGGATACTCATTAGGAGCCTGATTCTTAGCCAAAAATCCAACATTAGTAGTCAAAGTAATAGTATTACAAACACTACGATAGTGAGAATCATCAACCGATAGTGCATGAAGCTCACTAACTCTTCTGGCAGAAGAGAAGGCTAAGAGAAAAACTGTCTTATAAGATAAGAATTTGAAGTCCACTGTATCAAGAGGCTCAAATGGTGCTTCTTTTAGCTTCAAAAGAACCCAAGCTAAATTCCACAGGAATTAACCTAAGGGTTCT
The DNA here is from genome assembly GCA_031216915.1 of Pictodentalium vernedei. NCBI lineage: Eukaryota > Metazoa > Mollusca > Scaphopoda > Dentaliida > Dentaliidae > Pictodentalium > Pictodentalium vernedei. Next base: position 219,802,594 of record CM062292.1, read on the forward strand.
AGGTCTATTTATCGAAAAGTTTTTCACTAACTTAGATAAAGAGACATTAGATCCAATCTGTAAGCTATCATGATGAGCATAGGTATCCGATAGCATAGACATATAACCCTTAATAGTTATTGGCTGCAGTTTGATCTCGTCAAACAAGTAGACCAGAAAATTAGCAATGTCTGGAATGGAGGGATCATAAATATCAATAGAATGATCCCTACACCACCGATAGAAGACCTTCCACTTAGCAGGATAATTTAGCGAAGAGGAGGTCCTCCTACAGTTAGAAATTGCGTCCACTGCTCGTCCTGTAAAATGCTTGCCGTGCAAGAAGGACTGCACAACGGAAATACATGAAGGTTGAGACCTTGCGGGTTGTAATGCAGTGTGCACGATTTACCCTGCGAAAGAAGGTCCTCCTGTGGAGGAAGCTTCCGTGGAACGTCCCACAACAGACACCCGAGTAGATTTATCCATGGTCTCTGGGGTGACAGAGATGCTACCAACAGAATCTTGCAGTGAGATTGCTTGATTTTTAGGAGCTGGAGGATACGCATATCCTATCATTCCGTCCCAAGAGATCGAGAGGGTTCTACTGCAAACATGGGCATGGCGACACATACGTCTGCAACTGATTGTTGAGATGCGTCGCAAATAAGTCTATCATAGGACGATCCCATTGGTAGCAAATCTGATTGAATACTCGTTTGTTGAGAGTCCATTCTGATGGCAACATGCACTTCTGAGAAAGGGAGTCCGCTAGAACGTTCAGACGACCCAGTATATGACGGACCGATAGGAGAACTTGATGCTCTAGGACAAACAGAAGGATCCTTTCCGTTAAATTGAACAACAGAATGGAATGAGTGCCTCCCTGGTTCCGAATATACACTACTACTGTCGAATTGTCGGACAGAATTTGAACGTGCTAATTTCTGAAGAATGTTCATCCACTGACGTAGCACAAGCCAAATTGACATCATCTCTTTGATGTTTATGTGCTTGTTTAGGAACTGCAGATCCCAAAGACCCTGGCACCTCAAATCTGTTGGGCTCAGAGTTGCGCCCCAACCTGTTTGATTCGCATCCGTCATTATCATAAAACTCGGATCCGGCAGTTGCAGTGGTACTCCTTGAGTTAACCATTGAATCTCGTTTCACTTGGTTCAACAAGACGATGTTCGTTTCGAGTGAATGAGTCTTCACACTCCAATTCTGAGTAAAAACTATCTGGAGTGGACGAGTGCGTAGCTGCCCCATCGGAATAAGATCTGCAGTGGCTCCGCACAAATCTGTCAGTCTCATGAATTCTCTCGCTGTCACTACATCTGAGTGAAGACAAAAGCGAGCGTAACAAATGACTAATTTTGCTCTGGTTAACGGCAGACGAACGAGATTGTTGTGCGTCTCGAAGCTCATTCCCAGGTGGGTGAATGACTTGGACGGCACTAGATCCGACTTCTTTTTATTTACTCTGAAACCGAGATGTCGGTACAGTTGAAGCAGACTATGAACATCGTTCTGAAGCGTTAACTTGTTGCCGTACCTCTGAAGAATGTCGTCCAAGTAGGCCGACGTTACTACAGACGAATGAGCTCGGAAATGAGTCATTACCGAGTTCATTATTCGAGTGAATGCCCAGGGCGCTAGATTCAGACCGAAGCACATTGCTCGGAACTGATAAACGACTCCTAGGACAGCGAAGCGAAGATACTTTCTGAACGCCGGATGTACCATGACGTGAAAGTACGCATCTTTGAGATCTATGTTCACAGCATAATCGTTCACTCGAATGCTCGCTCTGACTGATCGGATGGTCTCCATATAAAATTTTGGAGCCACGATCAGCTTGTTTATCCAGCTCAGATCTATGACTGGACATACGAGCCGTCTGGTTTTGGAACCAGAAACAGGTGAGTGTAGAAACCTGGAGATTCCTGGTTTTCTACGACCTCTATACGTTCTTGTCCAGAAGAGATTGAACTTCTGATAGAAGCGATTCTCTCTTCTGAACATTTGACGGAAGCTGAGTCCAACGTGGACTTCGAGTTAACAGAGGTTTTTCCTTGAAGGGCAGTTTTAGACCTTCGGAAATCACCCCTTGCACCCATGGGTCGTCCATAATTGACAACCAATTGGTTAAGAATCTCGACAGCCTTCCGCCGAATGGAACGCAATAGAGGTTTAGACCATCACCTCCTGGCCCTGTGAGGCTTGCGAGGGGAGAAACCACGTCCCCCACGACCCGCACCTCGTCCAGTCGACCTAGGAGCGTCTGACCGGTTATCTCGGCCAGCATAACGGCCCCTACCTGAGTCGCTACTCTGGCGGTCTCTGGAGTAAGATGTAGAGGCTTTCTTAGATCCTCTATAGGAACTTCCCTTGGACGTATTCACCCCCGAAGTGCCTGCCTTACTCCTCTCTGCTGAGTCCGACTTTTTTGAAGTGGATTTAAAAAACAGAGAATCCGAAGCTTTCTCAGTAATCTGATCATAGATAATAGAAAGCTTTCCGTCGAAGAGAAGCTCTCCGGAGACCGGAGCAACTCGAAGAGAGTTTTTCACCTTACTATCCACTCTAGTGGATGCAGCCAGGGCAGCATCACGTCTGACTAACTCCAGATTTGCCATTGAAAGGGCAGAGTTATACGTAGAATATGCTATAGCCCCGGAAAGAACTCTTGAGGAAGTTTGAACATCCTGGAATTCTTTCCCTTCGAGACGTAATGATAACGCTCTGGTAAAGTGATCTGCGTAAGATAATGCATCTAAATTAATTCTATTAGACGAGATTGTCGTCTCCAGTATACTGGAGTTAATAGACATGGACGCCAGCAATGATAACTCCAAGTCTTCTGCCTAGTCGTCCACAGAGGAACTCTCGGAATGCCTTGTCCTGCCATTTCAAATCTATTTCTAACATTGATGAAAGGCAGCTGTATAGTGCTAGGCGATAAGAAACCGGATTTGCCAGTCTTAGAGGCTGGCTTGAATACAGCGTCATTCAAAAGTTCAAATTCCGTGAGACATTTCTGTACTGGGTCGGAAACTCAGGGACGGTGTCCCTATTCCGACTGAAAAAGTCTGTGTCCAGTGACGCTATCAGTCTCTTATCCGGTAATGCAGCATTTTGGTCTGGAGGAACAACTTCTGGAAGGTGTTGCCGGATGAAATCTACGGCCACCTTATGTTGTTTGGAAAGGGAAAATTCCAGCTCCGCTGATTTCCTTCCCCCATCCGACTGGACCATATAAGATTCTCGGTCATCCCTTTCTGACTCTGCAGGGGAGCGAACCGACCCAGCTTTCTCAGACAGTTCCTGTTCTGAAAAAATATCTGATGGCTGCTGGGATGCTGCAATGAGTTGAGCTATCTGTGATAGCAAGTCCGTCACGGAGGCCTGTGGAGCCGCGGTCTTGCGTGATTTAGCCGCTGGGAGCTCTTGGGACGTTAATTCCTGCATACTTCTTTTATGCGAATGTCCCGACTGATAAGGCCACGTGTCCTTGGCTACCAGATGGCGTGACCTGATCGACATGGAATCCCTGGTCGGTGAAGCTGGCTGGATATCAGAAGTCACGTAGCCAAGTTGCAGTTGTGTGTGCTGTCGCATGGATGAGGAAGCCAATAGACTAGTCGAGCCGGACTGTCTATACGACGGAGCGTCCCGATGAGTGGACGTATGATCCGACTGATGAACATTACGTACAACAACATCTGGTCCCAGATGTTATTGTAAGAGAAAGGGGCCTCTCTCGCTCGCGGTCCGGGCAGACCTGGACAAGCTAGGTACCGGACTGATTGGCTTCCTCCGTTCCATCCTCGGATCCGTCATTGCCGGGTGTGCATGATCCATATTTATAGTGCTCGCAACACCTGATCTCCTTTCCTGGACCACAACGGACGAACACGGCATCACAACCATTTCGTGAATGATTGTTTCACCGGGCGAGTTAGCGGGTGACAATGCCATCGATCCTACGTGGGACCTCTTAGGCATTTGCCGAATTTCATTGAGTAGTTTTGCCGCTAGCTCTTCATTTGTCTGCGACGACGGAGGCACACTTCATGAAGACATCACGGAAACATCACCCTGTTCTTGTTCCTCTGAAAAAGAGACTGAAAAACTAGAGTGACCATGTGGCAAAAGGACCGGCATGGACCTCTCACCACTAACAATATACTGTGACACACATCTCCAATGTTTGTCATTCCAATTGGCACACACAGAGCAAGAATTAGTGTGAGTACACTGACTACAAATAATACACTGAGCATGAGAATCAGAGGAAGACTTCCTCGAATTACAATTTGAACAAACATCTTTCATTTTGAAAAAAGTTTAACAGTCATCGTACTCACACTAACCCTTGAAAACAAGATACATGATAATAATATAATCCATTACAAACATTTCGAAAAATAATTCAAAAGAAAAAATTTTTTCGACAAAAATTTTCAAGTTGAGCCCAAGTTCCCAATGGGAACGATGAGCCCAAATGGATCCCAAAAAAGCCTAAGAGTGGACAAAAATTTTAAAACATGTCTAAAAATTAATGTTACACTTCCAGACAATATAATGTATCTGGCTATGAGCAGAACTAAATGGATGACAAGGAATCACTGTCAGAAGTAACCATTGTCAATGTAAACAAAAGTGAATAAAACTGGAAACAAGACTCCAGGCACTGAAAATATAGCCCGAAATCAGTAACCAATTTTAACACTATTCGATGTAAAACAGAGGCTTCCTGAGAAGAAACTGCAGTACATCGGATGGTAGCTACATGACTGAAATGCCTAACCACCCTAGGGTGAGGACGTAACCATGGGGAAAAACAGAATAAACATTCTGTTACCAAGCCAAAACTCTCAGGAAATTTCAGTAAAAATAATTACAAAAAATATGCCAAAAACATGGGAGAATAGCAAGGGGGGTATTAAGGAAAGGGAGAGAGGAAACACTGAACAATGGAAATTGCATAGCAAGAATGACTAGATGGTGTCACTTGTGTGCAAAGCACACTACAGTGTATCCCCGCATTTGCATCCTTGACTTTGTATGAATGCTTGATACAAAGATGAAATGTATTATATGACACACTAAAATCATATTGAGTGGCACAGGTGACACAGCTTCGTGCGCACCTACAGACTCCACTGCAACATTTATGGCATGGTTTTAGCGTTTCGAATTACATACATGTACCCTGGGAGCCTTTCGCCGGAAACGGTCTAAGAAAACATGAAAGTGGCAACGGTGGCACCCCAAAAATCCGAAACCTTCGTGCACATCTACAGACCGTACTGCAACTTTTGAGCATAGTTTTAGCATTTCAAATTACATACTCTGGGAGCTTTTCGCCGGAAATGATCTAAGAAAACACGAAAGAAAAACGGTGGCACCGCCATATGGCATCTGAAAAATCTGAAACCTTTGTATGCATCTACAGACCTTACTCCAACATTTGAGCATGCATTTAGCATTTCGAATTACATACCCTAGGAGCCTTTCGCCGGAAACGGTCTAAGAAAACACAAAAGTGGCAACGGTGACACAGCCACTTAGCACCAAAAAAATCCAAAACCTTCCTACGCATTTACAGACTCTACTGCAACATCTCAGCATGGTTTTAGCATTTCGAATTACATACTCTAGGAGCCTTTCGCCGGAAACGGTCTAAGAAAACCTGAAAGTGGCAATGGTGGCACAGCCACGTGGCACCTGAAAAATCCGAAATCTTTGTACACATCTACAGACCCTACTGCAACATTTGAGCATGGTTTTACCATTTCGAAATACATACTGTAGGAGCCTTTCGCCGGAAATGGTCTAAGAGAACATGAAAGAGGCAACGGTAGCACAGCCACGTGGCACCCCAAACCTTCGTGCGCATCTACAGACCCTACTGCATTTCGAATTACATACCCTAGGAGCCTTTCGGCGGAAACGGTCTAAGAAAACACAAAAGTGGCAAAGGTGGCACAGCCACGTGGAACCTGAAAAATCCGAAACCTTTGTGCGCATCTACAGACCCTACTGCAACATCTGAGCGTGCTTTTAGCATTTCGAATTACATACCCTAGGAGCCTTTCGCCGGAAACGGTCTAAGAAAACACAAAAGTGGCAATGGTGGCGCAGCCACATAGCAGCTGAAAAATCTGAAACCTTCGTGTGCATCTACAGACCCCACTGCAACATTTGAGCATGGTTTTAGCATTTCGAATTACATACCCTAGGAGCCTTTCGCCGGAAACGGTCTAAGAAAACACAAAAGTGGCAACGGTGGCACAGCCACGTGGCACCCAAAAAATCCGAAACCTTCATACGCATCTATAGACCATACTGCAACATCTGAGAATAGTTTTAGCATTTCGAATTACATACCCTACGAGACTTTCGCCGAAAACAGTGTAAGAAAAACATGAAAGTGGCAGTGGTGGCACAGCCATGTGGCACTCGAAAAATCCGAAACCTTTGTGTGCATCTATAGTCCCTACTGCAACATCTGAGCATGGTTTTACCGTTTCGAATTACATACCCTAGGACCATTTTGCCGGAAACGATCTAAGAAAACACGAACGTGGCAACGGTGGCACAGCCACGTGGCACCTGAAAAATCCGAAACCTTCATACGCATCTATAGACCCTAATGCAACATATGAGCATGGTTTTAGCATTTTGAATTACATACCATACAAGCCTTTCGCCGGAAACGGTCTAAGAAAACACAAAAGTGGCTACGGTGGCATAGCCACGTGGTACCCGGAAAATCCAAAACCTTCGTACGCATCTATAGACCATACTGCAACATCTGAGCATCGATTTAGCATTCCGAATTACATACCCTACGAGCCTTTCGCCGGAACAGGTCTAAGAAAACACAAAAGTGGCAACGGTGGCACAGCCAGTGGCAACGGTGGCACAGCCTGTGGCACCCAAAAAATCCGAAACCTTCGTACGCATCTATAGACCATACTGCAACATCTGAGAATAGCTTTAGCATTTCGAATTACATACCCTACGAGACTTTCGGCAGAAACGGTCTAAGAAAACATAAAAGTGGCTAAAGTGGCACAGCCACGTGGCACCCGAAAAATCCGAAACCTTTGTGCACATCTATAGTCCCTACTGCAACATATGAGCATGGTTTTAGCATTTCGAATTACTTTCCCTACGAGCCTTTTGCCGGAAACGATCTAAGAAAAACTTGAAAGTGGCTACGGTGGCACAGCCACGTGGCACCCGAAAAATCCGAAACCTTCGTACGCATCTATAGACCATACTGCAACATCTGAGCATGGATTTAGCATTTTGAATTACATACCCTACGAGCCTTTCACCGGAAAAGGTCTAAGAAAACACAAAAGTGGCAACGGTGGCACAGCCACGTAGCACCCAAAAAATCCAAAACCTTCGTACGCATCTATAGACCATACTGCAACATCTGAGAATAGTTTTAGCATTTCGAATTACATACCCTACGAGACTTTCGGCAGAAACGGTCTAAGAAAACATAAAAGTGGCTAAAGTGGCACAGCCACGTGGCACCCGAAAAATCCGAAACCTTAGTACACATCTATAGTCCCTACTGCAACATATGAGCATGGTTTGAGCATTTCGAATTACATTCCCTACGAGCCTTTCGCCGGAAAGGATCTAAGAAAACACGAAAGTGGTTACGGTGGCACAGCCACTTGGCACCCGAAAAATCCGAAACCTTTGTGTGCATCTATAGACGCTACTGCAACATATGAGCATGGTTTTAGCATTTCGAATTACATACCCTACGAGCCTTTCGCCGGAAACGGTTCAAGAAAACACAAAAGTGGCTACGGTGGCACAGCCACATGGCACCCGAAAAATCCTAAACCTTCCTGCGCATCTATAGCCTCTACTGCAACATCTGAGCATGGATTTAGCGTTTCGAATTACATATCCTACGAGCCTTTTGCCGGAAACGGTCTAAGAAAACACAAAAGTGGCTACGGTGGCACAGCCACGTGGCACCCGAAAAATCCGAAACCTTTGTGTGCATCTATAGTCCCTACTGCAAGATATGAGCATGGTTTTAGCATTTCGAATTACATTCCCTACAAGCCTTTTGCCGGAAACGATCTAAGAAAACACGAAAGTGGCTACGGTGGCACAGCCACGTGGCACCCGAAAAATCTGAAACCTTCGTGTGCATCTATAGACCCTACTGCAACATATGAGCATGGTTTTAGCATTTCGAATTACATACCCTACGAGCCTTTCGCCGGAAACGGTTCAAGAAAACACAAAAGTGGCTACGGTGGCACAGCCACGTGGCACCCAAAAAATCCGAAACCTTCCTGCGCATCTATAGCCCCTACTGCAACTTCTGAGCATGGATTTAGCGTTTCGAATTACATATCCTACGAGCCTTTTGCCGGAAACGGTCTAAGAAAACACAAAAGTGGCTACAGTGGCACAGCCACGTGGCACCCGAAAAATCCGAAACCTTCGTGCGCATCTATAGTCCCTACTGCAACATCTGAGCATGGATTTAGCATTTCGAATTACTTTCCCTACGAGCCTTTTGCCGGAAACGATCTAAGAAAAACATGAAAGTGGCTACGGTGGCACAGCCACGTGGCACCCGAAAAATCCGAAACCTTCGTACGCATCTATAGACCATACTGCAACATCTGAGCATGGATTTAGCATTTTGAATTACATACCCTACGAGCCTTTCACCGGAAAAGGTCTAAGAAAACACAAAAGTGGCAACGGTGGCACAGCCACGTAGCACCCAAAAAATCCAAAACCTTCGTACGCATCTATAGACCATACTGCAACATCTGAGAATAGTTTTAGCATTTCGAATTACATACCCTACGAGACTTTCGGCAGAAACGGTCTAAGAAAACATAAAAGTGGCTAAAGTGGCACAGCCACGTGGCACCCGAAAAATCCGAAACCTTAGTACACATCTATAGTCCCTACTGCAACATATGAGCATGGTTTGAGCATTTCGAATTACATTCCCTACGAGCCTTTCGCCGGAAAGGATCTAAGAAAACACGAAAGTGGTTACGGTGGCACAGCCACTTGGCACCCGAAAAATCCGAAACCTTTGTGTGCATCTATAGACGCTACTGCAACATATGAGCATGGTTTTAGCATTTCGAATTACATACCCTACGAGCCTTTCGCCGGAAACGGTTCAAGAAAACACAAAAGTGGCTACGGTGGCACAGCCACATGGCACCCGAAAAATCCTAAACCTTCCTGCGCATCTATAGCCTCTACTGCAACATCTGAGCATGGATTTAGCGTTTCGAATTACATATCCTACGAGCCTTTTGCCGGAAACGGTCTAAGAAAACACAAAAGTGGCTACGGTGGCACAGCCACGTGGCACCCGAAAAATCCGAAACCTTTGTGTGCATCTATAGTCCCTACTGCAAGATATGAGCATGGTTTTAGCATTTCGAATTACATTCCCTACAAGCCTTTTGCCGGAAACGATCTAAGAAAACACGAAAGTGGCTACGGTGGCACAGCCACGTGGCACCCGAAAAATCTGAAACCTTCGTGTGCATCTATAGACCCTACTGCAACATATGAGCATGGTTTTAGCATTTCGAATTACATACCCTACGAGCCTTTCGCCGGAAACGGTTCAAGAAAACACAAAAGTGGCTACGGTGGCACAGCCACGTGGCACCCAAAAAATCCGAAACCTTCCTGCGCATCTATAGCCCCTACTGCAACTTCTGAGCATGGATTTAGCGTTTCGAATTACATATCCTACGAGCCTTTTGCCGGAAACGGTCTAAGAAAACACAAAAGTGGCTACGGTGGCACAGCCACGTGGCACCCGAAAAATCCGAAACCTTCGTGCGCATCTATAGTCCCTACTGCAACATCTGAGCATGGATTTAGCATTTCGAATTACATATCCTACAAGCCTTTTGCCGGAAATGGTCTAAGAAAACACAAAAGTGGCTATGGTGGCACAGCCACGTGGCACCCGAAAAATCCGAAACCTTCCTACATATCTACAGATCATTTAGCAACACCCTAGTGTAATTTTAGAACTCCGAATTACATAGGTTGGGACTATTCAGCAAAAAAGTGAAAAAATAACGCATTTTTTAAGTGGCTCCACAGAAGCCACCTGGTGGCACAAAAATTTAAAAGTTGTATTTTTGGGTTGCACAGACCCTATCGAACAACTGTAGAAAGTTACAGCGTTTCAAATTACAAAACCGGACGTACGGCCGTACGGATGTACGGACGTACGGGCGGAGATCATGACAATATCCCCGCATTTTTTAAAATGCGGGGATAAAAATATCAGGCCCATGCCCCGAAATTAGGGAACATGAAATAATTTTGCATAAAAATTATAAGTTACAGCCCTGAACACATCCTTCCACTGTTCCTTCCTCTCATCCTTTTATTTCATCCTTAGATCCACCATTTCTCTAATGATTATGTGTCTGGCATCATTTAAACTGAGATTTTAAGCACAGATATCAGTGTGATGTTACTGATTGAAGGGCCAAACAAAGAATGAGGATTTTGCTCCAATTTCGGACTTCCTTGACACTGTGCATGTGCAGTGGATAAAAGTATGGAGGACCACATAGGACATCTAATTTTTGGATTTTGATGCAAATTTTGGGGATTGGGGGGGGGGGGGGAAATTTGTGTTTGGCCCTAGAATATAAGAGTTAGCACCACCTAAGTCTGGGTCATTGGTACAGTATAAAAATATAGGTGACTTATGCGACTCAACAAAATAACCCAGTTTGAAAGTAGGTTACGTCGCTTAGGATGCTGAAAATGTATACACAACAGACATATTTTATATCACAGTATTTTTATTTCGTTTTGCTGACGACTGTTAACTGTAGGCCGTCTACCCCAAAAATACACGAATGGAATTGAAACACATCAAAAAAAAGCTTTAGTAATGACAAGAAAAGCTTTGTACTGGACACAAGTGTGCATGTGGACGATCTTGAAAAAGGGTCCTCCTAAACACCGGAATGACACGAAATGATGCCTAATGACACAGGAATACCATAAAAATGATGCGAACTGACATTTCTTTTACAAAATACTCGCCCCCCAGAATGTATTTTGTTTATTAGCTAACAAAGTACCTCCCAAGCAACCTTCTTACATCTGGTCCTGTTCACACTTTCAGACTTAGAAAATTATTAGCTTAGCAGACTTTGGTGAAAGGCAACCACAGGAGAGTGCTAGGGGATTGGCACAAAGAAGAGGGGAGGGGTCATGAAGGAGAGGTAGCAGTGGAGGATTTTCAGTCAATAATTACTTTGTGATTTTTTAACCTGGCATAGACACATCATAGCTAACTGGACCTGGATTATTTGGATGTTAATGGAGGACCACAAATTGAAAATATGAAAGGGGGGGGGGGGGGGGGGGAGGGTGGTACATGAATATTCTTAATTTTCCCCACTTGCCTATGAAGTCTCCCTACATGACTCTGCAGTCTCCCTATTTTTTCTGGAGGGAGACATGAAGTCTCCCTAAAATTCCCCCTAGGCTGGTCCCTGCAGGTGAAATTAACCCTTTACCCAACATAATGGCAAAAAACGGCCAGCGCTATTCACAAAAATCACCATCCAATTTTCATTATTTTTTTCACTTTTTGTCTCAAAAACATAGCTTAAGACCCCCATTAGAAGGAGCTCAATGAGATTGTTCCAATAAGGGGTTATAAGCTATGTTTTTGAAGCAAAAAATTAGTTATTCAAGAATTTTATTTGCAAGTGTCCACTTCCTTTCGTCTTAGGTAAAGGGTGTTTGAGCTAAGCATTCTGTCCATAAGAATTCTATTAGATTCAGATCTGGGCCATATATTAAAATTCTCTTGAAAAATCGATGAAATAAAATGTGATGAATTTGTGACATATGACAAGACAGCAAAACAGGGGCCAAAATATTTATTCAATTGGAAAGGATGCTGCAAATGCATCAATAAAATTTTCTACAGTGCTTGAGATGAGATGTGAAACCATGGTACTTTTTTACAGGAGTCGCAGCTTGTGTTACAAATGGCAACACAATGTGCAAAACATAACATGTAGATTTGCCTGTCTTGATGAAGAAAGAATTTTTGAAAATGTGTTTGTTGGGGTTTTGAATTTGTGCTTTGATTTAATAGGGTATAACTCTTCATTTACTTACTGGCAATCCTGATGATGTTCCATGTAATTCTGTTTGATTTGGAGTAGAAGGTAATCCAATATTGTTTGCCTAAAATATGCCAAAACAAATTGTGAAAAATAAGAAATGGGTAAACACTCAATGGGTTTAACATCTTATAAAACAGAAACATCTTTCTGATACATGTATTAGACAGCTGATATTAGATACAATTTTTATTGATTAGTGAATAACTGACATGTAAACCTTTATAAAATATTGTACATGCAACTCCACATAAAAATGTGACTACAAGTTCTATCTGATTAAGGATTCTCTGAAATGTCAAGGTGAAAAATTATAATTGAAAACTCTAAAAAAATATTTGGCCTAATTTGTGAATTTCAAGTTAGGTAGAAAAGTGGTTCACGGCGAGAAGCACATATTTGTTCTTTAGTACTATAAAGTACTATGAAGTTCTGTTTATTATTTAATTGATATTCAACCAGAAGCAAATAATATTTATTAATAGCGATTTTTTGTTGAAAGTTATTGGAGAGTGCTAATAGCCACACATCAATAAAGTGTAATAAATACACAGAATGTCATGATGTGTGAATGCATTCATCAATATGGCACGAGTGTCAGTGTGGAAGGACAGAACGATTGGCGCTGTCTCAAGTTCTATCCTTCTGTGATGGCATGAGTGTCGTATTGATGAACACATTCTCTATGACATAGAAAACATTAATTTACAAATTCAAACATCTCACAGTTCTGATGTCTAATTGAAATAAAAACACAAACAAAAGTCAGATGTGATCGGCAAATAAATGTGACTGATCGATAAATAAATAGAAAAATATAAATGAAAATTGTGTCCAAATAGGTTATTTGTTTATATTTTTAAGAAATTAGCTGCTGTTATCTGAGAGATATTTGCTTCAAAGTCAAAACTTGAGTGTTATAAAATCACTCCCCACTTACAGAATAAGATTAATTTCAGTCAATTTTTGGTGACTTTGAACAAAACATTTTCCAATGACATTCGATTTATCAGCTGTCACTACAGCTTTCAAATTGATCGGGTAAGAATACGACATTTCGATTGTCCAATTATGACAATGGGCATAGTTTAGTTCTTTTGATGGATCCATGATGTCAGGTGGAATAATAGACTGTCAACGGAAATCCATATGGAACATGTGTTCCATACAGATTTGTGAATATGGAACTGGAGGAACAGCAATAGTCATGTGATAAAACAAGTGTTAATAAAAAATTCTAACCAAAATAATCTAGCACTCTACCACTCAACTGGCTGAGTGCTTGAAGCTCATATTTAACCCTTTACTGAACATAGCAGCCAAAAACAGCCAGGAAATTGATCAAAATAAGCCTACCACAGCCTAAAATATCTTACAAATGTCTCGATAAAACCATACAAATATGGATATCATTTGAACCGGCTCGTCGGCCCGGTTCAAATGATATCCATATTTGTATGGTTTTATTGCAAAAATGTGAGATTTTTTTTCGAAAAAGGTGAAATTCAATTTATTTTTTAAAAAAGCTGTTTTAGGTAAAGTGTTAAGCCTCATTCTGAAGTACAGGCAGTGGAATTTAAAGGCTTCATATTCAGTGGATGTGTTCAGTGGATGTGCTTATTTTAGCAGTAAAATTATTTCAACTAAGACTTTGCCTTCTTACAATTTATAGAAGAGTACGAGTGCATGTACATATACATAAATTGTGACAAGGCAATACATGTGAACAAATTCTGATGACTGAAAATAATTTGTACTAATGTGAAATCACCATAAAAACCCAATCCCAATATTGTAAATGCATTTATTATTACCACATTCTTACCTGGGAGAGAAGAAAGTTCCTGGCAATTCGAGGTGGGTGTACAGATAAAGCTTTTGATGAGGATAGCCTATGCGGATGAGGATGAGTAAACAGTTGAATGACACCATGATTTGTTACATGCTTATGTTTGTCCATGAGTTGTAAATGTACATTTTTTGACTTTATTGCTGCTGTTCCACTGAGCTGAAAGTATAACAAGATTCATGAAATAGAAAAATACACAACCCACTTTTGGAAATTACAAAAATTTTCACTGTGGAATATTAAGATGCTTAAAATAACATTCTGATCAACAATTTGCCCACTGTCATATATTTATTTATTTATTGGTGTTTAAAGTAACATTCTGCATACAGTACAAGTCAAAATAAGTTGTAGCATAACCACAATAAACTGAGTATACTGCTGCTTCTGCACTGACAAAATTAGAATCTGACATCATTTTCTGGAAAGCTCTCAGTTTGATCTTTCCAGAAAATGATGTCAGATCCTGGTCTGAGCAGTGTATGAAGAGAAAGATACATAGTTTATAGTGGTTATCCAACAACTTATTTTGACTTGTACTGTACATCATGACCACAGCACAAGCATAAAGTCAAGTTAAGCCAATTGTTTAAACCTGTGCTGTTCACTTTACAAAACTCCCATCCCAGGCATTGGCAACGAGGCTGAATTTTACCAGTAAAGTAATACTTATTTACCAAATGAAACAATCACTGCTCGTCTTCCTGGGTTCCCACTGGGGGTCTGTCATATAAAAGAAGGCACTACCCCATCCCCAACTAGCAAGCCAGAAAATAAGCAGACGATCATCTGCAAAATGAGGTCCCCAGAGGGTGAATTTAGTGATGCTACCCTGCACAGCAAGGTAGCATCACTAAATTTACCATCTGTGAACCTCAGTCTGAATCAAGGTTACAAACCTGAAAACAGAAAGAGGTACCCAGAGGATAAATTGGCCCACTGTATGGGACAGCATCATCAAATTCACACTATGGGGACCTCATTCTGCAAATGTCAGGTTGCTTATTTTCAGGCCTGCCAACTAGACTCCAGTCTGATTCTTTGAGCTTTATATGACACCATATCAACCAACAAAAGACCTTGTAGTGTATTTATAGTATGCCTGCTGTGGACTGGTCACTTTGACCCGTTGGGCAATATTTCCATGGTGGCAATAATATTAGATTCTGAACACAAATTATAGGAATAATCATAAAATATTTAATTGAAATTTTGCAGATGATGATTTTTATTATCTGGTAATTAAGTGCATGCATGAACATCACTGCCCATGCATGGATTACTATCAGTCCATGGTGACTGTACTGTATTATGCCAAGAGTCCATGTACATGTAAATGAAAGTTTCAATGACACTGTAGCTTAACCCGACTGTGTGTTGTGTTTGATGAAAAGGATAATGTTCAATGTTTATGAAAGGATTATGAAATAAGACAAGAATTGTGATAATTGGGAATATGTTAATTTCTGTTCCCTGTATGCTATGTTTTCAATAATAAGATGCCCCACGGGGCCTGAAGCGCTCATCTTGTACAGAAGACAATTTAAACAGAGTCCAAGAATGAGTCTACATTAAGCAATGCCATCTCCATATGCTACACTGTCAATCCTTGAGTCCCTCAGGAGTGACAAAAATAATCTGGGCATCATGCCTTTTCTTCAGTTGATCATAAAGTAAAATGTTGAGCTCCCCTATGAAGCCCCTTGATACAACCTATGTGGATTAATCTTAGTACCTCTAGAGGGTACTTAATACAAAATTTTTAATTCTTCAGCAAAATGGCCAATTCCGACTCCCATAGAGAGCCCAAATATTAACCCAGACTCTTGATTTGAACACAGTTAAATCTGACTTCCCTAGAGATGTTGTGTACCGAATATGAAAACATTCTGACTGTTGGATCTGAAGAAGAGAAATTGTAAAGAAATTTCTTCGAATTGCACTAAGTTCAAATTTGGGCTACCATAGCGAGCTCAAATATTAACCTATGGATCCGATTTGAACAAACTTGAATCTGACTCCCTTAGAGATGTTATATACCAAATGTGAAAGCATCCTGACAAGTGAATCTGAAGAAGATTTTTGAAGAAATTCCCTCATATTGTACTAAGTTAAATTTCATGTTCCCATATGGAGCCCAAATATTAACCTAGGCACTCGAATTGAACAATCTGGAATCTGCCCCCCCCCCCCCCCCACCTAGAGATGTTGTATACCAAATATAAAAGCATTCCGACTGGTGGATCTGAAGAAGAAGATTTTTAAAGAAATTTCCTCATATTGCACTAAGTAAACATTTGGGCTACCATAGTGAGCCCAAATATATCTAGGGATCTGATTTGAACAAACTTGAATCTGAGCCCCATAGAGATGTTTCGTACCAAATATCAAAGCATTCTGACTGGTGTATCTGAAGAAGAAGATTTTTTTAAATTACTCTCCATATTGAAGAAAGAAAAAATTTGGGCTTCCATAGGAAGCCCAAATATTAACCTAGGGACTTGGTTTGAACAATCTAGAATTTGACACTCATAACAATGATGTATACCAAATATTAAAAGATTCTGACTGGTGGTTCTGAAGAAGAAGATTTTTAAAGAATATTCTCCATATTACCCTATGTTAAAACTTCGGGCTCCTGTAGAGAGCCCAAATATGAACCAATGAGCTTTATTTCAACAATTTTTTTTCACCATTCAATTCTACTGGTCATAGGGATACTTCATACCAAATAAAAGCTCTCTGTTCCGTGGGGTTTGGGAAATATTTCTATTTTTAGCTCCCAGGGTTCCCATGGGGATGCGGGCATTTTTTTTTTGCATGGGTCAAGTACTCATGACCCAATACTACCACATACCAAATTTGGTTCATACCGGGCCATCGGTTCAGAAAATAGAAATTTTGGGCGGGGCCAAAAATCTTACCCCTCCTATTACAAAGCCAAATATTACTTCACAAACTTCGTTTGAACAAACTTGATTCTACACCTCATATGGAAGCTCCATAGCAAATATCAAGTCATTGTACACACTGGTTCTTGAGAAGAAGATTTTAAAAATATTTTGGAGCATTTTCCAGTGACGCAGTCGTCCCGAAATTGGCGCCAAATATCATTCTTACTGGCAGTGCCTGGTCAGCGCTATGTACTCAGCGGGGAGGCAAGAGTTCCCAACTCAGGGAGGGCCATCCCCGTCTGGGTCATTGGTAAGTATAAAAAATATATAAATTACTATAAATTTTTTAACATTTTTATACTGTACCAATGACCCAGACTTAGCTGAATAGTAAACAGGCTGGAGGGCCTAGGACATAGAGGAAAATCCAATAAGCTCAATTATAAAATAAAGAGATAACCCCTTAAGGAGAAAAGGAGTATTAGGCTTTACATGTATCTTTCTTATTTAATATTTAAATTAGAAAGATACACTACCCTTAATAATTGAGCACAATAACATTCATGTTCTCTATTAATATCCAGTATAACCTTTATACTAATTATTATTAAAACAAGCCAATAAATAAAGTAGTCCAGAGAATTGAGACTCTTTATAATCATTTAAAAGTGTCCGAGTATTGTATATTAAAGCCCGTTTGACACTTGACATATACAAATGCTTCACACCGAGCTACACTTTAAAAATAAGACATGAATGAAATTAAACATTAATATTACACTTTAAAACCATCCCGGAAGCGACTCAGAAATACTGTCTTGGAGGAGGCATTCCCTTGCTTTTCACTATAAAGCAGGTGACCTAAGGGAACACCCGCCCCCCCCCCTTCCCCTTGCCCTGGGTCAAATAGCCCAGAGCGAAGAGGGCAGCCGGACGGAGTCACTGCCGGAACAGAAAGCCTGCATAACTATAGTTGCAACTGTTTAGTGGACGACATTCTGAGCAACAGATAACGGACCTAAACAATGCAGGTCTCCAGAAATGGACTCAATATTTCTGAGATAAAAATTAGTAAATGTGGATGGCTGAGACCAATAAGCAGCCTTCATTAAATCTGTAATAGCAACACTATTAGCATAAGCCCAGGAAGTAGAAAGAGCTCTTACTTCATGAGCAGAAATCTTAAGCACAGACTGCTGAGAAGAAGATAAATCTTCATACGCAGTACGGATAGTTAACTGAATCCATCTAGCAATAGAATGGACTGAAATGTCCTTTCTATTAGGCATCAAAGACAGAAAGAAACGTTTCCGTCCCTTTCTGATGAACTGAGATCTCTGTTTATAGATACGTAGTGCTCTAACAGGACAGAGTAAAGGCCTACGCCCGTCTGAAGACGGAAGAGCCTTAATAACAATAGGTTCCGGATATTTATTAGGAGCCTGATTCTTAGCTAAAAAACCGACGTTAGTAGTGAAGGTGATAGTGTTCCCAACACTACGATAATGAGAATCATCCACCGATAGTGCATGAATCTCACTGACTCTTCTGGCAGAAGAGAAAGCTAAGAGAAAAGCTGTCTTATAAGATAAGAATTTGAAATCTACTGTCCCAAGAGGTTCAAATGGCTTTTCCTTCAATTTAAGGAGAACCCAAGCTAAATTCCACTTAGGAATTAATCTAAGAGTTCTAGGTCTATTTATCGAAAAGTTTCTAACCAATTTCGATAAAGAGACATTAGATCCAATTTGTAAACTATCATGATGTGCATAGGTATCAGATAACATAGATCTATAACCCTTTATAGTAACCGGTTGCAGTTTGATTTCGTCAAACAAGTATACTAGAAAGTTAGCAATGTCTGGTATAGAGGGATCAAATATATCAACAGAATGATCCCTACACCAACGACGGAAAACCTTCCACTTAGCCGCATAGTTTAGCGAAGAGGAGGTCCTCCTACAGTTAGAAATCGCGTCCACTGCTCGTCCTGTAAAGTGCTTGCCATGCAAGAAGGACCGCACAACGGAAAAACGTGAAGGTTGAGACCTTGCGGGTTGTGATGCAGTTGGCGCGATTTCCCCTGCCAAAGAAGATCCTCTCGTGGAGGGAGCTTCCGCGGTAGGTCCCACAACAGACACCTGAGTAGATTTATCCACGGTCTCTGTGGCGACAGAGATGCTACCAACAGAATCTTGCATTGAGATTGTTTTATCTTTAGCAATACTTGTTGAATTAACGGCGCTGGAGGATACGCATATCCTATCATTCCGTCCCAAGGGATCGATAGAGCGTCTACAGCAAATGCTCTTGGATCCGGACACGGGGACACATACGTCTGCAACTGATTGTTGAGATGTGTCGCAAATAAGTCTATCATTGGCCGTTCCCATTGGTAGCAAATCTGATTGAATACTTGTTTGTTGAGAGTCCACTCCGACGGCAACAAGCGACCCTTTCGAGAAAGGGAGTCTGCTAGCACATTCAGACGACCCGGTATGTGACGGACCGAAAGAAGAACGTGATGTTCCAACGCAAACAGAAGGATTCTTTCCGTTAGATTGAACAACGGAACTGAATGAGTGCCTCCCTGATTCCGTATATACGCCACTACTGTCGTATTGTCGGATAGGATTTGGACATGAGCATCGTGAATAATGTCCATCCAGTGACGTAACGCAAGCCAAATTGACATCATTTCCTTGATGTTTATGTGCTTGCACAGGAATTGCGGATCCCAAAGACCCTGGCATCTCGAATCCGTTGGGATTAATGATGCACCCCAACCTGTTTGACTGGCATCCGTCATAATGGTAAAACTCGGATCCGGCAACTGCAGCGGAACTCCTTGAGTTAACCACTGAATGTTTGCCCAAGTCTGAATGTCTTGTTTCACTTGATCTGACAAGAGAACGTCTACATCGAGCGAATGAATTTTCACACTCCAATTCTGAGTCAAGAAAATTTGAAGAGGCCGTGTGCGTAGCCGTCCCATCGGAATGAGATCCGCAGCGGCTCCGCACAGACCTATCAGTCTCATAAATTCTCTCGCTGTGACTTTGTCTGTATTTAGACAATAGCGAGCGTAACAACTGACTAATTTCGCTCTGGTTAACGGCAGACGAACGAGATTGTTGTGCGTCTCGAAGCTCATTCCCAGATGAGTGAATGACTTGGACGGCACCAGATCCGACTTCTCCTCGTTTACTATGAAACCGAGACGTCGGAGCAATAGAAGAAGATTCTGAACATCGTTCTGAAGCGTTAACTCGTTGCCGTACCTCTGAAGAATGTCGTCCAGGTAGGCCGACGTTACCGCAGACGAATGAGCTCGGAAGTAAATCATTACCGAGTTCATTACTCGAGTGAAAGCCCAGGGTGCTAGATTCAATCCGAAGCACATGGCCCGGAACTGATACACCACTCCTAGGACTGCGAAGCGTAGATACTTTCGGAATGTCGGATGTACCATGACGTGAAAGTACGCATCTTTGAGATCTATGCTCGTTGCATAATCGTTCACCCGAATACTCGCTCTGACCGATCGAATCGTCTCCATATAAAACTTCGGAGCGATGATCAGCTTGTTTATCCAGCTCAAATCTATGACTGGACGGAACGAGCCGTCTGGTTTCGGAACCAGAAACAGATGGCTGTAGAATCCCAGCGATTCCTGGTTTTCTACGACCTCTACCGCGTTCTTCATTAAAAGAGACTGCACCTCTGATAGCAGAGCGTCTCTTTTCTGAGGGTTTGACGGAAGATGAGTCCACTTTGGACTTCGAGTTAATGGAGGCTTTCGTTTGAAGGATATCTTTAGACCTTCCGAAGTCACTCCTCTCACCCAAGGGTCGTCCGTAATCGACGCCCACTCTTGAGAAAAACTCGACAACCTTCCGCCAACCGGAACGCGATAGAGGTTTGAGCCATCACCTCCTGGATCTGCGAGGCCTGCGGTAGGAGAAACCACGTCTTCCACGACCCGCACCTCGCCTCGTCGACCTCGGGGCGTCCGACCGATTGTCCCGGCCTGAAGGACGTCCCGAACGAGAGTCGCTATCCTGACGGTCTCTCGAATAAGAGCTAGAGGACGCACCGGAACCTCTATAGGAACCTCTCTTGGGCGGATAAGACCCAGAAGTGCCCGCCTTATTCGTGTCTGCTGAATCCGACCTTTTAGGAGCGGATCTAAACAACAGAGAATCACTAGCTTTCTTTTTAATATTATCATAAATAGCGGAAAGCTTGCCGTCAAAGAGAAGATCTCCTGAGACCGAAGCGACTCTAAGAGAGTTCTTCACCTTAGAATCCACTAGTGTGGATGTAGACAGGGCTGCGTCACGTCTAACCAACTCCAGATTAGCCACTGAAAGGGCGGAGTTACACGTGGAATAAGCTACTGCCCTTGAAAGAAGTCTTAAGGAGGATTGTATATCCTGAAACTCTTCCCCTTGAAGACGCAGTGATAACGCCTTCGTAAGGTGATCTGCGTAAGATAAGGCATCTAAATTGGCTCTGTTAGACGCAATAGCTGTTTCCAACACTGCGGTTGGAATAGAAGCTGACGACGGTAATGATAGCTCTAAGTCTTCCGCCTCGTCGTCCATACGCAGAGGAACTCTCGGTATACCCTGACCTGCCGTGTCGAATTTATTCCTTGCATTAATGAAAGGCAGGTTGAGAGTATTTGCGGACAAGAAGCCTGCTTTCCCTGTCCTGGAAGCAAGTTTAAAAATAGCGTCGTTCAATAATTCAAATGTTCTTGCAACATTATTGGACTGCGACGGAAACTCGGGAGCGATGTCCCTGAACCGCTCGAAAAAATCAGAGTCCAATGACGCTATAATTCTCCTGTCCGGAAGCGCAGCAGTCTGGCCCGACGGAACAACTTGAGGAAGAAAGTGCCGGATGAAGTCTACGGCAGCTTTGTGTTGTTCCGAAAGGGATAGCTCCAATTCATCCGTATCCCTTTCACCATCCGGTCGGACCTCCCGATGTTCCCGGTCGTCCGCCCCCGATGCTTCGGCGGAGCGTACCGACTCAGCGCCGTCGGATAATTCTCGATCCGACACCGTCTCTGTCGGCTGCTGGGATGCTGCGATAAGCTGTGCTATCTGCACTAGAATGTCCGACGTCGAGACCTGCGGAGGAGCGGTCTTTCGCTGCTTTGCCGAGGGCAGCTCCGCATCAGATGGCTCCCGCATACTTTTCCTATGCGAACGTCCGGAGTCCATCGGTCTCGAGTCCCTGGCTGCCGGATGGTGTGACCTGGTCGCCGAATAATCCTTCCTCGGCGAAGCTGGCAAGATATCGGAGGTCACGCAGCCAAGGTGCGGTCGTGTGCGCCGGCGAGAAGAGGAAGCCTTAACAGTCTCTGCGGACTGCTTATACAACGGAGCGTCCCGAGCGACGGACGTATGCTCCGCTAAAGACACATTTTGTACCACAACATCTGGTCCCAGATGTTGTTGTACGAGAGAGGGGCCTCTCTCGCTCGCGGCCCGGCTGGACCTGGACGAGCTAGGAACCGGACTAAAAGGCTTCCTCCGTTCTCGTTCACTATCCGCCGTCACTGGGTGTGCATCTATTATTTTTATAGTGCTCGCATCACCCAAAATTTCCTCTTGGACCGCCTCGGACGAACCCGGCTGCCGAACCATTCGGTGAATGGACGCTACACCGGGCGAGCTAGCGGACGACATTTGTCTAATCTCCATGAGCACTTTTGCCGCTAGCTCTGTATTTAATTGTGACGACGGACGCACACTTGAAGAAGATAACATGGAAACATCACCCTGTTCTGGTTCCTCTGAAATAGAAACTGAGAGAGTAGAGTGACCTTGTGGAGAAAGAGCCGGCATCGCTCTTTCTCCAGAAACAACATATCGTGACACACGTTTCCAATGTTTCTCATCCCAATGTTCACATACAGGACAGGGATTAATGCGAGAACACTGACTACAATTTATGCAATAATCATGAAAGTCAGAGGAAGATTTCTTCCTATTACAATTTGAACAAGTTCCTTTCATTGTGAAGGAACAACAATAAGTCCTAGTTACTCGCAAAAACCCCTGACACAAAGATACATAATAACATGATCCATTAATAAATGAAAAAAACAATTGCAAAACAAAATAATTTTGAAAAAATATTTTTTCAGAGAAGCCCAAGTTGCTGAAAAGTAACGTTGAGCCCCGATGGATCCGATGGCAAAGTGTGGTCAAAAATTTTTAAAATTATATAAAATAATTAATGAGACACTTTCGGATAATATAAATGTATCTTATAATGAGATAAACTACCTCAAAGGCAAACAGCCCCCCTCAAAAAAGGCTGTTGCCAATGAAAACAAACAGTGTAAACACAGAAGAAAACATGACTCCAGGCACTGAAAAAACTGGCCCAGAATCAGTCCTCAATTACACTCTATCTGATGCAAAACAGAGACTCCCAGGGGAGAATCTGCAGAACATCAGATGGAAGATGCAGAACACAAACGTTATACACCCATGGGTGAAAACGTAACTATGGGGAAAATAACAGAAAACATTCTGTAACCAAGCAACTCTCCCAGGGAAATTTTAGAAATGAAACTTCTCAAAAATATGCCAAAAGCATGGGAGAATTGCAAGGGGGGACTTTAGAAGGTTAGGGGAGAGGAAACACTGAATAAGCAGTGCAACAATTAGCAAGAATGACAACAAGAGGCGTTTGCCTCGAAAATAGGCAACTTAACATAATTTTAACAAAAAATTTTAAGTACAGCCCTGATTATTTTTTGCCACTTCTTTTTTCCTCTCCTCCTTCTATCCTCCTTAGAATCACATTTTCTCCAAGAATTACGTGTCTGGCATCCTTTAAACTGAGATTTACAAGCACAAAGATCAGTGAGATGTTGACTGATGAAGGGCCAAACAGAGAATGATATTTGGCGCCAATTTCGGGACGACTGCGTCACTGCGCATGCGCAGTAGAGTCGTACTATGGAGGTCCTTTAGGACATGATTTCTTTTTGTTTTGGATGCAAATTTTGGGGATTGGGGGGCAAAATTTGTGTTTGGCCCTGGTTTTTGTGGAGTTAGCACCAGCTAAGCTAAGTCTGGGTCATTGGTACAGTATAAAAATATAGAAATTTTGGGCGGGGCCAAAAATCTTACCCCTCCTATTACAAAGCCAAATATTACTTCACAAACTTCGTTTGAACAAACTTGATTCTACACCTCATATGGAAGCTCCATAGCAAATATCAAGTCATTGTACACACTGGTTCTTGAGAAGAAGATTTTAAAAATATTTTGGAGCATTTTCCCCCACTCCCTCCCTATATGGCTGGGCATGATGAGTTGAACAAAATGAAATGCCCCTTTGGGACCATTACTCACACAAACTTTCACTTGAATTGGCCCAGTGGCTTTGGAGGAGAAGACCAAAACATGGTGTTGACAGACAACGGACGGAGAGCGATGAGATTAGCTCAGCTTGACTTTGTCAAGATGAGCTAAAAATAATTTGAGGTGCAGACTGTACTAAAGAATTGAGGGGTGGGTTAATGTGGCCCTCACAGTCAATGTATGTGGCCCTCACAGTTAATATATGTCAACCAAAGTTACCAAGTTACAGTGAAATTATTCCAAAACGAGTCGTCCTATGAAGTTACAATGAAATCCCTTCATAAATATAACCTGTACACTGTGCTAAAGGTTTTCGGGCTTTGGGCCTATGTAGTGATCATGGTTGACCGATCGCAACCAAAAGGGGGCATCATCATCTAGACATCATACAGAGTCATCCTACCAAGTTACAATGAAATCTTCCACATTAAATATGACCTGTAGATTGTGCTAAAAGTTTTTGGGTTTCAGGCTTGGGCAGCCATCACAGTTGACAGATCATGACCAAAAGAGAACATTCTCATCTAGATATTATACAGAGTCATCCTACCAAGTTACAATGAACACCCTTCATAAATGTGACATGTAGTCTGTGCTAAAGGTTTTCAGGCTTTGGGCTCGGGCAGCCATCATGGCTGAATGATCGCGACCAAAAGGGGATGTTCTCATCTAGACATTATCTGAAGTCATCCTACCAAGTTACGATGAAATCCCTTCATAAATATGACCTGTAGACTGTACTAAAGGTTTTCAGGCTTCAGGCCCTTGTAGCCATCACAGTTGACCAATCGTGACCAAAAGGGAACGTTCTCATTTAGATATCATATGGAGTCATCCCACCAAGTTACAATGAAATCCCTCCATAAATATGACCTGATCACTGTGCTAAAGGTTTTCGGGTTTTGGATTCGGGCAGTCATCACGGTTGACAGATTGTGACCAATGGGAAAGTTCTCATCTTGACATCATACGGAGTCATCTTACCAAGTAACATTGAAATCCCTGCATATTAAATATGATCTGTAGACTGTGCTAAAAGTTTTTGGGTTTCGGTCTTGTGCATCCATCATGGTTGACAGATCACGACCAAAAGGGAACGTTCTCAACTAGATATTATACAGAGTCATCCTACCAAGTTACAAGGAAATCCCTTCATAAATACGACCTGTAGACTGTGCTAAAGGTTTTCAGGTTTCGGGCAGCCATCACGGTTGACCGATTGTGACCAAAAGGGGATATTCTCATCTAGACATGACCTCAAACCTGCATATGAAATTTTGTGACGATCGGACAAGAACTACAGGGTGTAGCCTGTGCTAAAGGAAAATGTGAACAGACTCACAGACTGACAGACTTCCGCACGCGTGATTGCAATAGCTTATCTTGACTTTGTCAATTTACCCTAAAAATGACTGGGTTTCATTTCTTGAGAACCAGTACAGAGAGCACTGTGCAGAACTCATGAAATTGAACTTTTTCTTATCTCTGATGACAGTAATCTTCTTGACAATTCAAAATTAGGTAATTGTTTGCCAAGTTGACTGTTAGGTCAACAACCAATTATTAGTTTAAAACTCAAAGAAAAACAAAACATTAGGCCTAAAAAAAGTTAAAAATCTGTTTCTCTGGCCCTCCCATATGGTCCTTTTGGCTGCCACATGCTCTCTTTTTATAACCAATGCAAACTTAAAAAAATAAAAATTAAATGGTTTATGTCAGATATTTTACACAAGTTAATAAAATTGATTAGCATTGCAAAGTCTTCTTGCACTCAAGTGACGAAATGCACCACCACCCATGCTTTTCTGTAGATTATGAGGCCTAAAACATAAAATAAAGCAATAACATGATCTTTTAGCGGCAAAGAAATAATTACAAAAATAAACAAGAGGCCCCACAGTGCCATAATTGCTCACCTGACAAGTTCTTCAAAGAAGTATTTTAGATCACATTCAGCAAATCATGGCTCATCAACACTTCAGAGGAATGAAGTCATGAAATTATTATAGAGGCCTTTTTTTTTTTTACATAAATTCACTCTAATTCCTTCAAAATGCATTTTGTAGCAATTTTTTTTCCTCCACTTAATTGACCCCAGGGTGGGGAGTGGAGTTGGTGGTCATAGTGGTATTTTGGGGGGAGTTGCATAAAATCACTGTAAATCTTTCAAAATATATTTTGCAGCCAAACATTTTGTTACACCTAATTGCCACCCCACCACCCCCCCCCCCCCCTCCTGACAAGGAAGGGAGGGGAGGACATAGGGTAAAAACATTTTTGCATAAAACCACTCTAATTCATTTAGGAAGTTGATTTTGAAAAGAATCGAAAAAAAACTTTGGAAGTCGGAATCAGGCTATAAAAAACTTTCGTTTTTTGTCATCTCAAAATTGAAGAAAACACATAAAAAATCCAAACATTTTTTTCTGAATTTTGGTCCAAAATTTTGGGAGTTCAAGCTGGACCCAAAATTTTCAGGCTAAATTTTTTTTTTTTTTTTTTTTTGTCACAAAACTGAACAAAATGCATAAAAACCGAAAAAAATTTCTCCAAATTTTGGTCCAAAATTTCAGTCGGAACCGGTGTAGTACGATATCTTCCATCCCTGTATATCTTCCCCCTCGGGGAAGATAAACTTGTTTATCCCCCCCCCCCCCTGCGGGGGTAGATGAACCAGTTTATCTTCCCCCCACCTGAATTTTTTTACCATTCCATTGAATCACAGATTTTTTTCGCGATTTCACTTCCTTACCTGTGTGTGACATTAGAAAAGTAATTAAGAGCACACTGAAAAAACTCATTGGGCAGTGTGAGAGAGAGCTTCATACCCAAAAGGAAAAAAAAACAAATTTAGCTCAAATTAGCATTGTGAGTAGAATTTTATACATTTTTGCCATTTTCAAGACTCATACGCACATACACCAATTTTTTTTTTTTTTTGCTTTACCTACTATTTTGATTTTAATATGTTGAAGATCTTAAGAGTAAGTTGGAAGAAGAAAAAAAAATCAGGTTGGGGAGGGGTGTGGGGGGGAGGTTATATTGTGACCAGTTTTTCTTACCCCCCACCTGAACATGAAGCTTGTACCTCAATCCACAATTTGAAGAGAATTTCATCAATATTTTCCATTTTCAAGATTCTTTTGCAGAAATTATTAACAGATAATTCTTCAAGTGGGGTGGGGGAAATATCCTGACCAGTTTATCTTACCCCCACCTGAACTTGAAGTTACATAAAAATTCATTTTTTTACATTAATCCACAATTTTGAAGAGAATTTCATCAATATTTTCCACGTTTAAGACTCTTTTGCAGAAATTGTTCACAGATAATTCTTCAGGTGGGGTGGGGGGGGGGGGGGGAGATATCCTGACCAGTTT